>PVJD01000486.1:0-379775 GCA_004026545.1 Mormoops blainvillei
TAACGGCAGTCTTCTTCTAATCTGCTGGCCTTGCTATACCTAAATAATAATAAACCCTGTATTTTAAAACAGCCTTTGTCATAAAGGAATTTAGAGTGTAACATTGGAGACTGAGTAATTCACATCAGAGAACAAAAAGGGGACAATCAAACATGATACGTAAGTAGTGCCAATCTGTGCAAACCAGCTGCTAAGGGATCGTTGGCAGCAAACAGAAAAAGGCTCCATGGGAGACTAAAGAAAGCAATGCTTAGAGAAACGCGGTGTGCTCGTTGGCTGAGAGAAGGTTCAGGGTCTTTTTGGAGAAGGTTATGAATGAAGCAGTGAATTTGAAAATAGGCGATTTCCCTGCAAAATTAATTGACTGAGGTATAGCATTATTATTTTTAGGTTTTAAGTTTATTTAAAAATATATTTGATCAAGTAATGAATTAAAAATGGGCCTGGATGATGCTCATCCTCAAAAGCAAGCATCTTTCTGACATTTTTTTTTCCAAAGCAGAATAGAATCCGGGCTTTTATTTTGATTTTTAAAGGAAATATTCTAAAGAACATATGATGCTTATGTTTATGGACACACACTTCTGTGTCCAGGCAACATTGCTTTGAAGAAGGGGGCACATTATTGATATTTTACAGCTAGGGCTCCAAGAACACTGAAAGAAAAGGCAGTTATAAAAGCAGAAATAGCCCACAGGGCAGGGCTCTTAGAAAATTGGGATAATTACTGAAATCAATTCTGGCTTACAAAGAACATAAAAGCTGAGCACACACTGTTAAATTGCATTCTTCTCACCTGTGGTTTACCATACTTTTTTTTTTATAATGCTCGGATTTTGTAAAGGCCAAGCACAGTTTCTAACAGATCTTTAATGAGAAGCACTTGTGGCAGTAATTGGAACACCAACCTATCACGTCTCTTAAAAATCTATATCTTTTGTAACTTGGAAATTTATAAAATGGAATAAAAGCTACTAAGCCAATTCCAGCAAATGACATTTATAGATAACATGTACATGAAAGTACTTTTTAAAGCTTTTAACACTTATACAATACAATTTATTTATGATGTGGTTAATACTGCTTGGATTTGAGAAGGCATATGCATGTGAATAATTCCATGATCTTTGGTAATTATTCATTCATTACCACACCCCACCCAATTTATGCACAATTCATTAATCATGTCGTTGATTTTTCAGGGTAAGGGATAATTGTCGCCATAAGTTCTGTGGTGTGATGGGCTGCCTCAGCATGGACACAGAGTGAATTACAATGCTGGCTTCAGGCCCAGTGACCAGGAGACCACACCTGTATGGTACCACTGCCTGGGAGAAGGGATAATTGTCTTAACAAGGCAATGACATTAATACGGCTTCAAGTCTACTTAGACCGTTGGAAATCCAGACAAAGTCTGCACAACTCTGCTGAGGTCTGGCAAATGAATTCCATAATTTGCTCTTTAAGCATATTGCTGTAATGAATCAGTAATAGTGAAATTCATGTTTTAATCCTCGATTAATATAATTTATCCTTATGCCAGCTGTTTAAAGAATTATAGGGTAATATATAAAGAATAACGTTTTTTGAGACAGGCAGATCTAGTTTTTGATTCTTAATATTGCAACTTTATAAAAGAACAATTGAACATAAATTATTGAACCTTTTGGAGCTTTCATTTTGCTCATTTGTGTAAGTACACTGCCTATGTATTAAAGATATTTAAATCAGATCAAAACATATAAAAGAACAAGGCCAGGACATAGGAAGTATTAAAAATATAGACCAGTCTTCAAAGAACACATTTGAAAACAAATTGGAATTTTTAGAAGAAATGACTTCAGGTGACCCTTGATTTTATTCAAAACTGAGAAGTGAGTGGTTTATGTTTGCCATCATCCAGTTTTCCTTTCTGAACCCCTTGTGTGTCTGTGTGTGGTGGCTTAATGTTCATGATTATTTTTGATCAATGCCTCTTTTAAGGAGAAAATCTGTAATTCATTCACCCTATGTTTTAATATTAAATTATTTCTGCAAAGGAGTTACATGTTTTTTGAAGACTAACTATAGAATTGGAGACTTCAGCTAGTGAACACGTATATTTGGTCCAGGCATGTATGTGTTTGGGGGGTTGAGAGTGGGAGAGAAGGAGGGAGTTCAGAAACGGGAGCACCATGGGGGTAGCTGGGATGTTGATTTGCTAAATTTACACATTAACTAGGAAAGCAACTTTACTTTCTGAAGGAAAGGCTTCTGTTCCCTTTATGATTAATTATATTCAGAATATTTTTGAAGGACAGATTTCTATGCAAAGTGTTTTTAAGTAGGTTTTCACTCTACAGAACTTTTAAATGGTTTTCTATCCAAAAGTGATCCATACAAAAAATAAAGAGAAGGTGGTATAATTACAGTAGACTCTTGAACTACATGGATCCAGTTACATGAAGTTTTTTTTTCAATAAATGCCTGTACTGTTTTTGATCTGTGGTTGGGAGTCCACGGATATGGAGGGCAGACTGTTCGCATTGCTCTAAGCCATTTTGTGTAGGACACTTGAGCATCTCAGATTTGGTATCCATGGTTGGGGGGGGTGTCCTAGAACCAATCCCCAAATGGACAACTAAGTTTTTAGGGAGTCAAAAGATATATGTGGAGTTTCACCTGCATGGGGTGGTATAACCCTGCATTGTTCAAAGGTCAACACTATTAAACAGCACATAACTCATGTCCTCATAGGACTTCAAGAAATTTTCTTTGTATTGTCTTTGACATTTAATTTTATTCACTTGCTTTTGCCATTTCCAGGGTAAATGTGCTTCCTTGCTTTTTCACTCAGTGCTGACTATAAGATTTAGTGAAACAAACACAACTGAAAGTCTGGAGCCTTAATATTGAGAGTTTGAATTACTAACAATTTGAGATGGAAACACAAATAAGTTTTTTTCTTAGTATCTTCATGTTTTAAAAAATTATCTGTAAAATCATAGGAGGGTGTACTGGTTTTTGTTTGTCTGTTTGTTTGGGTTTTTTTTTTTTTTCCCTTGGAATCTTGCATAAGCAGAGCCAGAGATCATCCTCTATCAAAAAATAAAAAGTAGGGATCAGACAATTGATTTGGGGTGACAAATGAGTATAATTAATGATAGTGAAGGGTAGCAGAATATGCCACCCCAAAATATGACTATAGGTGTTCAGGACATGGTAACTTCAAATATACCACTTTAGTATATTGATTATTTTGAGCTGTAAATACTTGAAAAAAATATGTAAGGAGAGATTTCCTCTAACTCCCTTTATCTGCTTAAAGACAAATCCTGAAAAAAGGAACTCAATTATTATAAATCTTCTCCCTGGGAATTTCTTCAACCAGGAAAGATTGACTCATCACAAGGGAGGAGACTAGAAGTCAACACCAGACCCGGACAAATTTTGTCACAAACTATTGTACTTCCCATCTGTTCTTCTAAGGGCCCATTCATCTTTCTCCAAAATCATTAACTCTCCCCCAAGAGGCCTACCTCCCCTCTCCCTCTGTCGTGTTATCATGGTATTTAAACCTGAATTCCAAACCACATCAGGGAGTGACTTGTCTTTCTTTGAGTATCTCCCATGTATACATGAGGTCAGCATGTTAATAAACTTTTATTTCTTTTTCTCTATTAACATGTGTTTTAGTATAAAGGTCTCACTTAAGTACTCAGAAGGGTAGACAAAAATTACTTTTCCTCCTCTACAATACAATAGATTTATAGGTAGTGTGAATCCAAAGATCTTCCATTTCCTTTTTATAGTTGGTGAAGTTTCCAGAATCCAGAAAAGATTTTCATATGCTTATGTGATTAGAATGTGGCTTATATACCATCTAGCCTGAGGATTTCCTCCCTATGAAAAGTCATATGCCACTGAATCAAAATAATTTCCTGTGGAAAAAAAGCTATATTTGCAAGAATATGAAATTGGGTAGATGTACCTAAAGGCTTAAAAATAAGCACATTATAAAATTTAAAAAATAAGTTAACTTCAAATTATATGGAACATGCAATATATTCAAGGGGAGCCTGCCATTTTGGCATGTGGATTTTTTGAGCTGAGGGCCATCAAGACTCAGCAGACTCAATAAAAACTCACCTATCCCTTTACCTCTCTCCCTTAACTCCCTTAACTCCCTTGAGAACCGTTTCCAGAGATAACTTTTATCTGAATGACCTATCTGTGTGGCAGGGCAAACATCTAATTACCAAACATCTGGTCTCTTTATCATTGTGTGAATTACCCTCTTCCCCTTTGAAGCCTCTGTTCACCTCATTCCTTAGCCCAGGATGGTATGTAAGCCTCGAATGCCCAACTTGCCCTGGGATTTCATAGTTTTATGGGTCTCCTGTACGTATAAAATTAAATTTGTTTTTCTCCTGTTAATCTGCCTTATGTTCATTTGACTATTAGATCAGCCAAAGAACCTAGAAGGGTAGGAGGAAAATTTTTCCACCTCTACAATATACTGTTGATTATTTTATATAGTTATTGGTGCTATTCTGAAATGATTACTCTTCATAGTTTTAATTCCTATCCTATCCTGATGGCATGCTATAATTGATTACACAAAAATTAAATTTAATCTTATTTCAAGTCATGTTTTACAAGTGCATTTTAACTTTGAGCAATTACATTTAAAATGAAAGGATTTTGGCTGAAAGGAAGTAGATTTAGAGACAGGGTGAATTCAAAGAACTTTTATTTCCTTAAGAAGCATCTAACAAAACTTTGTCGCTCATTTAAAAATACAGCAACTTCTCTGCCTTCTGTATAATCTCTTTCTCCTCTCCCACAGTAGGTTCCTAATTTTTTATTTCCACCCAAACACTCAGGTTCCTTTGTGGACCTATCTTAATTTTTGAAATGCTATCAGTGTGTCCTGTGGATAAAAGATGTGCCTTCTGCCCTATTTTCTCTTCCAGAACCCTGATTATTCTAACCATAACCAATCACCACTCCTTAAGAAATTACCTACTTTCTGATTAAAGAGAGGTAGCAGTTTTACAACATTAAAAAAGCAACTTCATTGATTTGTCAAAGAGAATAGAGGAGTGTTAAAAACTGAGCTCCCTTCTAATATGGACGTCTAAAGCTCCTGGAAGTCCGGAAATTTTACAGCAACTCCCATTTTGATAACTACATTTTAAATCAAGACAAAAAGAAAGTTTATACATACAGAATTAATTTTGAAACCTCAGATTCTGGCATTAATTTCTTCAGTGCAGCATTTCTACTATCATTCAGAGGTCATTTCTATTAAAATTTCTTTTCCACTCAGCAAATATCTTCATCCTCTTTTGCCATCTGAACAAATGACATCAGTGATGGTACTCTCTCTGAATCCTTTAGCTTGATGATAATAAAAACACATGGCTAGTTCCTTTATTGTTCCCTTTATTGTTTTTTTATTATTTGCTTGGGGAAGTAGGTTGCTTGGGAAACCACCTTGGCTATCGGTATCACCTACTCTCAGCCTGAGTGTGTGTTGGGGGGGTGGGGGGTGGTTCTCTTCACGGGATTTTAAAATAATGTTTGAAAGTAATCCTACCCACGTTTTGTGTAAGTAGGTAAGTTATTCATCACAAAGCATGACTAAAAATATTTTACAAAAAGATTCAGTACCTTCAGCTGGATTTCAAATACAAAAGGAAGAAAATACACATTAGTTTCTTTCCTTTTGAAACAACAGATAAAACCATAACAAAACAATAGAGGGGACTGCAATCAAAGAAACCGGGACTTCTTCATGTCTTCTCCCTAAAAAAGCTAGATTGAACCTGATTTTGAGAAAATCAATTTAGTCATTCTTTCATTTCATCTTTTATTCTAATTGACTAACTTCATCAATCAAACAGCAGATAATACTTTTTTTTCCTTATCCAGACATTGGATTTTCTATCTTGGATAATGGGAAGAAAGTAGCTAAATATATTACTATTGATGTGCTTGTGTTACCTAATTCAGCCAGCAATGTTTATAGTAACTTTAAATGTGAGAAAATTAAGACTTTAAATCACTTATTTGCTCATCACCGTCTACCTTTATTTTCATTTAGAAAGATGGGCTCCAATGATCACTGCCTCTTGGTATTGATGTCTTTTGTTGATGTGGGCTTTTCCTAATGGCTGGCTTCTAGCAAATAACAGACACTAGTAATGTGAAGTCACTTTTGTAATTAGATTACAAAAATGCTAGGTAATTTTTTTTCGTGGGCCTCCATCTCTTACTCACTGGCTCGCTTGCTCTGTGAGTGCACACTGGCATGTTGTGAACTGGAGAGACCCACACAGCAGGAAACTAATGTCACCAGCCCACAGCCAGTGAAGACCTGGGGCCTGTCAACAGCCAAATGAGTGAGATCCGAGGCAGATGTATCAATGGCTGGGCTCACACTTAAGCCTTGTGATGACTACAGCCTGGCCGAACACCTTCAATACAGCATTGTTAAGACGCTGGTCCTGGCCGGTTGCTCAGTTGGTTGGAACATCGTCCCATACACCAAAAGTTTGTGGCTTTATTGATGTTTCTCTCTCACACTGATGTCTCTCTCTCTCATTCCCTTCCTCTCTAAAAATTTTTTTTAAAAAATCAGTGAAAGTATATCCTTGAGTGAGGATTAAAAAAAAAATACATTGAAACAGAGGTACCCAGATAAACGCTCCAATTTATGACCCACAAAGACTGAGATAATGTTTGTTGCTTTAAGCTGTTCAATTTTTTGTATTTGGTACTCAGCAATAAATAATACAATCAGATTGTCTTTCTCTTAAATCCCCTATCAATTTCTAATTTTTTCAAATTTGATTCTGTTCTGTCAACAATTATATATAAAACATAAGTTTAGAGAAAAGAGCTACCATCATATTTTTTTGGTACTCTTTTATTTCCCACTTATGTTTCAAATAACATAATTTTAAAATATTATGTAAGACTGGAGATTTCAGGCTAGCCTTTATTATTTTACCAAGATATATTTTTCTTTAGAAACACTAGTTTCTCTTAATGGATAACAAGTCAGTAAGAGAATATATTTTTTGAAATAGATTAGCATATAAATTTGCATAACTTCTTTTTTAATTACAGAAAAGAATCAATAATAAGAGCAAACAATTTAAATCATATTGATATCCCTTTGTTTAAAAAACTGTTCAATTAGGATTTTCATTCAATAATAACAAGATCTTTAATAAATAAAGAAATAAGAAATTAACCTACCTTAAAAAGGATATCAAATAAGTTTTCAGTCATGCTGTGAAATTTTTTTCCATAAGACAAAAAGCCTTATGGGGAAGACATGACTGGATTTGTATTAGAATATACAATTTCTAGAAGGTTTTAGAAAGTCAAAGATATGCCATTTTGATTGAACCTCCAATCCAGCCCCAGTAGGATACACAGGAAACTATCTGCAGCGGTGGTTATATTTTTAAAAGGTCAATTTGTAGCATGTTGAAAATTAAGCAGCCACATTAGACTATTTGGTGGGAAACTACCAGAAAAAAATGATCTATTTATATATATTGTGGAATGATTGTATTTACTGTTTTTAAAGATTTTGTTTCTTAATTTAAAACCATAGCATACAGACTCTTTAGTTACTATGAACTACTCTCAGAAAGCGGAGAGCCCTGGCCAAGGAAACGGTAAAAAGCCCCCTATGGAAGCTGGGGCTGGAGCTGTCAGACACCCTCCTGTGTTTCCATAGTGCTAATACACCCACAGGAGAGATTCTCTGTTATAAGACACAAAGTATTTTGCTAAATGTTTGCTGGTAGTAAAGAAGTAAGAGGTAGAAGGAAGTTCAGAGGCAGAACTCTTAGAATGAAGTATATTTTTCTCAGTTCTGTCCCTCAGAAAAGACTTCCTCAATCTTTTTCAAGAAGGAGAGTAACATTTTTCATCTAAAATGGTATTTAATGGAAGTTGAATATAGTTTCAAGCATGTTTCCCATTGCAAAATATTTTTCGGTTGAGAAAAGTGTTTATATACCTATTATTAACATGTCTTTTTAATTCTAAACTGATTTGGTCAAATCAAGTCAGTTTGACATTTCCTGTTCTATTTAATTTATTTAATTTGACTTTAAAAATGTTCTTTCTCATAAAGACATATGAGGGAGGAAAAAATAATTTTCCTCCTACGTTTCTAAATTCTTCTGGTTGGACTAATCAAATTACCATGAGATAGATTAACAAGAGAAAATGACAAGATCCATTATGTATGTGCACATGGGGGTTCCATAAAAATGTGAGATCCAGAACAGATTGAGCAGTTCAGCCTTGCTTACATGCCAACTTGAGCTAAGGAAAATAGGGAATTATGGTTTGGGACTTCAAAGTACAGGAAGGCAATTCACAAGGCACTGGAAAATATATGTTTGCAGCGCCATTTTTAACAATGGGGCACAGAGAGGACTTTGATCAAAGGACCCTGTGCTAGGTCCCTCCTTATCTGTTGCATACTAGTTTATATTAAACTGTAGTTGTCTCCGTTGACAGCTTCCATCCTCGAACAGGTCCTCTATCTAAACTCTTTTAGGCAGTGGGGGGAAAGGTCAAAGGTTTTTCCTGAGTCTTTCATTTCTTGAAAATAACCAGCTTAAAAAAAAAAAAAATCTCACAGAGGCATATTTTGAGGTAGCAAACTCTGTTCACCTCAGATGTTTATGGTGGGGAATATGAAATCATTATAGGAGATAGATAATATCTAAAATATCTATTTAGTAGGAGATACTAGAGATAGTATCTTTACCTTTATCTCTGTCATCTATCTAAAGGTATTTTAACCTTAGAAATGTATTTATAGACCTAAGACTTATGTTGATAAAATTAATTTTATTTTAGCATTTTTTCTAAGATTTCCCAGAGGATTCTTTATTGTAACAATAGATTTCATAGTATTTTCTAATATCCAGAGGTTCCCAAGAAATTGAAACTTGGTGAAAAGAATTTTGTTAGAACAACAGTTGCAATAAAAAATAGAATGGTAATAATTCTTCAGAATACTCCTGATACTCAAAATAATATTTCAAACTTGAAACACAGTTTAGTTTTCTTGGCAATGTAACATTCAAAGATGCAAGAATATTTAGTTTAAATATTATTATTGAAAATAAAAACAAAATGAAGAAGTGCAAATTTTATCTAGTTTACAATTATTGTAGCCTACCAACATTAATTTAAGAAAAAAAATCTTGTTCCTTGTTCAGTACTACTGGCAAAGTTTAAAAATCACTTGAGGTTTAAATGTCAA
This sequence comes from Mormoops blainvillei, assembly GCA_004026545.1. Lineage (NCBI taxonomy): Eukaryota > Metazoa > Chordata > Mammalia > Chiroptera > Mormoopidae > Mormoops > Mormoops blainvillei. The sequence continues at coordinate 9,287 of PVJD01000486.1, forward strand.
AATGAACTTTATTGAAATCTGTCTTTTTTTTCAGTCTGAAGGCTCTTTTTCTTCTGAATGAATGGTTGTGATTGCAAATTCAGTTGGTATAAAAAAGATCTAGTGTTTAGGAAACAGAAATAGGAAACAACCAAGATATTTGATGATAAATAATTTACCATATTGTATATAAAAGGAACAACTACTCAGTCCTTAAAGGACAGTGTTTAATGGACAAAATGCCCCAACAGGGACTCAAATAATCTATAAAGTTGCAACAAATTCTGAAGTTTTGGAGAATGTGACAGAAATAAGATCACTTGGAAAAAATTCTTTTTACTTAATCAAAGTTACCTTATCCAAATTTTTGGTTTTTACTTCTTCAAAGAAAACATTCTGTTTTCAACAATGAGTTCTCACTTTATTTTGACTTATAAATTATTTATCTGGATCAGCTAACGAAAAAGTTTAAGCAGCTTTGATTTAAAGAAAATGTACAGTAATTTTGAAGTAGGATCGTGCTATTTCAAAACAATTTTTAAAGCAAATACTCTTATGCAAGGTATTTAATGTTTTTGTCAATAACCAGAAACTAATTGCACTAAAATTATTCACATCCCATCCTGACACCCCAAATCATTTTTAGTGATGTTAATCAGAAAATTAAACAGTCACTGATGATTACATCAAACTGATATACTGAAAAGTTTTCATTAAATACATCTTTTGATAGACCAGGCCCATAAGAAGCTGTCTTACCATTTTGAATTCTTTATGAATATAAAAATTTTTAAACTAAAAATCATATTTAAAACTTAAAAAACAGTAACAGATTGGTGTCCAGGAAGAGTGTATGCCTTGGTTAAGGGCATAATAATGTAGCAATTAATGTAGAAAAACATAACTTCAAGAACAGGAATTAAACTACTCAAAATAAATGAATTAGGCTGTATGATAGGTAAATTAGAAGTGGCATAGACAGGTAATGGGGTCGAATGACATTGGGTCGGAGAAGGAAAGAGAAAAAACCCGCGCCTCTGTATCTACATGACTTGGTCAGACATTTTATTAGGCACCTTCTGTCTTTTTATAATAGAAATAGAGTGATGCAGTAAAACTGTATTCATTTTACAGCTCAGCAAACTGTGGACAAGTGACATTCCTCAGCCAAGGCTACACTGCTTATAACTTTTAGATCCAATTACCTGTAGTATTTTGGTGAGAATACTTCTATGACGATTACCAGAGGCATTCAGAGAAACCTGTCATTACACAAACTCACGTGTGTGACTCTAAGACTTACAGTACTTGATATACTATCATATGAGCAAAGCAACAATGAGGTGCAAAGCATCATAATGCATGTGGGCACAGCGACGGGGCTGGAGCTTGGCTTCTGAGGTGGTGATGGAGCTTGTAAGCTAAAAGGCAGCTTGTGATTTAACTCCCCAGTTAAACAAAACCCTAAACACCAATGTAAGGAGCTTGGACTTTATAGTACTGAACTCAAGAGAGAACCATCAAAGATTCTGACCCAATGGCAACCAAAGCAAAATCATGGTCCAGGTTTTGCCCTCCTCAGCTTTTCTAGGATGAACGCAGTCTCTAACAATAGCACCATTTTCAAAAACTGTTCGACTGAAATGCATTATGCTGTAGTTATTTTAATCTAGATGTAAGTTTAATTTAAAATTAAAATGGTATTTAATTTAGAATTAAAGTATAAGAGAGCTTCATAACAATTGTAGTATTTCCATCAAATTTTGGTACCTTAATTTTATTTTAGGCTAAATCCTAACATTTCTTTTTTATGATTAAATGTAAAATCTTCTCTATAATGAATAGTTATCAGCCCCAAAGGAAGAAATTAGAAGTCTATAGGGGGACAATATTTATTTAGAAGTCAAGGTTCATAGTAAAATGTATTAGGAAACATTACGTGAGATAAAAGTTTTGAGGTGGAAAAGAAACATGGAAGTTTTTCCCAGCCACACAACAAGTTTATGGAATACCCTCTACAACCAGAAACTCTTACAGGTTCTGGGGTTACATGCTGCAGTGAAGGCAGTCCTGGCCCTCAGTGACCTTTTATTTTAGCAGGAGGAGACATTTAATAAACAAACAAATAAAGAAATAATAAAACTCAGATAAATACAATAAAATGGGCCAAGGGAATAGGGCATTTGTCGGGGGTGGGAGGATGTGGTATAAACTGCAAAGAGAACAACATTTGAGTGGAGATCTGAAAGATGTGAGGAAGTGAACTGCAAGCTTATCTGCAGGCCAGGATTTCAGGCAAAAGGAAGAAACAATGACATGATTTAGTCAAAAATGTGCTTGCAGTGTGTCAGCCCTCCAAGTGGGCTTGAGGTGTGTGATAGGGTGGAGCTGGAGAACGGGGAAAGAGAGTGACAGCAGATGAGTGTCAAGAAGAAAGCTAGGGGAGCCAAAACATTGTAAGGTATTATTTGGATTTTGGTATTTTACCTTAGAAGGGAATTTATTAAATGATTTTATAAGAATAAGGAACAAGGGCACAGACAGGGATACTAGTTACAGACTGCTGCAGTAATCCAGATGAAAGACAATGATGGCTTGGAGTTCGCTCGTAGGAGTAAAAACCCTGAAAGTAGCAAAATCCCTGATCTATTCTGAAACTCCAATCAACAGAATTCACTGAGCGATTGGGTGTGGTATATGAAAGAAGTAGAGGAAACGTAGAATACTCCAAAAGATAGAAGGTGGATTAAGAGGGGAAGATGTTGGGAGAGCTAAGGAGTCAAGAGGTTCATTTTATTCATGTTAAGTTTGAAATGGGAATTAGATATCTACATGTAGATGTTGATTAATTACTGAACTGCTTGTATATGAAGTCTAGAATTCAGAGAAACAGTCAGATTTAGAGATATAATCTGGGTAACATGAAGAATATAAATAATATTTACTATCACAAGATTGAATGAGGTCTCTTATGGAGCAAATGTATTTAAAGAAAACTCTGAGGTCTTAGTCCTGGGACTTTCCAACTGTGAAAGGTTAGAGTGAAAATGACAACTCAGCAGAGGAAGTAGCAGCAACAGAAGTAGGAGAAGAATCATGGGAGAAGAAATTGATGTATTAAAAGCCAAGTGAAGAAAAGTTTGAAGGAACAAGCGATCACCTGTCTTAATAACCAACACCAGTGAATTTAGCAATGCACCGGCCCCTGTTGACCTGCATGGTAGCTGCTCCATGGAGTGGTGTGGAAGAAGGTCTGCGAACAAATGAAGGGCAACAAATGGAGGCTGTTATTTCAAGGTGTTTTCTTGTATATGAGTGAAAAGAAATTAACTGGAGCAGAATGCAAGCACAAATACATGTTTTATAGTGGCATATATTATATCAGCTTTTTATTCTAATTGAAATGATCCAGCAAAGATGAAAAATTGGTAATGTATCAGAGGGAGGGGAAATTGAGTATGCAAGAGAGTATTAAATGTAGTGTATAGAAATATGAATATTTTGCCCATAATAACAGAGATGTGGGTAGGGTGGTAGATGTAACCTTAGGAATCTGTGAAAGTTTTCTTTTAACACTTCTATTCAGGTCTATGTTATAGCCCTGTCATCTTTAAAATAATATTGCAATCCACAGATTTAATTGTTCAGGTCTTTTTGTATGTGAAAAAAATAATGGTTTTTAGATTAATGAAGAATTTTCAGGTACTTTAAAGTAGGTGCTTTTACTTTAAAGTAAAGGCGGGGGTGAATGGGGCTGCGGAAAGTGGTGCAGGAAAATGTTGGCAAAACAAAACAAAACAAAATAAACAGGGGGAGATTAAGAATAGTATAGGAAATTGAGAAGCCAAAGAACTGATATGTATGACCCACAGACATGAACTAAGGGGTCGGAGGGAATGATGGGATGGGTTCAGGGCAGAGAGGATAAAGGGCAGAAAAAAGTGGGATACCTGTAATAGCATAATCAATAAAATATACCAAAAATAAATAAAAATGATTTTAAATAATTAATATACATAGTTTCATAGATGGATTGATAAATACATTATTATTTTGAAAATATTTTATTTATTTATTTTTAGAGAGAGGGGAAGGAGGGGAGAAAGAAAGGGAGAGAAACATCAATGTGTGCTTGCCTCTTGCACACTCCCCATCAGGGATCTGGCCCACAACCTAGGCATATGCTCTGACTGGGAATCAAACCTGTGACCCTTTGGTTAACAGGCTGGCACTCAATCCACTGAGCTACACCGGCCAGGTCATGATAAATATAACATTATTTTAATGAATTCCTCTTCTGATTTGTTTTCAATTTTTGTGAATGATATCAGTAATTTTCTTATGTTCTCTTTCTATTTTCTAATTAAAGCATGCTAAATTCTTTATAAATTTAGCTGTGTTTAGGAATATAAAATGGGAATGTAATTTGTTTGTTGACATCACTTTATGACACTTACTTGAGATCCAGGCATCCTTTGTTTCTGTACAAACCAACTCTTAAAATTTTGTTTAACGATAGGAAAAGCATTTTACTGCACATGAAAAATGAGAAGAACCAACTTCATTCTGGAATAGTAGTCCCCTAAAAACATGTACTCAGTAAGATATTCACAAACATATGCTCATTACTGAAGAATTTTTTAAATTTTCAGGTGAGTTCACCTAAATGAGCCAGCAGTATCACCAAGATTTTGGTTCATTTCCTGGTTAATGTGTAAACTCAACTCATGACATAATGTACTGTTCTGGGTGTGATTATTACCCAACTCTAAATCTACTAGTTTCAGGAGGAAAACAAGTAATAGAACACCTGACTTTTGCATTACAGTGGAAAAATCGAGAGCACAAAATAAAACATTTTATTATTTTTTCAACCCTCACTGGAGGATTTGAGAGAGAGAGAGAGAGAGAGAGAGAGAGAAATCAGTTGCCTCTTGTATGCGCTTCGACTGGGGATTGAACCTGCAACCTAGTTATGTTGCCCTGACCTGAGATCCGCAACCTTTTGGTACATGGGATGACACTCCAACCTACTGAACCACCTGGCCAAGGCAAAATAAAATACTTTAAATAGTCAAACAAGACCTGGTGTTCAGTTACAACTTTATCCTTGATATAGTCTCAACTTTTAAGATGCTATTTAAGTAATAGGACAAAACTTCCTCCTCTGGGAAGTGTGAAGACCGAAATCAAAGAGAATTATATCACCAAATATCTCGAAGTCATTTTATTTTTATATATGGTATTAAATTTTTGAAAGAGTAGAGTTATAATTTAATGATTTTTTTGAACCACTGAGTGTTTGGATATTTGGTAATGTTCCTTACCTTCCGGGGATCCGCTGTTATCTGAAGAAACTGACACATTGCCACCCTCTAAGATGAGATGTATTCAGAATTACTGAAGGTAGGAAGGAAAATCAAAATTGTAAGAAAAGCCCGAAACTTTAAAATATAAATACCAGTTTTAGATAGGCAAGTATTATTTACATTTCTATAATTTGAGAACAAGAAAATGTGATTTCACAAATATCTTAACAATTATTCAAACAAAGGATTTTTAAAAATTGTTCAGAGCAGAGAAAAACTACACACATGTATTTATTTTATAGCCACTTTTTAAGAACATGCTATTAAATTGGAAGAGATTATAAGGAAAATATAACAGGGATAACAATAAGAGTTAGCATATTTTATATAATTGTAGTTCTAACCTTTCTAGATTATAGGAAATTTGTCTGTGTTACACTGAAAGCATTTCTGTTCTTTATGTTAATACTTATAAGTGAAACTTTGTTTTCACTTACCTGAAATGGTTCCTGGAAGATATAATTGTGGATATAAACATAGATATGTTTTCCATTTGTAAAATATGTAATTTAAAAGCACTTTGGCTATTGGTGTATTTATAAATTAAATATCCCTGGAAATCAAAAGGAAAAGTTTCCATGGTTGACAAAAATATTGATAAATTCATCTACATGCAACATTTTATATTTTGACCTTCTAAATTTTAGATTCTAGGTGTGTGTCTTCTATAACCATAAACCAATCAATAGAAAACTAGCAGTTTTCTATGAAAGCCTCCTTATAAATCATTCTGTAGAGTTGATAGTCTTCTAAGAAGGTCACTCAATTTGGTTTATTACTATCATTGCTACTTTATTTTGAGATTTATCATTTCTTGCATGATTAAAGAACAATAGAAATGCAAAAGAAAAGTATCTACTGCTCTGAAAAGTCACAGAGTATATTATTTTTTAGGGGGGAAATAATTTTAGTCATCTTTTTAAATGACAGGAAAAATAAAGTTGAGCTATTGAAATAAAATTACTCCAGAAATAATGGATTTTGGTTTTAACCTATAGAGAATTTTTTATCTCTTCTAAGAACCAAAGTAATTATAGAACCAAAGTAATACATACTGAAATAATACCAAGCAAGAAAAAAATACCAGGAAAAATATTTTTCTATGGTCAGATTCTTGGCTTTATTTATATACACATACGAGGAAAAGGCTGTTACATAGGGATTAATCTTTCCATGTACATTTTATCTTATATAAGAAAGGGGAGAAGTAATGAAAATTGTTGAACATAAAAGAGAATACAGTTTTAGGGAGAGGATATGGGATGACTGACTTCTGGGAGAAAGCAGTGAATTTCCTTTAGAGTAGAATTTGAAAGCAGATATAGTAGGAAGACCGTTGTCTTAAAAAAATGAACATTTACTAAATGCCTTCCTCTCTATTTTGACTTCCTATTCATGGAGTGTTTTTAGAAAGAGATAGTGTCTTCTCCCTTCTAATACCCATGTGAAAAGAAGTGAATCAAAGCCTAATTTTTGTTTGTCTTTATTTTAGTTTTTCAGTTTAACATGATTGTAGAATGATTTTATACAACCTTATATAAGAATGATCTTATATGATCCTACTTTTATAGATCCCTCCGCAGATATTCATCATATAGGATGAATAGTTAAAATTGTGAGAAAGAAAAAGACAAAGTCAGAAAACACAGTGTACAATTATACAAATTAATTTTCATGATTTTCTACTGAAACTGCATTTAGTTTTAGCCTTTTGAGCATATTTACCACAGGCTAGTTGATGAGTAATAACTTCGTTAATGGAACTATTAGGCCTTAGCAAACTAGTCAGGATTTTTTAATAGAAAAACAGGAGTCCCCCTGACCCTTCTTCATTTCCAGAGAACTACATTATTTTCTTCTTTTTAAAATAATCATCTCAACTAAAGCTGTTATGAATTTGAATAGCCCATGATTCTACCAAAAAAGCAAACAATGCCTGAGACTGTTTATAATATATAATGTATATTATATATAACATATATTGTATTTATTGCACAATAAATTTATTATATTATATAATATATATTTATTGTATTTATATAATTTATTATATTATATAATATATATTTATTGTATTTATATAATTTATTATATTATATAATATATATTTATTGTATATTGATTTATTGTATTATATATAATATAAACTATAATATAGAAATATTTGAATATCTATTTGAAAAACATTTTGCCTGATCATTCCACATGCCCTATGTCACTAGTCCAACCATTAGTATGACCCTGATTGTTGGCTTTATTATTTTATTCTAAAACAAACATAACTTTTATATATGACATTTTAATAATATGTATTTTATTTATTGATTGATTTATATAAAATATGCGGGCAAGTAAGGGGAATGAAAGGCTTTGTGGTGAGTACAATCAAGTAGATGTAAAAATACTGAGGTCACCAAGAAGAATCTAAAACACTGCATTGGTCAGAATCTGAGCACGCCTGGACAGCCCAAAGCCAAGAACAGTTTACTCCCGAAGTGACTTTACCATGCCTCTACAGGAGTCAGACCGGTGGAACAATAAAAGCAGGTAACATAATTAGGAAACTAAATCACAAAGTTAAAATTAATTTCAATAGCAAATTTTCAAGTTTCTTCTTTTTTAAATGAAGCTACAGTTTCAAAGTATTGAGCTCTTTGAGAGGGAGTCATGTTTCATTCATTTTAATTTCTTAAAGCCTGATAAATTGTTTATCATCTGTCAAATGCTTACTAAATATTTATGAAACAGTGAACTACTATTTTATCAGAAACTATATGAGTCCATTATGAATTAATTTACAACCAACAGGGAAATCAACCAAAATGATTTTAAATATTCAGCTGAAAGTTATATTTAATATATTGTTTTGTAAATTCCATAGGCAAATATGTAGTACACAGTGACTGTTTTGATGGTTTAGTACTAACTTCTCTTTCTCTAAATATCAACTGTTAGATTATTTAAGATTTTAATTCATGTCAAAATAGAATTTAGCCAAAGTAAGAGTGTCTCTTCCTTTAAAATGCTTTATCATTAATCTTGTTATATATATCTACTAATACAAATTGGAAAAGAAGGGCCAGTTTTTATGTGCTCAACATAATAGAACGGAAAACTGCAGAATTTCCCTGACTGTAGTTTATGGAAAGGACAAACTTGTTACTTGAAGCAATCTCACCTTTCTCGTTTGATTTTTTTTTTTTTTTTTTTTTTTTGGTAAATGATGCAATGCATTCCCTTAGAGTCCTGCTCGAGGACACTACTTTCTGTATAATGATGAAAAGCAATTTGGGTAAAATAGTGAACTTTGTTTCTCAATGAAAAAATGTTTTCTTGCAAGCAGTACACAATGAATACATTTTTTTAAAAAGTGTTCATGTTGTATTTTTACAGGGAGTTTAGAATGACCAACATGACATAATTATCTGAAATGAGAGTACTTTTCCCTGAGACACTCTCTCACAAAAATTAAGAAGATAATTTAAATATCTACTATTTCAAACAGAATTGTCACATTCAGGTCACAAAAAATAATTATAGCATATGATGCCTTATGGAAAATTAAACTCTCTTCAAGTATTTGAGAAAGCTTTCTAATATTTCTTAAGTTGTTTCCAATCATATCTGATTTTATAGGAAAAGTCTAGACCTCTGGGATTGCTACTCTTCTTATCAAGTGGGTATTTTATAAGTGATTGACCAAGATGATGAAATCTAAAATCATAGATTCTCTGAAAGATGATTTAAAATTAAACACAGATGCAATAATAATAATAATAATAATAATGAGAAGGAGAAGAAGAGGAAGGAGAAGACGAAAATGTATTGATCATAACGCGTTAGGAACAGTTTCTTTTAAACCCCACATGTCAGACACTTCTGTCACCTCTGTTTTATAGATGAAAGGATCGAGGCATTGACAGGGTAAGAAATTATGATCTCACAGATACTAAATGGAGGAATTAGAATTTAGATCCATGTACTTTGCATGAGTTGCAGAGTTTACATGCTTAGTGATTATACCCTATAAGCTCATTCAACTCATTAAAACACAAAATTTTTTAGATAGTTTTAGAGTTCTCTCCCCCAAGAGATTGTTAAGCTTTGTTACTGTGGAACTACAGAGGGTTCCTTGAGAGCAAGAAAAGGAAACTTGAATTTATACGAAGACTTTAAAAATTACAAATACCAGCCTGAAGTCAAGGCTCCTCTTTGAAGGTTATAAGCAGCTAACGGTTAAGAATAGGAGCCAAAATGTGCCGGTAGCACTTGAAAATCGAATATAAAGCAAAAGACATCACAAGAATTGGGACTCAGCTAATAAAGTCCTATTTTCCTCTGGTCAATTTATGTTCTACCTTAAGTTAAGGATTGCTATGATTTAAAAATATAACTATTTACTCTCCACTGTGATTCCTTGTGCAGCAAAATGCAAGCATTAGGAACTGGTTAAAATCTGATTTGAAATAAACTTAAATTAAATGATTACATCTCAGTAATATTGAGGGTTTATATCTTCTGTCTTTGTTAGTTTCTATTTTAAGCAGAATTAAGTGAAGGAAATTTTCTCATGGGCACATATCAACATGTACCATCTACTATTTTAAAAATAAGCTTATATTCTGAATGCTAGAATTGGAATAACAGGTGGTGACCTACATGTGAAGAACTGAAAGTCAATTTCATAAAGAATTTGCATCCAATACGCAGTGAGGTTACAGCTGATTCTGATTTTAAAAGGTAAGGCTTAATGTTTGTTGCCTTTAAATTACAGAAGTAGAAATTTTCATTCAAATGTTTTATCTTGGATTAGTACTAACTGGAGGGAGAGGTTCAAAGAATATGTACGTAATTCCTAAATTTCTGAATGAAGAACTTGTCCTGGTTTCTGTTAAATGTCTCCATTTCCTTGCTTTTGAGCACCAAGAGGTACAAACTCTCATAATAAAGTAATATAAACCTGCCATGAAGAGGTGTCCCCCAGAGAGACTAAAACATTGAATTAAAAGTAGGAAGTTTCATATGAAGTGAAGATTCAGTCAGAAATGTGCTTTCCGCTTTACCCATTTATCAACTTCAGGTGTTACAGAGTTCTTGTATATGCAATCCTCATTTTCTATGATAGTGCGATATTGTACAAATGACTATAAAACCCAAATCTATACAAAGTCATCATAATAATTGGTTAGAAAAATTATAATTGTTCCATAATCTTTAAAAATTTTATCAAAATATGCAAAGATCTTACCATCAGTTATAAATGTATCAGAAAATGAAAAACAGTAAAATTAATATTTATTTAGTACACTGCAATTTACAATGTTAGAACCATTGAGACTGAAGGAATTTTTTTCTTGGTAATAAACCTATCAAGGTAGCTTAAACTGTGCTTGCCTCATTATTTTTTAATGAGGCACATAAAAAGAAAAGAAAGTTGATGCTTCCTTAATATTACACCAAACCCCACCCCCCCAATTTACATTTGTGGGGAATGCATGGATTATTGCCATTTAAGATGAAGGCTTTGGATATTTAATAGTTTGTTTACTTTTCTTGTCAAATACAGAATTCTGGGATTAAATTAGTATGGCTTCCCTTTTTCATCTAATACAGTAAGAAATCAGAGGAGGAAATATTGTGCAAAGTTCTTTTACCTAGGAAGTATTTTTAAATCCATTTTAAAAAATTTAGTGGAAATTGCTTACCAGACTATTTCACATTATAGTTCCATACCTGGTAAATAGTAAAATGTGTAGATTTTTTACATTCGCCTTTTTCCAAAAGTAAGGACTGAGCCGAAAATTAGAACTCAACCAATATTGTTTAAAAAGCAAATGTAGCTATTTGTGATTACTCCCTACGTATCAGCACTCACCTGTTCACTCTCTTCATGGAATCTGAGGCAACACAATTTTTCTGTGACTATTCCCAGGTAAAGGAACACCGCAATGGGCTGCAAAAGCACTATCTGTTAGCCCGGCTGTGAATTAAGTTACTTGCAAAGTAAGTGCTTTGTTCAGCATTTTAATATCTTGTTTGTTTTATTAAACTTCAGTTGAGTAGTTTTTACTGAAATCTCTATAGGACAACCTCAAGAATGCTCATTTGATCTTAAAGTAGAAAATGCAAACTAACTCAACTTGAAAAATATTTACCTTAATACAGAGTGTGTATATTTTTAAAATGTAATAATGTCCAATATGGAACTGCTTACCCAAAGCAGACAACATCCAAGTCTTAGCTTTGGTTATTAAGTAACTATAGAAACCATTTAGTGAGCACGTACACGTCCACAGAGGCAGTCCTTGTTTCGCGCAGCTCCCGTATGCGTGAGTTTTAGTTCCCGTGGCTCAGTTAAATTGTACCACTCCCCAGGAGCACAGGTCAAGTTTTGACTCCAATATATTAACCATGAGTAAATGCATAAAATTCAAACTTACCTCTAGTTCTTTGGCTCACAGATCACTGCATAAATAACAGAAGTGATACATGGTCAATGACCAATCATGCCACTTTCTTCAAGTCTATCTGTGAGTGGTCACTGCTGTAATACTAGTAAAATACTCCACATTAAAGAAACTCTCAAAGATATTTCGCCACATTGAAAGCACAAAGACTAAAATGTTGGAAGCTAACCTAAACTTAGAAAGAAGTATGATCAGCCCTGGCTGGTGTGGCTCAGTGGATTGAGTGCCAGACTGCAAAGCAAAGGGCTGGTTCCATTCCCAGTCAGGGCACATGCCTGGGTTTTGGGCAAGGTCCCCAGTAGGGGGCGTGTGAGAGGCAACCACACATTGATGTTTCTTTCCCTCACTTTCTCCCTCCTTTCCCCTCTCTTTAAAAATAAATAAATATAAAAATATTTTTTTAAAAAAGAAAGAAAGAAGTATGATCATTTGCTAAGGCTTAGAAAAGGTGCTTGCTTTGTATTTAAGTTACACAATAATAATGAGGCAAGCACAGTTTAAACTACCTTGATAAGTTTATTACCAAGAAAAAAAATTCCTTCAGTCTCAATGGTTCTAACATTGTAAATTGCAGTGTACTAAATAAATATTAATTTTACTGTTTTTCATTTTCTGATACATTTATAACTGACGGTAAGATCTTTGCATATTTTGATAAAATTTTTAAAGATTATGGAACAATTATAATTTTTCTAACCAATTATTATGATGACTTTGTATAGATTTGGGTTTTACAGTCATTTATACAGTATCGCACTATCACAGAAAATGAGGATTGCATATACAAGGGGGACCCAAAAAAGCCCCAGAATTTATTTAATATAAAAAATTGTGTATTTATTCTTACATGCTTAAACTTCAGTCACCTTCAAAGTACACTCCATTTGATGCAATACATCTATCGAGATGTTTTTCCATTGCTCAAACAGTTTTTGAACTCGTTGATTTTGATGCCTTTTAGAGCTTCTGCTGTGTTTTGTTTCACCTCTTCCATGTTGGCAAAATGTTGAGGACTTTTTTCATCTGGGGCAACAAAAAATAAGTCACTTGGTCAAGATCGGGTGAATAGGGAGGGTGGGGCACAGGGGTCTTGCCATATTTTGGTCAAAAACTGCTGAGTACTCAGAGTGATGTGGGCAGGTGCACTCGTAAATCACCCATCATGAAATGGGCGAACATGTAGGAAGAGTCTTTAAAAAAATTTCAGTGAAGCCAAACACAGCTTCTCACAACAACGCCAGCTGGTACACAGATATAGACGGGTTCCTAGAACACTCACCTAGTGGGGGAAGCCTGTATTACACGGGGCCTGCCCACCAGAAGAGAATTTCTTTCTTTCTTTTTTTTTTTATTCCTCCTTCATGAACAACAAGATTAGAATTTTAATCTCCAACTTGGAATAGATGTATGCATTTACATCTGAGAGATTTCACTGTTGGAGACATTAACTGATCAATAATAAAGAGAAAAATATTTCTGTTGAGAGTTTACTTTTTCTTGCTCAACTGTAAAAACAGAAAAAAGAAACCCTTCATCATTCTGATCTTAGTCTGCATTGTGAGAAAAGCAGTGTCTTTAACAACGAAAGGGAAGTGCTTTCTCAGGGACAAAAAATTGATGTGGAGAAAACCTCCCATGCCATCCGATGACTTAGCAAGATTAAAATGAAAGGTGTCTGTGAACCTCTCTCTATTAACATTGCAGGTAATGGTCTTTGTTAACAGCAGGTTTTGGAATCTTGGGATACTTCTTTTCTATGGGCAATACAAAGATGCATTCCTTTGATTTTAGCAGAGGTTTTCCAAAGTGAATCCTTATAATAATGGTTTGGTGAAGAGCAGGTTATTCCTATGAGAAAGCTAATCAAAGCTATTTAACACTTCAACTGAAAATATTCAATGATACCTTTAGTGTGGCCAGTTATTTCTACACACTGAAGTCTCCCTAATATCAATTTTTACCAATTTTGCAGAAAGAGAACAAATAAAAGGCTCATCCCATATTAGACATACATGTAAATAAGCCACACTTGAGCTTCATTTTATCACTTAACTGCTTAAATAGTGTGTAAGCCAACACCACACAAGGCAAGATAGCTTCACGATTCAGGAGATCAGAATCACATCTTTATTTTCACTGACCCATGTGTTGACTTCTGCAAGTTACTTCCCCTTTCTGAATCTGTTTTATATCTTTAAATGAAAAGGAGAGAATAGATCTGACATTTTATATCAAAACTTAAATGCATATGCCTCAGAGGCACATAAGGATGGGGGTGGAGAGTGACTGAGTACACGACCTTCAACTGGTCCCTCACCTCCAACCATGCAACAGAAATTCTGTATATTATTTTATGTTTATGTACTGGGTTCAGTGGTTTTTTTTAAAAGAGAAAATTGATGTGGAAATATGTTTTTAAGTGCTGGTAGCTATTAAAATGGATTATCTCTATGGTGCCTTCTAGGATCGGCACTTAAACCTACGAGCGAGGGAAGAGTGGCATGCAGAACTTATTACTGTTAATAATGATACCAGCATGTCGTTAAAAGACAGACTTTTTAATATAATAAGTTCTCTACTTAAAACCAGGCACAAATTTGCTCATAGTTAGCTATTTGGGAGGTGGAAACACTTTTTTTCCCCCATAGAGACAGTTTTTAAGGTGAAATGGTTAGGCTAGCTGAAAAAAAAAAGCGAGCTAATATAGCGGCCAAAATAGAATGATCCATTTTCAATAAAGAGGAGGGGGAGAAATACTCTCACAAAAACCGCAGTATCATGGATTAAATTTTTAATTTTAATGTTTCATATTTGAAGAGAAATGACCTCAGAGTTATTTAATCTCTTTCCCTGTCTTCTTTGGTTTTAAAAGTTATCTAGAGACGTGATTTGAGAGAGAGCTTGTTACTGCTGTTGGCGTGGCGGCCGTGAAATAAAAAAAAAAAAGGGGCCAGAGGTCATTTAACTTTATTCAGAATGAGAGATTTTCCCAGCCCCCATTCATATCCTGATATCTCTCTCCAAACAAAAGCAAACTTTAAAAATTTGTGTTAAAAGTGTGGAAAAAATAGTGACAACTTCCACTACCTTTGTCCACCCTTGTTCAAATTTATAGATTTCTAATCAAAAGATACTGATAATTCAGGGACTAGCTCTATTAAGGCTGGTGGAATACTCACATGCTTTAAATTTTATCCTGAGATTAAAAGTTTGTTTAAAAATATCAGTGTATGGAGATCCAGAAAAAAATTTTTTAAGTTTCAGTATCTAGATAATTTAGTCAATAAAATGCAAGTGTCTAGTTATTTTGAATACTTTTAATTCTACTTAAATAAAAATATCATATTTAAAAATGTTTCAAATACCCTGTAGAAAAGTTTATTTCATTTATGCTGGAATATTTTTCGACTAAATGTTGTAATAGGAAAATCTGGTTCAGAATCCATGGCGCATGAATACATTGTTCAAAATTCTGAATAAATGGGACAAACTTCAAAAGAGATCATAATAATATCCATGTTCCCCAACCTCAGTTCTTAGATGTTTATATGGTTTGTCATTCTTGACCTTCCAGCAGTAGAGTAATTGGGTATCCCACAAAGGTTTTAGTTTCCATGAGCCTGATTGTGGGAACTAGAAATTCCATATTATTATATCCTGAGATTATACTTATCATGGAAAGAGTTACATAATCATTCTGATCCAAAGGTTAATACACATTGGATACTCTGAACATATTCTGAAACCTTGCAATTATGAAGGAAAATTGTTAGCAGTTATTCTCTAACTACTATAAATAGTTAACCTGTATTGTTTCATCATTAAAATAAGAATGTTCCATATCTTTATTTTTAAGCACTAACACAGGACTTCTTTTTTTAATGAAACACAAATACATAAAATTCTTTTTCCCACTTTTATGATAGCAATGCCTTAGTGTGTTTTCACCTAAAACAAACAAACAAAAAATCTTTCCAATTCTCCACTTCCCTATACCAGTACACATTTAACTGAACATGAAATTTGAAGTTTGAGTATATTCCCACAAGGTTTTAAACATTAGAAGGAATGTGCTTTCCAGGCAATTATTTTTAGGAAGGTAGTATGTACTTTTCCAGGCAGAGGTTTCATTTTGATATGAGCATGATTGATACATCATGTACAGTAATTCCATGTCATTTGCGGAAGATAGACTTCACCAAAAACACACTCATGCATCATGTGGTATATGAAAATTATGGCTTGATTAATTTTTTGTTTAATTCCAGGAAACACTATAGTGTCTTGGAAACATAAATTTTAGAAGAAAATAATGATTCTTCTTTCTGGAAAAGCAAAACAAAGGAGCCAAGCATGACTTTTTTTTTTTTTAACAAATATCTGAATAGTCTTCCAACAATGTCAGCATATTGTTGGATGAGGTCTTCCTTCTGTCTTTCTTTTTCCCTCTGTGAAAGCCAAAAGTGACTGGATGGGAAAGAGAAGTGCCCCATATATTACGGGGCACTTTCGGTATCACTTTGAATCTTCTTGCTGCCTTGGTTCATTATCTATATCCCACATGTATGAATAGTTACACACCTATCCCAAGAAATTATTTCCTAGAAATTAAAATTTATTATGATATTCTAAAAATTACATTTATATAACAAAAGTGTTACTATTAATTTATTGCCAAATGTTATTATATATGACAGACTGTACATTCTACATCATGATCTTCCCAATCATGTAAAGAGACAATGGCTTCTAGAAACTCTAAGTTTTTTTGTATTCCATTGAAATTAATCTAGTGTGTATAAAGGGCTTTTTACGATTCTGTTTCTTAACTCTGTTTCTGAGGTCTTAACTCAGAATATTCACAAAATTTACTATGTATGCACTAATATAGAATTCTACTTAAATTCAAATTAAGACATACTCATTTCGGAAAAAGACATTTAGTTGGGTTATAAATTATTACAAATTATTAAGAATTGGCTTAATTCAAAGTAGAATGAAAAATATGATAAAGTATTTAGGATATAAGAAAGAAAACAGAAATAAAACTTAAAATGTCTTAGGTAGTAGTCAGCTAAGTAGCTAGAATAGCTAAAAAAAAAACCCCAAAACCCAAAACTTAGTTATATATACCCACATGCAATAATATATACAGATCTATATCTAATTGCACCCATTTTAATAATATTGCTTTTTGAAAGATGTTTATTGAAGTATAATAAAGCACAGCTCAAGGAGTTTTTACACGTATGTATGTGCCCAGGTAACTACCAGTCAGATTAAGATACAGGGCAATTCAAAAGTTTTCACTAAATACCCTACACATATAAAACAACCATCATTCTCTCTCACCAATTATAATAGGCTAGTTTTGCCAGTCCTTGGACTTCATACAGAAAAAATGGTTTTGGACTTAACATAGGAAAAAAATCATACATTATACTCATATATTATGTGTGACCATCGTTTTTCATCTTTATATCTGTGGTACTTATCTATACTACTGAGTGTAACATTAGTTCATTTTTTTATTACTAAGTATTAGGCCCAGGATTTACACCACTGCTTACCTGTGTGAACATGCTATTGGTAACGGGCAGTCTAAGCCTCTTCTTCTCTTTATACAGGTTATTCAAGCACATTCCTGCCACGGTCTCTTTTGTCACTGGCCATTTCCAAAGCAGAACAATGGTCAAGCCAAAAGTGAAAGATCCACATTTTATAGTGTATGATGATATGTTGTTTTTTTTTGTTCACTACATTTTAATAACCATGGATGAATAAACCACTGAATTCACAATTCAAAAGCCAGAGAAAGCCACTTTTACCCTTAATTGGGAGGCAGGATTCATGAATAAACAGGAATAATCTCTGACAGCTGTAGGCAAAAGAGTAGGAAAAGAAGGGGATTTGGTGTTAACAGAGATAGTTTAGCCATTCTTCAGCTGAACAGGACATATGTGTTTGAGAACATGTAAGCAGATCGTCACATACTGTGGATGTGATTTGAGAAGGATGTTATGAAGAGTGTTATCTGAGTTGAGGCATGTGAGAACTGTTAACAGTTCAAGCTTTTTTCTCAATAGATCTTTATACATCATTAGATCTAAAAGCATGCCTTTAGCTTTTCCCAACAGTTTAAGTAATTTCCCAAACTAAAACATGTGAAGCATATTGTAGTAATTAACTTATTATAGTTTATTTCCTGTTACCTAAGTACCTCTATCTGTCTCCTTTGCTAGGGACTAGATGATAACTTTTTCATTCATAAGTTTGCATCTCAGCAAATACAATTCTATGTTATGCAAGATCAAGGTCATTCTTGAGGTAGTTGATGTTTTCTGCAGTAATTAAAAGAGTTTTTATTATAAACATATTTTACAAACTTCAATAACTTTAGTAGAAATTATATTTTAAATAATTTTATTTTATACCTTAAAGTTTTGTTTCTGTGTGCTTTTATATTTCAAAAATGGGGAGAAATTTTATCAATGCAAGGTGTTGATTTTAAAATAAATAGACATTTTCCAATTCAGTATTCCATTTTCCTTCATACTTTCTTTTATTTATTGATTTATTTACTCTTATTTCACTTGAATCACACCCCAAACTTTAAACTACACTCTCTTCACTTACCATTTTAAATTCTAGAAAAATTTTGACATGTATTAGATAAATCAGTTGTTCACAGAGTAAATCCATATCATAAGTTACATATTATTAAAATTAATAAGACATCTATAGTGTATACATATGATGATGTATATACTATAAAAAAGTGTATAAATATTATTTTTACCATCTTTGAAATTAAAATAAAATACTTGATGTGGTCAATACTCAATAAGTACTTTTTTTTGCCTCATTTTTTATTCTACTTATGCACCCATTCACACAAGCAAAAAATATTCATTTTTGAGAAAACACCATAAAATCATGGTGCTTCATTTTGTGTAGATAATTTAATATCTACATATCCATATAGGGATTATGTGTTGCAGTGCTTTGTTATAAGGAATCTTCACCCTCCCGTTGA
This sequence comes from Mormoops blainvillei, assembly GCA_004026545.1. Classification (NCBI taxonomy): domain Eukaryota; kingdom Metazoa; phylum Chordata; class Mammalia; order Chiroptera; family Mormoopidae; genus Mormoops; species Mormoops blainvillei. The sequence goes on from PVJD01000486.1 coordinate 28,138, forward strand.
AAGAGAGATGGCTAGCTCTCATTGTAGCAAAGTGAGTCAATTGTTCTTATTCTTCTTAAAACTGCTTGCTTCTCTATTGTGGAGCAAGTTTGTTGCTTTAAAAACCAATAGCTGTAGAAAACCCACTTTACAAGATAAAAATTCTTAAACTGTGAAGTATTCTAACATTTTTAAGCATGCAATTATTTTGGATGAATGTATTGTGATGCGTGACTGATCTCTTTTCAATGATTATTTCAAACTGGTGATAATTCTATGGTACAATTTCCAATTAAAAATCAGAAAAGGGAAAGTCAATAAGGGGATGCTAACTGATTCTACTGTGGTAAGTATTGTTTTGTCCAAATGAACCTTATTTTCTATGGTGAGAGAATGAACAAATTGCATGTTGTTGATAGAGCAAACCCTTAATTTTATTTACCAAAATCTTTCACGGTGTCTCTGCTAAAACACTGGGGAGACATGCACTGTATGACACAGCAGAGCACTCCGTTGATGAACTCCTGAAGAGTGTGTTATAATGGATTCATAGCGATGAGAAAGAAGGTCTTTCATTGGCTGATATACTTGTAGAGCTGTCAACCGTTTTATCAACAGCTTTAAAGACGAGAGAAGGCATGCTGTTCAAATTTATAAATGACTACAAGCCTGAAAGATGAATGAATTTAAGGGTAAGATGCAAAGAAATGTTTATGACTATGATGGGCCAAGTCAACAGATGAAGTTTGACAAATAAAAATGTAGGCCATGGATTCCACACTAAAATATAAATAAAAGGAGCAGTGGAAATCAGCTGGATATGAGTATTATGTGTGGTTCTGTGTGTCCACAAGGATGCTGGTAAGAGACTTAGTGGCTTCATTTATAAATACATATAGTCTTAACTAAAATATCAGATGAAAATTGAAAGTAGCTAGAAGGCTGAGTTGCATTAATAGAAAACCAGTGCCTTGACCAAGAGAAATATCAGCTCCTCCGTGCCATCTCTGGTTGTACCACAGCACTATGTACAAGTTTAGGGACCACATTTTACATCACCAGTGACAAACTGGATAACTTCCCTATCCATGATGCTCAGTCTGACGAAGATCACAGATGATATCCCATTGGGAACCTAAAAGAATCTATAGATATCTCCCTAGGAAAAGGTGCTTAATACATACATATAGAATCTTATATACAATTCCAGAAGGTTTGTCTTTGACACCCAGCTATGAAATCCCTAGAATCTCTGATTCAGCTTCAGAATCTCTGAGCTAGGACCAAGCAATGAGGTTGTGAGGGTTCTTGATTTTTTAACATATGAAACCAGTGAAAAGATATGTACATATAAGATATGTATATGTGAGATACGTAAAGATATGTAATATTTAGTCTGGAGTAAAGAACACCAAGAGGAATAAAAGAGCAGCCATCAAACATGTGAAGAATTTTCATGTTCCAGAGTCATTGCATTTATTTCACATATCTCCAATGATAAGAATAGAAACACCAGAAAGACATATTTTGTATAAGTAGAAATAGAATGAATGGGAGAAATTTAATTCAATTTAATGTTTAAGCAGTGCTTTCCACATAGCATGCTAGACTAGGAGGATGGATGCAAATATCAAATGAATAAAACATAGTTTATTTTCCTGGTATGTTTAGAGAACAAGGTTCCAGTTCAAAAAGCAAAGTTCCTTTAAGAAAAAAAATTAAAAACATATATGTCAGTTCTTTTATGACTATATGGCATAGATATTTTGACAACCTAGAGTAGATTTCATTATTAGAAAAATGATGATTGGAAGGGCCACACTTAGTAATGCAAATGGGTAGTATTTTACTGATCTCATTGCTGTGTGAAAACAATGTGACAGCAACTTTTGAAGCCACCCATAGCTTTTATTCTGAAATTTACTTGGTATACAGAGGTGATAGCTGGAACGTGGGTAAAAAAGTAAGTGGGCAGCGTTTGGAAATACGGTGCTCCTCTAGGCTAAGGAGAGGGCTGGGGAGAATGATGAGAAACTATTTCAGAACTGGTGTCAACACAGCCCTCCCTATGCCTTGTGCTGAGAATCATTGAACGCATGCCCCATACCTGCCTGGCAGGGTGATGGAGGCACAGGCTCCTGAGCACAGTCAATGAGCTGGCCTCCTGGGGGACTCTCACACGGCAAACAAGTTCACTATGTTGTGGGTATCTTGAAAAATTTGTCTTATTCTGCTTTTGGTATCCCCAATACACAGAACAGTAAGTGCTAAACTTGAGTCTTCTTGAACTTTCTGTGTCCCAGGAGACTATCCAAAAATACGTGGCCGATAATGGCCCTGGTTGTAGACAAATTGCACTGCATGCTCACCTGCCTAGCTGAGTCCCTTCCCTGAGTCCCCTGCTCATTGTTCGAGACATCCTTCTCTCATCATCATGGGTCAACTTCCACTTCTCTGTTAATCAGCCTGCCTCTCAACCAAACGTGCTTCAGTAATACACCCCGGAAGTGCATCAGGGGCTTTTAATTAAAAGCAATACAGGGCATACTGGTTAAGAATGAACACTCTAGTGTACTGTTACCTGAGGTTCTATCTCTTTTCAACTACTTCTTAGCTGAATGATGTTAGGCAGGTAACTTAGTATCTCTGTATTTTAGTTTCCTTGCATGTAAAATAAAAATGTAGTAACAAAAAATATAGTAACAAAAAAAGGGGGGGGGGTATGTGTAGGGGCCAAGGAGCATCTTCAGAAAAAGAAATATAGATTTATTTTTCTTTCTTTTAGGATCTACTTTATTAGAACCTCTGGCATAGATTGAAATGTTCCATAGGGGTTTTTCCTTGTAGGAAAAGAAACTCAGACTAAAGTTCATCCTGAAAGCTCAAACAGGCCCTACATATTCTTGGGTGAGAGTAGCCCTAGCAGAGCATGCTGTTTAAGCCGAAAGCCCTGCACAACCCAGCCACATTGACAGAGCAGTTCCACTTTAAGTAAACGGAGAAGGCCTGTGTGATCCGGAAGTACTGCGAGATTCTCCCCTAGTCTCTGCGCATACCTGGATTGGCAAAGTCTTCTGTGAGCCACTGACTGCCGACGTGTTTGACAATCTTTGGGTTGCAACAGAAAGGACAACATCTGGAAGTAGAATCAGTAGGCTCTCCATCCCTCATCCTTCCTGGTGAGTGAATGAAATATACTCCTTTAAAGTAAATCAATTCTGAGGAATTTTGAAAGTAATAGGTCTGAGGGGTGTAGAAAATCAAGAGGGAGACGCTGGTCTTCCTAGTGTGTTGAAATTATTAATTTAAAAAAAGAAAGAAAATAAACATTTGCTCAAAAGATTATTGAATCCCAAATGGATTATATCTGAGTTTGTATGTTTGCATTTTTCTTTCTAGTCTTGTCCATTACAAGTTAGAGTATTGATGGGAACTGAATAGAAGACAATGCTCTTGTTTATTTTTTCAAATTCAAGTCCAAATATTATGCTAGAAGGAAACAAGACCCATTGACTAATATAATGCATAGGTCACTGAAAATAACTTGCTCGTCTTGAACAGTATTTCTGTGTTCAATAGGGTTACTCTGAAACTCTAACACTGGGTGCTAATAGAACAGTCATTCTTCAGTAAAAAGACATTATTAGCAAATTGACTGTATCCCACCCCACACTAAGTATAAATCTATGGTTTTAGTGCCTAATCGTCAATACATATGTTTTTACTAATGAAAATACAGATGACTTTACTGTGCAGCCAGGGCAGTGCCTCTCAAAGTGTGCTGTAGCAAATTAGCATCACCTGGGAGCTTGACGGAAATGCAGACTATTTGGCTCCGTCCTGACCTTCTGAATGAGAAACTCAGAAGTGGAGCTCAGCAATCAACATTTCAACGTGCGCTCCAGGTGACCCTAATGCATGCTCACTTTGTGGATAATGTCATAAAGCTATGTCAAGTGCAGTCATTTTCCCACTTATTATTGTAAATAAGAGTTGTCATTAATCAATTACAGCCAAGAGGTCATCTGGAGGTAAGGACCATATCTAATGCTTCTTCTGTATCTACCCGAAATCTAGGTGAATGTGTAAAATATACATTGAGTTCTCAACAAATATGTGCTGAATAACTAGCTTCCGTGTATTTGAAGGTGATTCGTGTGCCTAAAATGGTAGAGTACTGTCATGTTCATTCTGTACAAAGCCCCTTACCTTTTCTGTGCTTTGTTTTCTTCTGTAGCAGCGGTGAACAGGCACAGACAACTATTCACTGAATGTGTGCTATGTACCAAGTGCTATTCTAGGTTGTTGGGATACCCAGGGAGCAAAGTGGACAAAGATCCTTGCCCTGGAAAAGATAACCTTCTGGTGGAGGAGTCACAAAATAAATAATAAACATAAAATTGCAAAATATATATTATATTTGAGAGTGATATGCACTATAAAAACTGAAGAGCAGACAGGGGAAAGAGTATCGCTAGTGGAGGATGAGTGAAGTGGGGGAGGCCATTTGCAACACTAAATTGAATGGATAGTATAACCCCAGAGAGAAAGTGAGATTTGAGCAATGAATGAAGGAAGGAGGTGAGGGAGTGAGCCGATTAGGGAACTCTGTGGAGAGCTGTCTAGGGGGAGGAACAAAGAAAATAAAACCTGTAAAGTGGAACCATGCCTGCGGTGTTTGAAGATCATCATGGTGGCCAGCATGGCTGGACTGGTATGAACAGGGGCGAGCAGAGACAGGAGGAGGGAGAGAGCAGAGGGTCAGAGCAGGGACAGCCTTGTAGGCCATGGGGAAGGAGGTGGGTGTTTACACCAGGTCAGATGGGAAGCCACTTGAGTGACATGGTTTGGCTTACCTTTCAAATGAGTCACTCTACTTGCTGGTTGAGAACAGACTGGAATACAGCAAGGGTCTCATCAGGGGAATAAATCAGAAGGCTCTTGAAATAATCTTGGAAAGAGAAAAATGATTGCTCAGATTAGGGAGCCAACAGAATATCTTGTGTTAAAATTCTGGTTCTATTTTTTAAATTGGAGCTAATAGAATCTGTTTCTGCATCAGGAGCAGGTGGAGAGAAAAAGAGGAGTCACTGATCACTCTAAGGTTTCTGCTTAGACAAGTGGAACAAACTACTGAAAATATAAAAACAAATATATTTATAGTAGTAAGACTATACATACTCAGAGATTTCTCCCCTTAAATGTAAAAGTGTTTATTTCTGATGCCAAAAAAAGAAATGCTAGGCTTTTACGCACCCTGTTCTTGTGTTTGTACCAGTTGATGGCTGAATTTAAGAATCATGGTATTTATGTCCTTTCAATCACTCACAGTGCTCAATAGATTTTATTCATTTACTTATGTATTTAGCCAATATTGATCCAACACCAGCTGATGGGAAGGCACTGGTGATAAATTACTAACAAGACAGGTGCTATTAATGTAGAGCTCACAGTAAATGAGATAACGTGATCAGGCAGGACCCTCTTCTTCATCTTGACAACTCATTTTATTACTCTACCTTTCCTGTGTTGTCTGAGTGATACTTTAGAAAAGGCATGCTCCCTAACTCGGTTGCCAGATCATGACAAGTTTTGGGAAAGAATACCTGTAGAGTTAACATAGGTATAGCCAATGAAGCATTTCTCAGTATGAGACAGCACAGAGAAAGGTGTAACCAACATCCTGTGAAGCCATTAAGGAGTATGGATAGCATGAACCTGTCTGAAATGACTCAGGCAAATTACTTCATTTTTTTAACACATTCTGTGCATATGAGGAATATAAATATGACTTACATGCTATGTAATAGAGTTTACAAAGAGCTTTAAGCTACAAAAGCTTAAGAAAATAACACCTTAGCCTTAAAAAGAAAGACCAAAAGTTACATTTAGGAAAATAATAATACTCCCTAAACACTGATTTATTAAAAAGACCATTTGTGCTTTCAAATCAGCTCTTGGTGGGTCTACAGATATTAGCAAAATGATTTCCATGAAAAACCAAGGACTTTCCTGACACACTTGTTTCTTAGATGATTGAAAATATTATATGCTGTGAGAGACCATCACCAAAAAAGCTATCATTAAAAACTATTTTCTGTTGCTACAAATCCACTTTTTCTAGTACTAAGCCTTTAATTATGATTTCCCGACCCCCAGGTGGGTCATGAAATAATTTGATGAATTGGATGCAATTTATGCATCATTTGATGTGATTTTCTGTTCCTTAGTTCAGAGGGCTTTTTTGATGCAAAAAGACAAAGTAAAAGTATTACATTTTGAACTGTCCTTTAGGGGAAAATTATATGCTTCAGGGTTGTACCATAGAGAAATGATGGGTTCCCAGAATATTCTTATAAAACCAAGCTCTCCTTCTTTGTTCCTTCTCCACTCTCAGCAATAACAAAAACAAAGAAAAGTATTGCAGAAAAGCCACTTTCAGAGGTAAGATTTAGCCAGTTCAAGTGCAATGCATATTATCCTACAGCACAAGAGGCGTTCTTAGAACACTGGTTTTATAGCGTCATTCTCACAGCCCCGCTTCCGCTCTGTGCAGCGCTGCCTGGGAAACACAGCTAGCTTGTAGCACCAGCCTGTCAGTCAAAAACCTTGATGATGTGCCAAACATATGCAGAGCACCACAGTTTTCACTATGGGAACTCAAGGAAAATATGTGGTTTTGTGTGAATAAATTTCCACAGAATACAGAAATTTCAGGAAATTCTAATGGGTAGGATAGAAAAGACAGGTGGAAGACGAGAAAGATTTTCCAGGAGAGATTATCATATGAAGGCTGCCTAGGACAATTTTTGGGAAAGAAGAATACAAGCCTAGTTCTGACTGTCCTAGGACATATCTGTGTGGCCTACAACTGTAACTAACTGCAGCAATGCGTGTATGTTTCCATTGTTTTTTTAAAGGATCCAGGTCATTATCTTATAACATGATGCATTTAGGTATGCACATAGTCCATACAAACCAGTAAAGACATGTGGGGACCCACTGATAAGAGAACCTGAAACTTACCAAATGGGCAGATAAAACTGGATCCATTCTGGAAAAGGAAGTACAAGTCTATTCTGCATGGTTTATAGTCTTATAAAGCTGAAAGTCCTCTCTGAATCCCTAAACTCAGTTTCAAAGGACTGTCTTTGCCTTACTCTGGCACATTATGCTTGTCACAGAATGATGTTTTCTTCAAAGTTACTACTTGAGAGCAGAACAGATGACAAATATAAAAAATTAACTTCTGAATATCTCATTTTTCTTTACAGATCAAGTAGATCTTATTTTTTTTAAAAAACTTGAATTGAAGTTTTGGATGGCATTCAATGTTCTTCTCTTTATATTTTAAGAGTCCTGGGTATCTTGCCAAGCATATAAACCAAATTTTATTGGAACTCTAGCACTTTAATAAGAAATCTCAGATATTGCCTCCCCCACCCCCACATGGCAGGGCTCTCCTTTATTAGAATCATCTTTTACCAAGCTGCCAACTTCCTCTTTTGCTAAATGCTCATTAAAAACTTCATCTTCTCATAGGCTCTCTTCCTGAGTTCATGTTTTGTTCTTCAAAGGTCTATTTTTTTTTTTCTGAATCTGGTAATTTTTTTTCTTTGCTCCTTTGGCCACCCACACATCCTCTACCTAATATCACTTGAAAATTATCTTTACTTCTTGGACATATTGCTCTTGCTATTACTGGGACACAAGGGCTGTAGTTGTAAAGGGCATTTTCTTAATTGAAATAGTGAAAGCAGTGTTACTAAACTGAAGTTCCAGCCAGTCATAGTGAACTTCTCTTCAACCCAAACACATTTTTTTACCCTGTCTCTCCATTCTCTCTGAAGAGAATATTAGTGTCTGTAAGTAGGGGTAACAGTTCTGGAGAATACAAATTTCATAGTATTGTGGAAAAGAAAAATAATAAAAGAAATATTTCTGTCCAAGTTTTTACTGAGTCTCCAGAGAGTACATGAAATTAAATGAGTTATTTAAATAAGGCACACTAGGTTGATGGGTCTGGTTCATTAGTTTAAAAAAAATACTTTAGGCTATAGCAGAAAAAGTAATTTTTTCTTTTTAAGGCATAAGTAGTGTTTCTTCAAAAGAAATCTTAAACAGAGGACCAATGTAAAGTGTCTTAGCTCTCCTAGTCAAAAAATACACAGTACTAAGAGATACCAAACTCCAGAAGGCATTGTTTACTATTTTGGAAAATTTCCTTGTGATACATTCTTATCTGATAATTGCTTAAAATTATCTCTTGAATATATGTACATCTCAAAAGAAGAAATATCTAAGAAGAAAAGCATTATAAACAGCTTTACTTCTCAGATGGTTATGTTAATATTTCAAAGACATGTTCAAAACTGAAATAAATACTGTATTCTACTGTGTATAATGTATACCCATGATTTTGGCCCAAACTTTCAGGAAAAAAACTTTCATTTTAATTGTTTAATTCAATTTTTTATTTATGTATATGCAATTATTGTATTCCAGGGTATAATTTTGCACAAGGATATCATTATTGCTTTCTAGAGTTACACTTTTAATGCATAAGCATAAATAAAGAATTAAAAACATTTGTATAGATACAGAATGAATACGACCCATGTATAATGTCCATACTTATTTTTCCCTAAAAAATTTGGGCAAAAAAGTGTGCATTATACTCGGCAAAATACAATATATCTCATTCCTACTTTGAACTATATTCTGTTTAAATAATAGCATGATAAAATGTAGTCAGACTCCAAAAGTATCGCTTCAGCTGTGGTTTTCAAAGGACAACTGTATAAGGTGACCAATTACCAACCAACGTCTTTTCTATGGAAAGAAATTTTGCAACTGGTTTTATTTTGACACAAACACTAGTGATGGTAATTTTCATCACTCTCCCTATTGATATTTTCCTAGAGATTACTACGGAGATAAAATTATGATGGTACTACTTACATGTTTCAAATAGCATTACATGGCTATATTTTCCTTTAAGATTTGATTTTAAGTAAAATTTTTATTCATTTAATGTAGCTTTTTCTCTGATAGGACAATGAAGTTTTCTTACTAGGTTTGCTTAAAAAATTAACGTTCTTTTCTATCATTTACTTTTTTGTTTGTTCTTTCCTAAAGAGCAAACTACACTTTAATTGGTTCCATGTCAATTTCAGGTTAAAATCAAGGGTCTCCAACTTTATTTTATGTAACTTTTATGGTACTGAATAGTTCTGCTTGTATCTACTACAGTTTTATGTGTATACATATGAGGCCATATATCAGATCACATTTTCTGCTCCTTATGGAGGTACTAAATCAAATCCCTACCTATATTTTAAAGGAATTTCAAAATCATGTGCTTACTAAACTTTCAAAGTCCATAGTACTCACTCTGTTTTGAACCTCTGTAATATTTAGTCAGTAGCTCTCATATGATGCCTATCATATAGGGAAAGGAATTCATGCCCTCACATTAACGTTAAAAGATGTTGAAAAAGATTTAATACAATAAGTTTTCTATCTGCAGAGAACCAGCTCAATGTCTAGGGAGCAAATCCTGAGTAAAATGAAGAAATAACTTCATTTTAGTTTTGAGTAGGATTTTATCAACCTTTGAAAAGAGGAGCAGAAATTCCAAAGAATCTGAGCTATCCTTTGAGATAACATTAAAATATCAGTGAAAATGGTAATTTCATAGGAATTGCATTGAATTTATAAATTGCTTTGGATAGTATGGACATTTTGATGATGTTAATTCTTCCAATCCATGAACATGAAATATGCTTCCATTTATTTGTGTCTTCCTTAATTTCATTTTTCAGGGTTGGGTACTTGTCTGAGTACAAGTCTTTTACCTCCTCGGTTAAGTTTATTCCAAGGTACTTTATTTTTCTTGTTGCTATAGTAAATGGGATTTCCCCCCCTGACTTCTGATTCTGATATTTCATTGTTGGTGTACAAAAATGCCTTTGATTTCTCAATAATAACTTTGTATCCTGTGATTTTGCCAAATTAACTTATTAGGTCATGTAGTTTTTTAGTGGAGTCTGTCAGGTTTTCTATGTACACTATCATGTCATCTGCAAACAATGACAGTTTTACTTCCTCCTTTCCAATTTGTGGATGCCTTTCATTTCTTTTTCTTGTCTTATGGCTGTTGCTAGGACTTCTAATACTATGTTGAACAGAAGTGGTGAAAGCAGACATCCTTATCTTGTTCCCGATCTTAGTGGGAAAGCTTTTAGGTTTTGTCTGTTCAGTATAATATTGGATGTAGGTTTCTTATATATAGCCTTTATTATGTTGAGGTATGCCCCCTTTATTCCAATTTTGCTGTGTTTTCATCATAAACAGGTGCTGTACCTTATCAAATGCTTTTTCCACATCTTTGTGGATTGACAAAATCATGTGATTTTGTCTTTCCTTTTGTTTATGTGATGTATTACGTTTATTGATTTGTGAATATTGTACCATCCTTGCATTGCTGGGATGAATCCCACTTGATCATGTTGTATCCCTATTAAATTACCAATTTCATATTTCACAGATATATAACAAACATTTCAAAAATTTATATGGAACCACAAATGACCGTGAATAGCTGCAGCAATTTTGAGAAGAGCAAAGCAGGAGGGATCATACTGTCTGACATCAAACTATATTATAAGACCACTGTAATCAAAACAGTCTGATACTGGCATAAGAACAGACACATCGATCAATGGAACAGAATAGAGAGCCCAGAAATAAACCCATGTCTCTATGGTCAATTAGTATTTGACAAAGGGGGCAGAAGCAAAAAATGAACTAAAAAAAAATAGTGTCTTCAACAAAGGGTGTTGGGAGATGTGGACAGCCAAATGCAAAAAAAAAAAAAAAGGAATTTGATGACCAACTTACATGACATATAAAAATAAACTCAAGAGGGATAAAAGACTTAAATATAAGTCAAGACACCATAAAAGTCCTAGAGGAGAATATAGGCAGAAAAATCTCAGAAATTTGACTCAGCAATATTTTCACTGATATATCCCTTAGAGTAAGGGACATAAAGGAAAGAGTAAACAAATGGGACATCATCAAAATAAGAAACTTCTGCACAGCTAAAGAAAACATCAGCAAAATGAAAAGGTATCCAACTGTATGGGAAAATATATTTGCCAATGATACCTCAGACAAGGGTTTGATCTCCAAAATATCTAAAGAACTCACAAGACTCACATGACTCTCGGAAGACAAACAATCCAATTAAAAAATGGGCAAAGGACCTGAACAGACACTTCTCCAAGGAGGACATACACAGGACCCAGAGACACATGAAAGGATGCTCAGCATCACTAGCCATCAGAGAAATGCAAATTAAAACCACAATGAGATACCACTTTACACCAGTCAGAATGGCCATCATAAACAAATCAACAAACAATGAGTGCTGGCGAGGATGTGGAGAAAAGGTAATTCTAGTGCACTGCTGGTGGGAATGCATACTGGTGTAGCAACTCTGGAAAACAGTTTGGAATTTCCTCAAAAAACTGAAAATGGATCTGCCTTTTGACCCATCAGTTCCACTGCTGGGACTATACCCTAAGAATCCTGAAACACCAATTCAAAATAACCTATGCACCCCAATGTTCATGGCAGCACGATTTACAATAGCCAAGAATTGGAAGCAACCTAAGCGCCCAACAGCAAATAAGTGGATCAAAAAACTATGGTACATTCACACAATGGAATACTACGCAGCAGAAAGGAAGAAGGAGCTACTACCCTTTACAACAGCATTGATGGAGCTAGAGGGCATTATGCTAAGTGAAATAATCCAGGCAGTGAAAGACAGATAGCATATGATCTCACCTATAAGTGGAACCTAATCAACAAAATAAACAAGCAAGCAAAATATAACCAGCAACATTGTAATAAAACACAAACTGGCAGTAACCAGAGGGGAAGAAGGATGGTATGACAAAGGAAAGGGAGGGGAAGGATCATCAAGAAACATGCATTTGGGACCCATCGACAAAGCCAAATAGGGGAAGGATTGAGGGTGTGAGGTGGGGGTGGGTGGGGCTGGGGAAAGTGGTGGCAAGGAAATGTTGACCAAAAAAAAGTGGTCAGGGGTAGTCTGGGAGTAGTGTGGGAAATTAGGAAGCCAAAGAACTGATGTGTACAGCCCATGGCCATGGACTGAGAGATGTGGGGATAATGGGATGGGGTGCAGGGTGGAGGGTATAAAGGGGGGACAAATGGGGCAACTGTAATAGCATACTCAATAAAATACCCAAAAAGAAAAAAGAAAAAGAAAAAAGAAGGAAAAGAAGAAGTCCTGTGGAGGCATCAGAGTAATCTCTTAACTCTAATTCATAATTTGTGTGATTTGAATTTCTCTCTTGCTTATGAGAGAACTTATCACTTTGTCGGTGTTGTTGTGTAGTGGGCCTACACTAATTTTCATGCTGGTGACAGTGAGTGCCAAGAGCCCATGCATTCTAAAGAGAGTGCTAGACACATCTACAGGCCAAAAGTAGTTTTCAAATCCTTACTGCATATTGTACTTTGTGAAAAAGAAGCAATGGATAGTTGACATGATGGATCCTTATGGAACTCCATATGTTTTCCTTTGTCACATAGTTAATAAACATAAAAACCACTATTTACCCACGGCCCCCCCCCAAAAAAATCTGTGAAAATGGAGTAACTGGTAATGTTCATTTCTCATTGCTTTTCATGGCTTTGAAAAATTTAATCTTTATTCCATTTCTCCATTACCATTGTTTTTAATGAGAGTTGTTTACTCAGTATAATTTTAACTGTTGATAGTTATGAGTTAGAGGCAAAGGTATCTTAAATGCTAGAGAGATACTGGATTAACATCACTTGCTTTTTTTTTGGTCTTCATGGACAACACATTGAAAAATCAAATGGATGGGTATTTTAACTTATTTCAATATTAATTCAACATTAAAGCAAAATGTAAGTTCAGTAGAAGTTTAAATATAAGATAAGCAGATATAGTTATAAAATAAACATTTCAAAAATTGAAATAGATACCTAAACATTTTACAAAGTATATAGCAGAAATAATTGAAGTAGAAAAGGAAAAACAATATAAAATATTAAACTAAGAGTTAGTTTTTGAAACAATAAACAAAATTGGCAAGCCCTTAGCAAGACTAAATTAAGAGTAAAAAAGAGAGAAGGCAAATAAAATCAGAAATGAGAGAAAACATTACAACTGATACCACACAAATATCATAGATAATAATAGATTAAAATGAACAATTACATGCAAACAAATTGGAAAACTTAGAAGAAATGGGTTAATTCCTAGAAACATAGAACCTTCTAAGACTGGAGATATAGAAAATCTGAAATGACTAATAACACTTTTAGAAATAAAATCAGAAGAAAATCTCAGGGCCAGATATTTTCACTGGTGAATTCTACCAAATTTTTAAAGAAAAATTAATAGCAATCCTTCTCAAATTCTTCCAAAAAATTAAATGCTTCTAAACTTATTCTATATAGCCAGTGTTACCTGATACAAAAACCAAGCAAGGACATGGCAAGAAAAGAAAATTATAGCCCAATATCCCTTATGACCATAGATGCTAAAATTCTCAGCAAAATATTAAATAATTCAATAGCACATTAGAAGGATTATACAGCAAGAACAAGTAGGATTTATCCCTGAGATACAGAGTGGGTTCAACATATACAAATCAATAAATGTGATATACCACATTAATAGAATGAAGGCTAAAAACCATACAATCAACTTAACAGTTGAAGAAAAATCTTTTGACAAAATTCAACACACTTTCATGAAAAAAACTCTCAACATATTAGGCACAGAAGGTATGTACTTCAATATAGTAAAGGCCATGTATGATGTGACTCAGCTAACATCATATTAGATGAGGAACAGCTGAAAGCTTTCTCTCCAAGGTCAAGAACAGAGAAAGATTCCAAATCTCACCACTTTTATTCAACATAGTACTGGAAGCCCTACACAGAGCTATCAGGTCAGAAAAAGAAATAAAGGCATCCAAATCAAAAAGGTAAAAATTTAAATGGTCTGAGTTTGTAGATCACATGGTCTTCTATATAGAAAACATTAAATACTCCACCAAAAAACCTGTTAGAACTAACAAACACATTAAATAAACTTGCAAGATATGTCAGTATACAAAAATTGGTTGTGTTTCTGTACACAAATAATGAACTATACAAAAAGAAAATTAACAAAACAATACCATTTACAATAACATCAAAAAATTAAATACAAATAAATTTACACAAAATTCATTTTTGTAAAAATATTTATTTTTTTTACAATTTTTAATTGTGTAAATTTATTAAATTTACACAAAATTTATTTGTGTAAATTTGGTAAAAGATTTGTACACTTAAAACTATAAAATATTGATGAAAGAAAATGAAAAAGACATAAATAGATGAAAAGATATCCTTCATTTATCTTCATGGATCGGAAGAATACTGTTAAAATGTCCATGTTACCCAAAGCTATCTACAGATTCAACACATCCATGTCAAAATCCCAAAGGCATTGTTGAAAGAAATAGAAAAAAGAATGCTAAAATTTGTGTGGAACCACAAAAATCCCAGAAGAGCTAAGTAATCTTGGGAAAGAAGTACAAAGCTGATTTGAGACATCACACATCCTGATCATCTTTTTAAAATAAATTAATTAAAATGAATGATTTTTAAAATAAATGAATCAAGTTAGTGAATCAAGTGGTTTGCTTTTGTGGGGGGAGAAAGGAAAAGGTAGATTCATCATTCACCAGCTATGCTTAAAAAATTCAGATAGATATTTAAATATAACTGCAGTATGTACATTCAGAGTAGTTGACTTTTACCATGTTTATATAGATTTGTAGGAACTCCGGAAAGACACCACTGGTGAGAAGAGAATGAAATGTGTTCCTGAAAATGCTGCCCATCAATTATCCTGTAAATTAGGAAGTCCCATGAGCATATCTCCACGTTTTTAATTATATAGGAGTTGGGGGATTTGCTGATCAACACTCAAAAATAATCTGGTCAGCTTTTGCTGGAATGGTACCATGGGTATGAATAAATGTTAGCAGAGTCTACAGGAAGTCTCAAATATCAGGGGAAGGATTAGGAGAAGGAAATGATAGCAGCAGTATAGTACTTCAGATTAAAACTGAAAAATTGACTCTCAGATGATTTAATTTATAGTTTAGGACCACATGACTTGGGTTACTTTTAATTCATTGAGATTTACTGAGTCAGAATTCAATTTTTATCATGGTGTTTTTATATACTTGAATAAAGTAAAAGATTACATTTTCATTTTGAAAAATAATCTACTCACTCTTTTTATTCCCACAATCATTTTTAATTCATCTTTCAGACTCCAGAGTTGAATTTACCTTTTTTCATGCTTTTAGTGGTATGTAAAGCACTTATGTTTTTCATTGTCTCTGTTCCCTATGTTAAAGAACAAAAATTTAACTGAGTTAATTTGAAGATCTAATTGGCTTTTTTGAACAATTCATCAATCAGGCAGCATCCAATTCAGCAACTAGAAAGGAACTCCAAGAATATGTGCAATATGGAAGTCTCTTATAGGCAGAAACTGGGTAGACAAGGTTGTCATTAGAAAAAGAAAAAATAGAATTGTTTGGGGAAAGGTTACCTTCACTTGGGGGAAGGTGGGGGTCGTATCAGGCAGATCGACTCAGGTTCCTTTGAGGGATTGGAAGGACAGATCACCTCATTGTTACTTAACAGAAAACTCAAGGCTGACCAATTAAGATTACATTTCCAGAGAAGGTTGAAACTAATTAGATCAGGTATTAAATCTGGGTTTGGCGTCATGTGTGTTAAACAAAAGACCTCTACAACCTAAAACTTTTCTGATAGAAAGGATTTGTTGAGCCATATGCTAGCTAGGAAAGGACCAGTTTTAGGGGCACGAAGCCACAGCAGGGCTAGGTGAAAAAGACATGACCACCATCCTGGAGTTGATGGGTACTTTTATACATCTTGTTTTGGGAAGAAAGATGATAAGTTGTTTTGAAAGAATTTACATTGGCAACAGATCGGGGGTGGCAAAAAGTCAAACAGGGCAGTTCTATGGCAGGTGCACAGTCTGTAAAGAAGAAATATTTACTCTTAGATTGGTTACAGGCAACAGTCCAGAACATTCATACATATGCAGGATGCAGTAGTTTCCAGCAGTCAGCTGATTGATGCCTGGCGGTTGACTCAAACCTTTAACATGCATTCAGGGACGAAGGCAGTCTTTTGTTAGTTGGCCCACAGCGATTAACTGGTTAAATTTTTCTGTCCTTTTCTCTCACTGTCTGACCACTATAATTTAATATTTAACCTCTCAGAATTTTTCTTTGTCATGTGTTTTAGTACAAGTGACTCCATTTTAGACCTGTACGTTTTCTTTAACACCCACCTTAACCAATTTCTCTTTCCATTCTTTGCTTTTATCCTTTCTTTTAGTCTCAGAAGCCTAAGTGATCTCTGCCAGCTGTTGCCATTTTCCCTCCACTGTCTTTGTCCCTCAGTCCCTACAATCTTGCTTTCCTCCCCAGTAATTTTCTACTCAAAAGACCTAATTATTAAAGCCAAAAATATATAGAAAAACAATGCCTCAACCCGTCTACTATGCCTTATGGTCACAGTCTTCACAGCTATTTACAGTACATGAATCATCTTTTTTATCTTTTTTAACTCACCCAACTCTCTCTACATCCTCCTTTCACTGATAATAGCCCCATCCATTTAAACCAGTTCCTAAATTATAAGTATTCATGTTTGCAATATTCTTCCAAATTTTATATTTAAGAGTGAATAGATTATTTTTCAAGGAGCACCTACTTATATGTTTACAACTGTCACATCACTCAATTCTCCACATCATTACATAAGGTAGAATCTTTTGTGGGCAACGATAAGGAAGTAAGTAACATTAGAATGCTGAAAAACAAAGAAAACAAAAGATCTGTAATAGCTAGTAAGTCATAGTATGACATGAAGGAGAGATCAAATGGCTGAGAAGGACAAGTAGCTTTAAGCGACAACACAGAGCTTACAACAGAGGCCTTTTGAGGGTCTTTCTCTGTGCTTTAGTATTTAATAAATACTTTATTTACTTAAAAATTGATCCTATAAGGTAAACAATAAAACCTTTCCTCATTGGCAAAAGTATAAATAGAAATTGTTTAATGGAGATGGAATAAATATCCCTAAAGAAAATCATTTGGATGATTGGGGACTAGGAACTGGGTTCTTGTAAGTTTTCTACC
The DNA here is from genome assembly GCA_004026545.1 of Mormoops blainvillei. Lineage (NCBI taxonomy): Eukaryota > Metazoa > Chordata > Mammalia > Chiroptera > Mormoopidae > Mormoops > Mormoops blainvillei. The sequence goes on from PVJD01000486.1 coordinate 45,432, forward strand.
TTCACAATTCCATACTTAAAAGAAACCTATTAGTCACCATTCTCATACTTTGAAAAATACATACCGTGTGGGACGTGTTGGGTGTTTCTAATGAAATATTCCCTTTGCTTGAGTGGTCATTAAAAGAAAAGGACGTGGAGGCTGTTAACAATTTTTATATGCTTAATACCTGAGGAGATAATTCAACTTTTTCATGAAGCGTGCCCTACTTCGTAGTTTTTTAACAGTGCATTTCATGGTTTTTATGTATTAATAGAATAGAAGACAGTATTTTCTCTTTTTAAAAATTATACTTTGAGAACCAGTTTTTCTAGGGAGCAAATAATTTTTTCACATTTTCATCCTAATAACATTTTAAAAAATGGGACACCTTGGGTATTAACTCAGTCACCTCATTCTTCCCATCCTATTTTCTTTCAGCAAATAAACTGTTTTTATCATTGTAGTAGGAGGACTCTAATAACATAAAGTGACATCAGTCATGCCTCTGGCAACACCTTGTCAATCTGATATCAATTCTAAGCTTAACCTTCAGTGTCACTGGCTTGGGGCATTTGTTAGGATTTCTAACATGATAAAAGTCAGGGAGATGGACTTGCATTAACCAAAATCTCAAAAGAACAAAATATGTATCTATGATTTCATTTGAAAAATATAATCAAGTGGAATGGAATGTTCAAATAAGCCTTATCTTTTTATTTATTCTCAGAAAGCTGCATCTGATAATAATTAGAAAGTTCTTTTTAATTAAAGTACAGTGATGGCGTGAGATGCTTTCAGTGGATTTTGCCATCAGTCTTTAATGACCTGTTACATCCATCTCCACAGTGAGTACGTACACTAAGCAAACCACAAGCTAAAGACCATTGTCCAGAGGACCCCCACCCCAGGGCGCTGAAGACTGAACTGCCAGCTTCTGTTTCTGAATCTGGCATTTCTATGTTTCTAATCAACCATTTCACTTCAGTGGATACCCTGTCCCTTTTAAGTTATTAATAGCATTGTCTTAATCACAATTTAAACATGCTAATGTAGTCATAGTTTGATAGACCTACGAATTCATCTCTTCATTTGGACCACCTGTTTCCAAGAAGTAATTACTTAGGTGGGTGTTTTTCCATGTGGTTGACCTCACCATTTACATATTGATTTTCTGCAATCCATTTTCAAAAGGTTAACAAATTTCTACTTCAGAAGAAAACTTGTGCCCTTATCACTCTAGGTTGTGATTGAGAAGTTAGTCTTTTTATCTGTACCTATTTTGTGGTTTATTGAGAATACTATTTTTCAATAATTTTAAGTTCAACCTATATATTTAATGTTTTAAATAGATCATCCTTAAAGTGATTTAAAAATCTAAAAGTATATACATATAACAAAGTATGAAGAGAAAATCTTCCTCTCATCTTCGTCCTCCCACATTTTCTTTGTCCAGCACCTGCACCCAACTAACCTCGAAAGAGTTTCTTCTATGTCCTTCCAGTGCATGTGTGTGTATAGATATAAATGAATAAATATTCTCCTAGGTTTTTCTTATTACATGAATGCTAGATTACTGTACACACTGCTCTGTACCTTCTTTTGAATTTAACAAAATATTTTGGCAAGCTTTCCAAATCAGAACAGAGAAATCTACTCATTTTTTGGCCATATGGTATTCCAGTGCATTCACATACTATAACTTGTTCAACTAGCTTTTTATTAATTGACATTTAGTTTTTTTCTATTCTTTTACTGTAAGAACATGACAGTAATAGACTGGATATAGGTCATTTTATCCATGTGCAAATACTAATGGGCTGGCTACACCAAAAAAAAAAAATGCCAGTGCATTTTAGTGAACTTTGCCAAATTTCTGTCTTCATGTTTTGTGCCATTTTATACTCCCACCAGTAATTTATTAAAGTGTGTTTTGCCAGAGCGTGGTACCAACTTCTGTTTTTTGCTAACTTGTTAATTGAAAATGGCATCTCTTGGAACTTTAATTTGTCCTTCTCTGTAAGATTAAGAATAGAATTAAATTTAGCCATTACACAAATATTTGTTGAGTACCTACTATGTGCCATCATTTTTCTAGGTGATGGGAATATTAAAGTAAGCTGAATATAAAAACTCATATATATGCATATGATTATACATATAATCATATATGTTTAGTAAGTTATATAATATGTTAGATGATAATTGATATGAAGAAGTATAAAAAAGAAAAAGAAAAACATGAAAAAAGAATGATAATCAAAATATGCTTTATTGATAGAGTGGCATTTGGACAAAAGTTGAAGAAGGTGAGTGATGTGCCAAGCTGATATTTGGGGGAAGTGAGTTCCAGGTAGAAGGAACAACCAGTGCAAATCCCTCAAGATGAGCGAGTATCCAGCATTTTGGAGGAATACCAAGAGCACCATGGAAGCAGATTTGGAGGGGGAAAGAGTAGGAAAAGTTTTCAGAGAGATAATGAGAAGCCAGAATGATTGGGCTTTGTACACAACTTACAGGACTTCAGCTTTTATTCTGGATAAAACAGAAAGCCAGTGAGGAATCTGCATGAAAGAGGGACGTGATCTGACATACATTTTTAAAGGATTCCACTGGTTGCTATTAAGTTTAAACCGTACAGAACTGAGGTGGAGGCAGAAAGACTGAGTGCAGTGATCCTGGGACAGGGCTGTCCCATTCTGGATGTATTTTGAAGATCCAGCGGAGAGGACTTCTGGAAGATTTGGGTGTGTGACTTAAGAGAAATAAGAAATAAATTATTTTCCAGGTTTTCTAGCCTAAGCAAATTAGAGGGATGAAATTGCCATTACCTGGATTATTTTTAATATTTATTTGTCTTTTCTTTCTGAACTCCCTATCCCATTGTCTTTGCTTTTTTAAATTATAATTTTGATATTTTTCTTAAAACTTTCTAGATTATTTATACCACCTATGGAAAAATTATTCTTTTATAGGTAGCATGAATTAAAAAATATATTATGCCAACTTATATGTTTCCTTGCCCCTGTTATTTTTTACCTGTTTATTTTGGGGCATGTAGATGCTCTTTTAAAAATTACTTGAATGTATCCATTTTAACAGCTCCTGGATTTTTAGTCAAAATTAGAAATATTTTTGCTTCAAGGTTAAGAATTTATTCTTTAATGGTCTTGTTTCGTGATTTTATTTTTTACATTTGCACCTTTAATTCATTAGAAATTTATTCTGGTGGGTGACGGAAGGTAGAATTACTCTTTATAGATGACTATCCAGTTGTCATAGGCCATTTATTGAATTATCATAATTTTTTAAACTCATTACATATACTGCTTTTCATAACTTAAGCTCCGAAATGCTGTTGGCTCTAATTTTGGCGTCTCTATTCTGTTTCTTTGATCTTCATGTCTGTTCATGAGACATGGCTACAGGTTTTATTTATTTAAACTTTATAATTATTTTAATAAGTTATAGGAATAAGCCTATTTCTCTGATCTTCGTTTCTCTGGTTATTTCTGTTATTTTCTCATTCGATCTTTATAAGTACCTTGATTATTTGAAAAAAAGCAATAAATATATTGGTTCCTTACTTGGATCATGTGAAAACTATAAATTAACTCAGAGAAAATTGCTCTCTTTACTTTTTAAGACTTCCTGTCAAACAGAACATAATCTGTATTTACATTTGTTTCAGCTTTTATTTTTGCGTGGGGAGGCATAGCAAACACTTTCTCCCTATGGGTCTTGTACTTTTCTCATTAAGCACATTGCTAGTTTATCATTCTTTTGCTATTGCAAATGGGGGCATTTTTCTTTTACTCTTTGCCATATAAATGGTTTCTGTTTTTTTATATATAAATGCTATTGATTTCTGTATATTGCTTTTAGAGGCTATTGCTGTATTGTGTTTTCATGTTTGTATGGCTTTTCAATAGGTTCTGTGGTGGATTTCAGTATTAGAATAATTTTTTAAGTGCAACAGTGACAGTTTAATCTTTTCGTTTTCTAATTTGTCTAATTTATTAACTAATATTTTCAGTAAAATTAAAAAAACACAATATTTGTGAGAGTGAACAGCCCCTGTAATCTCACCCTTCTGTTCCCGTGTAAACCAATAAATTAGATGGGGCATTAGGCACCTCTGTAGCATGGAGGAATATTTTCTCAGAAAATTTACCACAATAATAATTCTTCACTGTCTCTCTTTTCTTATATTGTGAGTTTCTTAAAGATATATTTTTTCCACATTTTATTATTACATCCCCAAGCACATACTATTCCCCATAAATATATGTTAAGTGAATTATTGGACAATTTATCAAAGATTATATACCTCTGCTTAAATAACATATAGCAATATTTAAGCATCTTTTTGCCGCTACATGTAACTGGTTCTTAGCGTGAGACAATGTGCAATAGTAGACAAGCAAAGGGTTGCGAGCCCTACAAGTCTCGCCCCTTCACCCTCTGGCTGTGTAATTGGGGAGCACAATTAATCTTTCTAATGCCAATTTGTGAAATGCAAATAACATATCATAGAGTTCCTCTGAAGAACAAATGAGATGCTGAATGTGAAATGATTACCAAATTCTAATTACTTCCCTTCCTTTCCAACACAGGGTCTTCAGGGGAATATTGACTTTACTGAGGGTACTTCTGTTCCCTGCGGGTATCAATTGCTGGCCTTTTGTTGTCAATGTTGAAGTAAGCTCACTCCTTGTATCTTATCCCCCTTCTGGGTAGAGCTTTTTTGTATCTTCTCTTCTGATTATGCAATGTAAAGTTCTCTAGTGCATCACTTTGTACCCGTCCAACTCAAAATTCCATATATTCTCCACTCTATTTATTGAGGACAGTATTAATAATAAATCTCTCCTCAAAAAATAGGAGCCTATTTTACTGTGATTTTCTTAGACTGTCTACCATCATTTGGGGGTTCAAAAAAGGAATCTCAAGACAATGAAACACCTTTCTACCCATCTGCTGAGGAAAAGATGGACATAATACAAAGAGAAAAACAAAACAGTGTCTTGACTTGAAGACAATGCTATCAGTGACCAGGTACTTCAGTTTTTTGGGGGCATTTCTTTTTCATTTCAATTAATGCTAAAATGGAAAAAAGAAAAAAACCATAATCATGAAATCACATCAACGGGCTCCCTTAGGGGAGATGACATCTCAACCCGCACGGTGTTTTCTCACCCAGCATTATCCAGCGCTGATCCACAGGTTAGCAGCCATGATAATTAACTCTTCCTAGGAAGTATTTCTATTGCTACCAATTGCTGTCTGAGAATTGGAAATAGCGCCCCTACAACCATCATTCAAAGATTGAACTTAAAGCTGCGTTGATTTAAAATAAGCCTGACTACATGAAAGTCTGAGAAATATAACATGGTCATCGTTCCTCTCAACAAATGGCTGATTGCTCAGTAAACCTTGCAGGGGGTGGGAGGTGCTGTTTCCAAGCTACAGTAATTAGGGTAGAATGGTTTGGAGAAAGTACTGGAAAGCTATGATGAAAGGCCAGGAGTATTGTGGCTTTATTAAGAAAATGACAAACAGTGCTAACAGTGTCTGGAAAATAAGATTACCATTTTTATTCTGGGCTTCGGAGGAGGGAGAAAATAGCCAGTTAAAACATTCAGTACTAGGAGTATTTAGTTTAAACGGTATGTTCTGATATTATTTTACCATTTAGCACATTGTCCTTCAACCAACCTAATGTTCTAATAACTATAGTGTAGAGGTGGTAGGGGGACACAACTTCTTCTGGAAAACAGGCCCACCCAGAGTTTGAATTACAGTTCAGGATTTATGTTTTTGTATTTTATATATAGTATATTTTTAAATTTTAAGTATATTTTATATTAAAGTAAATCAGAAAGGAAATTGTTAAAATAATAAAGGAGGTTGTATAGAATAAAAAGGATGGAAGAAGAAAAGGAGGGAGGAATGGAAGGAAGGAGGGATGGAAGGAAACAAAAAGGAATACTTCAAGTAGATGGCATTTAGAAAATACATGAGGTGATGCTTCATCACCATTCTTTTTAACCAAGGCTAAGTGGCTTTTGCTTTAAGTGTCTTCCATATAATCATTTGCAAAAATGTCAAAACTCTCCCTGTCATTATATGACCTTTTGGGATGCTTAATGAAGACAACAGTTTTCTTTCTGTCATTTCTGTTTCTCTGTGTCCTGTCTTAGAAAGGCTGCATTACGTGAGAAGAGATAATAAAGGAAATTAAGAGAGTGGTTTCTGTCTCTGTTAAGTGAATAAACTTCCTGGGTTTTTTTCCTTCATAAGAAGATTTCATTGATAATATTAGCCCTGAGGAGTTGTCACAGCACCTGTGTGGCACTCTGCCTCCACTTGCACAGGGGCACCCACTATGCCTCAACTCCATGGGAGGGTTTTGGTTTTATTCTTCTTGCCTCAACCCTACCATCTCAGTTACCTAATTCTGCTCCTACTTTCTCATGTTATCAATGCAAATGACTGATGTGCTGTACAGTGAGCCCCACATATTCTGTATTAATTCTCAGAATAATGATATATCCTACAAATTCATTTATCAGAGTCATGAAGTAAATTAGCATGAGGTGCATTAATTCAGGTGAATTAATACATTTTCTCAGAGCTTTTTTTTTCACTATCAGATTGAAATTCCAGGTCCTATATTTGTCCAAATCTCTTAGAAAAAAATATAAAGCTATGCTCTGTTTCCATATAAGCTAGAAAGACAATGGATATGATTCAGCTTAAGCAGGTCTTGACTATTAATGCTTTGTTTAAAGTGTCTACAGTTGTGTTGAGAGACATTTAAAAATACTTGCAAGCAAGGATCAAAGTAACTAAAACCACGTATAGAAATGAATGGCATGGATGTCTTAGCATATGCTGGGAATCCAACATACAGGCCAACAGCAAGAGACATTAGAGAGTTATGAGTTCCCAGAGTAGTTTAAGCTCCAGAAATGTCTATCTGGATACCTTCCTTCTCCTCTTCACTATTAACCTCCTGGATTTTGCACCTCCTCTCCTACTTTCCTTTGCTTCACTTGTCTATGTTAGGAAGTATGTTTATGACAACCAACAGAAATTACAAAACACTACCCTTATTCTTCCCTAATCCTTCACTTTACACTGTTCATTAGATTTCTAATGAAATTTTTGTTTCCAAATTTGTTTTCTTGAAAACAAATTCCTCAGCATGTTTCCATGAATTAATTTTCATAAGGCTAGGAAACTTCCAAGTGATATGGCACAAAAATTACATAATAGTATCTTAGGAACAAAAGATATGTCAGTCCAAACATATGCTGACTGTCCAATCCCTGTCATTTTGTATGGTTTGAAAGACAGCTACCCAACCTCTGTTTGAATTCTTTTAGTGACCAGAAGCTCTCTTTCTTACATGCCCACCTACTCCATTCTCGGTTTTAGTAATGAATAGCTTCCTGTGCCATTGAACTAAATGTTGCTTCTCTCTAGCTCTCATTCATTGATCTATTCTCTTTACATATGATCTTATTTTACATATTTGAAGAGAGCTACTAGAAATTTTTTAAGATTTCCCTTTTTCAGGCTAAAGACCCCATATCTTCCCTTGTTCAATGTTGCACATCATTATACCCATTCTTCTCCAGTGTACAATATTAATTCTAAAATATGGTCACCACAGATCAATGCACACTCCTAGTGCTGTCATCGCCAGGTATAGTTGAATTCTCATGATTTGAGTACTGAAGCCCCATAAATTCCACCTCAGACTTGGTAATAAAATTATCAGACACAATTACATATGATATAGGTTTATATTAAACTTGTACTCAGTTAAAATTTATCATTATTATATAAAATTCAATATTATACACATTTTATAAGATTTACATTTTTACAAAATACTTTCAGGTAAATGATCAATGTTTTCCTTATGATATTATATTTACCTGATAAATAAAGCAGCTTTCCATTGAAAAAGACTTTCTTAGGTTGGCAATGATTCTCCTCAGACAGTTACCATATTTTTTTCGTATAGCGAGGAGACCTGAGAGCTGCCCTCTTAGCAAACTTGCAGCATGTGATGTAGTATTATTAACTATATTTACCAGTTGTACATTAGATCTCTAAAACTTACATATATGTGTAAGAGATTTATTTTAAAGAATTGGCTCATCATCTGTGGAGCTTGGCAAGTTTGAGATTGGCAGGACAGGCTGGCAGGATGGGGACCTATGAAGGAATGCTGCAGCTGGGGTCCAAAGGCACTCTGGAGGCACAATTCCTTCTTCCTCGGAGAATCTCATTTTTTTCTCTTAGAGCCTGCTGCTGATTGAACAAGGCCCACCCACATTATGGTGGCTAATACTAATTTAAATGTTAATCACATCAAAAATTTCTTCACAGCATCATTTAGACTCTATTTGACCAAAAACTTGGTACCACGGCCTGGCCAAGTTGATACATAAAATTGACGCTCACAGAGCTTAACAGCTCCTTTAGAAATAAGAGTCATAGATAGTACAAAAATAAGTAAATAAATAAATGGGGACCAACTCAAAAATAAAAGATAAGAAATAGATATACTAGAAAAATGTCTAAAAGAAGACTAATATCACAATATCATGGAAAGCATATTTTAAGGCAAAAGACATCGGCAGTGTGAAGGTGGTTTACTACATAATGATTAAATATATATTCAACAGTTAGAGCCAAAGTCTTGAACCCACAATATAAGGTAGCTTTATAATATATGTAGTACATGTTAGCATAATTAAAGAACTGTGAAATTGATAGTGAGAAAAAAGAACTTACTATATAATTCTTAAGTAGTCATTTAACGGACAGAAAATTGTAAGAAAACAGAAGACTTGAAAAAAAACAGTAAGAATGATCTTATAAAAATGGTAGCAACTTGTCCTTATTAACTAGGAAAATGAATATATAATTCTTAAGTAAGTATGAAACTTTAAAGCAGACTGTTCATTTTCTAGGTCACATTTCAAATAATTGATTTTACTGAAATATGTTATCTGATTGTTTAAATTATAAATATATTTTTAAACCCCATATATAGAGAAAATAAGACTTTTATTAAAGCTCATACTTCAATAGCATAGGCAATATTTCGATAATATTGTAATAACTATTCCTGGTGGCAGGTGGGTACTAGACTCATTGGAGTGACCACTTTGAAATATATATAATTATCTAATCACTATATTGTGTACCTGAAACTAATATAATATTGTGTGTTAACTGTAATTGAAACATTTAAAAACAAATTTTTAATTATTATAAAATCAGAAAATATGGCATAGGCTGAATGGTTAACAATCTAGTTTCAGGAATCAAACTCCCTAGGCTGAATCTTATCTCCAGGACTTATTATATGTGACCTTGATCTAGTTATTTTATTCCTCTTTGTTTCTTGTGAAACAGGAAGAAAACACTTGTCACAGTGCACTTATGTAAGAGTTTCTCCAGGATATGTACCTGAGAGTACAATTTCTGGGCCTTTAGGGATATTTATCTTTAGCTTTATGAGACAATTCTCCTAAGTAGAGTATAATTATATACTCCCAGTAATTGTGTATAAGTTCTCCATTTCCAACCTAATCAACACTTGAGTCAGATACACACCACACATATCCTGTTGGTTTTGTTTTTCTAGAAAATCCTCACTAATATGAAAATATAAAACATGAGAGATCTTGAAAAGGCAAATGGAAATAGAAGGAAGATTTTAGACAATTTTGTGAGAAAAAAAAGTCATTAATTATCTCAGGATGTAGATAGAAGTTACAGAGGCATAAGCCTAGAACTACACTTACTTAGGGGCTAAATATGGATGTATCAGCACAATGACCTCTTTAAGCTGCTGTTTAAGGGGACTCAATAAATGAAGTTTCATATTAAGTTTTTACACTATTTCTAACTCTCTAAAATTCTCAATGACTTAATTCTACTATTTATAAAACTAGTTTTAAGAAATAAAATAACAGAAATATACCATTCCAGAACCATTTTAAATTGAAAGTTTGCTAAGGGTTTTCAAGGTTAATAAACTAGAATTCTGGCCTCAACCCTCCATGTGAAAGTTGATTTGAGGTTAAGTGGTAGACTCTGGGATATATTTTTTTGTTTTCTCTCTCCCAGAACCAATGTTGAGAATAAAACATATTCTCAGTTTTTCTGAGATCCGGTTTTATTTGTTTTACTAGTTAATTCAATGTGGATATTACTTATCTAGAACTCCTTCCTCCTCCTCTGACTTTATTTGGGGTTTTCTTACCAACCTTTTCAGGTCCCAGGTTATCTTCCTTTTCCTTTCATGAGTTTAGAAAGTTGAAACCAAATTCAAGACCAGCAGGGACTGGCTGGTGCCTCAAGGACATACTTCAAGCTCAAATTGTTTTTCCTGTTAGGATTTCTTTTTTTATTTTTTTGTATATTTTATTGATTATGCTATTACAGTTGTCTCATTTTTTCCCCTCCCCTTCATCCCCTCCGCCCTGCACCCCATCCCATCACCCCCATGTCAACATTTTCCCTCCACCACTTTCCCCATCCCCACCCATCTCCACCTCCCACCCTCTATCCTTCCCACATTTGGCTTTGTCCGTGGGTCCTTTATGCATGTTCCTTGATGATCCTTCTCCTCCTTTTCCCCTGTTATCCCTCTCCCTCCTTCCTTCTGGTTACTGTCAGTTTGCTTTTTATTTCAATGTTGCCGGGCTATATTTTGCTTGCTTATTTATTTGTTAATTAGGTTCCACTTATAGGTGAGATCATATGGTATATGTCTTTCACTGCCTGGCTTATTTCACTTAGCATAATGCTCTCCAGTTCCATCAATGCTGTTGCAAAGGCTAGTAGCTCTTTCTTTCTTTCTGCTGCATAGTGTTCCATTGTGTAAATGTACCATAGTTTTTTGATCCACTCATTTACTGTTGGGCGCTTAGGTTGCTTCCAATTCTTGGCCATTATAAATTGTGCTGCAATGAACATTGGGGTGCATAGGTTCTTATGAATTGTTGTTTCAGGATTCTTAGGGTATAGTCCCAGCAACAGAATCACTGGGTCAAAAGGCAGTTCCATTTTCAGCGTTTTGAGAAAATTCCAAACTGTTTTCCACAGTGGCTGCACCAGTCTGCATTCCCACCAACAGTGTATTAGGGTTACCTTTTCCCCACATCCTCACTAGCACTTGTTGTTTGTTGGTTTGTTTATGATGGCCATTCTGGCTGGTATGAAGTGGTTTCTCATTGTGGTTTTAGTTTTCATCTCTCTAATTGTTAGTGATACTGAGCATCCTTTCATGTGTCTCTCGGTCCTGCGTATGTCCTCCTTTGAGAGTTGTCTGTTCAGGTCCTTTGCCCATTTTTTAATTGGATTGTTTGTTTTCCTAGAGTGGAGTCATGTGAGTTATTTATATATTTGGAGATCAAACCTGGGCAAAAACTAAAAGCTTTCCCACTATTGGGAACAAGACAAGGATGTCCACTTTTACCGCTTCTATTCAACATAGTATTGGAAGTCCTAGCCACAGCCATCAGACAAGAAGATGAAATAAAAGGCATCCAAATTGGAAAGGAGGAAGTAAAACTGTCATTATTTGCAGATGACATGATAGTGTACACAGGAAACCTGACAGACCCCACCAAAAATCTACTCGACCTGATAAGTCAATTTGGCAAAACAGCAGGATACAAAATCAATACTTAGAAATCAAAGACATTTTTATACACCAACAATGAACTATCAGAATCAAAAATCAGGGGGGAAAATCCCATTTACTATAGCTACACGAAAAATAAAGTACCTAGGAATAGACTTAACCAAGGAGGTTAAAGACCTGTACTCAGAAAACTACACAACATTGAATAAATTAGGAAGACACAAATAAATAAAAGCATATACCATGTTCATGGATTGGAAGAATTAACATCATCAAAATGCCTATACTACTCAAAGCAATTTATAGATTCAATGCAATCCCTATTAAAATACCAATGACATATTTCACAGATATAGAACAAATATTTCAAAAGTTTATATGGAATCATAAATGATCCTGAATAGCTGCAGCAATTTTGAGAAAGAAGAACAAAGTAGGAGGGATCACAATACCTGACATCAAACTATATTACAAGTCCACTGTAATCAAAACAGTCCAGTACTGGCATAAGAACAGACACATAGATCAATTGAACAGAATAGAGAGTCCAGAAATAAACCCATGTCTCTATGGTCAATTAATATTTGACAAAGGGGACAGAAGCACAAAATGAAGTAAAAAATAGCCTCTTCAACAAATAGTGTTGGGACAGCTGGACAGCTACATGCAAAATAATGAAACTCGACCACCAACTTATACGACACACAAAAATAAACTCAAGAGGGATAAAAGACTTAAATATAAGTCGCAACACCATAAAAGTCCTAGAGGAGAATATAGGCAGAAAAATCTCAGATATTCGATGCAGCAATATTTTCACCAATATGTCCCGTAGAGCAAGAGACATAAAGGAAAGAATAAACAAATGGTACTTCATCAAAATAAGAAGCTTCTGCATGGCTAAAGAAAATACTGCAAAATGTAAAGGGAACCAACCATATACATTTGGGAACATATATTTACCAATGATACTTCGGACAAGGGCCTGTTAGGACTTCTGTTTTCTTTCTTTCTTTCTTTCTTTCTTTCTTTCTTTCTTTCTTTCTTTCTTTCTTTCTTTCTTTCTTTCTTTCTTCCTCTCTTCTCTGTGGAAAGTTTTCTTTCTTTTTCTTGACTCAACCATAGATTAAGTGTAAACACAAATTAGAAATATTAGGAAGGTTTTCCAGACACCTAGACTAATATGTAAGTGGAAATGTAAGAATACTTGAACTTTAATAAGAAACTATGTCTTGCAGTCAGCTCTATACCTGGAAATTCTAGGATTGATCTTCAGTAATCTGCAAGCATTGTAAGTTTTCCACTTCTGACACAAAATATATCACTATGGTAATAACAATATTATTTTGAACTATTATTTTGGTTATAGTGATTGATTTCATCTACCTCCATTTATCCAGTAATCTTTGTTAAAATAGCACAGTGATTTTTAACAAACCAAATTTATTGAGGTGTGACTTGCAAATAATAAAGTTTATATTTAGATGTATTTAGACAATGCATATGATGTAAACACTACTACAATGAAAATTAAGAACATTTCCATCACCACAGCAAGATGCCAGGGTGCCCAGTAACTTCCAGCACTACCTCCTATAAAATCTTCCTACCAAGTATGGTGTAGAGAAAAACATACAAATAAATACAAAGAAAAGTAAAGAAAGGAAACTGGATGGCTTTTCATAGAAAATAAGTTCATATCCTGTGGCAGATGAATTACCAACAGAACCTAAATCCAGGTTCCTTGGTCTCTCAGTAAACATTTTCTAATTCTGAATCTCTAAGGTGCCAGGTTAATATTTTTATCTCTTTTTAGAGCATAAATTGGTCCATAGAAACGTGTCTCCAGTCAAGTTACTATCTGACTTCTTATATAGATTAAATTTGATTTGGCCTCCTGGGCATCTCTGTTTTCCAAATTAGATCTTCTCTCTTATTTTAGGCTGCATAAAAGGTTAAAAATCAAATTAAAACTTGTTTAATTAATTTAGGTCGGTTTTAGTAGTCACGTGTATATCAAAGTTAACAGGGACAATCACATTAGTACTATTTATAATTCCAGGCCATCGCGTGACAGAATGAAGACAAGAGATAATTTAATCTAGCTCAATTTGAGAAAACTGAGCTCCAATCTTGGCTTCTGTTCAAACTCCTGAGAAACCGAAACAAAAATCTATCATTTAAAAGTGAAGCTCTGTATGTAAGAATGTTGAAGATTTTGAATCATTAATTGTGCTTCTTTCTGTCTTCTCCCTGCCCGACCCAGTCTATAATCCTCAGCTACAGTGACATTCTAGAAACAATAACCCAGAAAACAATGGGAAAAGCAGGTTGTCTCTGATGATAACTGTCACAGTAGTTTAAGACTAAAAGTTAGGGCATAAATCCTCTTTGCAGAATAATGAGTCTGTGTGCTGTGACAGAAAATAACCGCACCGAGAATAAAACCTGAATCTAAACAGAGCCTGTGATGCTTCACGGAAGTTATTTTATCTCTCCAAGTTTTGGATTCCCTCTTTGAATAAGAGGACTAAACTAAATCACACCTGCTTGTTCAGACTAAGTTATGTAACCTGTAAAATTACCTAGCATATCGCCTGGGAAATGGTATTAATTCAGTTATTATTAATGGCAATTAAATGTGAACCTGAAGCTTCCACTACCACTATCATACAATCCAAAAGATCCTGTTATAACTTTGCCCCTAAGAATCAGTGTGAAGTCAGCAACTAAGGACTGAGGTATAATAAGTGACTAAAAAAATGCTGTGGTCTCCTATCTTAACAATCATCTCTGGCCTCCAAACAACACATTGCCTTAAATAGTGTAGCATTCTAACCATTCTTCGTGCACATATTTCAACAATAGTTCTGGTTTTGTAAAAGAAATAAGGATCGAGACTACTTCAGTCACTGGAGCAAGATTTATAATGTATATATGTTCCATAAAAAACTTCATCAAGTTCTACTCCATTCCCTGAACTACCTCAATTACCACTAAGATTATATTTACAATGTAGATGAAAAGCTTCCTTATAAACCTAATGATTAGCTAACAGATACTCATGTCTGGTAGTATATTATGGACAATGGAGATAAATTGCAGCACTAGAAGTATAATGACATCCAAAAGGATTTGAAGGACTATCCATAGGGGAAGGATGACAGGAGGCACTGGGGAATACTCTTCAATGGCTAATTTTTTGGCCTATCCCTTCGCCTTCTTTCATCCAGTCTCCCCTTGCCTCTCTCCTCTGACAGCTTTTAGTCTGTTCTTCAGAAAAGATTCACTTATTCATCAATACCTAGATTGCTTCTGTAACACCTCTTGTGCACTATTGGTGAGATTTCAAATTGGTGTAGCGACTGTAGAAAACAATAGGGAGATTCCTAAACAAGCTAGGAATTGATCTGCCATACAACCCAGCAATTCCCTTCGGGTATTTATTCAAAGAAAGTTCATCCGTTTTTTATATTAAAGAAGGCTGAGACACGATTAGTAGCAATTGAGTTTGAAAGCAGGCAGAGTTATCTACTTTTCTTACTGAGCGCCTTTCCATGTATTTTTCAGCAAGCATAAAAAAATATAACACCTTTCCTCATATTTACACATATTCTCTTTTCACAAGAAAAAATATTTTAAAAAGCATGAAGAACATTCTCTTCCTTTTGAGATCCCAGGGAACATGTCCTAATTGATGAAGGTGTTTCCTGTCTGTGACCATAGGGGATGTTCTCTCTACATTCCCATGGTGGGACATTGCTACACCTTAAATAAGGGATTTTATTAAAATATTTTATTTATTTATTTTAGAGAGGGAGGGAAAGGGAGAGAAAACTGACATGTGAGAGAAACATCAATCATTTGCCTTTTGCACACCACCAGCCAGGGACCTGACCTGCAACCCACATATGTGCCCTGACTGAGCATCAAACCAGTGACATTTTGGGTTTTATTTTATTTTATTTTATTTTATTTTTCATGCTATTACAGTTGTTCCAATCCCCCCCCCCTTTGTCCCCTTCCACCCAGACCCTCCCCACTCCCTCAGGCAATCCCTGCACTGTTGTCCATGTCCATGGGTCATGCATATATATTCTTTTGCTACTATATTCCCAATGCTTCCTTTACATCCCCATTACTCTTCTGTAACATCCAATTTGTACTTCTTTATCCCTTCACCTTTTTTCACCCATACCCTCAGTCCTCTTCCCATCTGGCAACCATCAAAATGTTTTCTGTATCTCTGATTCTGCTTGTTTGTTTATTTTGATATTTAGATTCAATTATTGAGATACATTCATTTATTGCCATTTTATTTTTCATGTTTTTGATCTTTTTAAAGAAGACCCTTTAACATTTCATATAATAGTGGCTTGGTGATGATGAACTCCTTTAACTTTGCCTTGTCTGGGAAGCTCTTTATCTGCCCTTCCTGTCTAAATAGGTTTGCTGGATAGAGTAGTCTTGGTTGTAGGTCCTTGCTTTTCATCACTTTGAATATTTCTTGACCTTTTGGTTTGTGGTAAGATGCCCAGTCCACTGAGCCATGTCAGTCAGGGCTGGGATTTTCTTTTTCCTTTTTCTTTTTTCTTTTTTAAAGAAATAGGTGGGAAAAATACCCTTTAGCTTTGCACCCACAGTTGTAAAGCTGAATTCTGAGATTATGTCAGTCTCCCATTTTGGGGTCTGTCAACTACTTTGTTTTCTTACCATCTAATAAATTTTAAATATGACAAAATGAACAAAGATATTAAGATATTAAGGAGTGCTGCTTCAACTGGAGCTCGGTCCTCTTGGTTGTAGTGTCAACATTAGTAGCAGTTTGACTGTGAGTGACAAAGGAGTGGGTCATCTAAAACATCTCAAAGGTCAGTTTGTGTTTTATATGAAAAATTTGACCGGAGTTGTCTTAGTGAAGTTTTCAAGTGTGTTCTTCCTAATGCCTATCAAGAGGGCCTGATGTTACTCAGTTTCTCATTTCCCACTCTCCCATTATTTTATATTTACGCAAACATTACATGAGTATCTCTATTAGAGCATTCAATTTTAGCACAAATCAGGGCTCAAGTAATTTGCTGAGGAAAACAAAATTACTAAAGATATCTACACTTCATTCACCTTTATACAAATTTCAAAATAAGCAAAATCATTAGAAATCCATGTGTGTGAGATGAAACTAAAATGATAAGCAATAATGCGATAAACAAAATTTGAGAGGGAGATAGTGCAATTTAGAGGGACTCAGAAGGTTCAAACTTTTCAAACTCAGGTAGGGTAATTTATTGGGCAAAAACAAAATTTTCTAGTTGCAGGAAGAGGGCAGAATGCTCATATGTGAATAAACCTTGCCTCTGTCACATAAGCAAATACTATGTGATCTCTATTTTTTATAAGATCTTCCGTATTTTAAAACTTGTATAAGTTCTACCCTTCCATTTTAATATTTTTTAAAAAATATTGGATGATGTATTGCTGTTACAAATCCTGCCAGCTATCTACAAATCTCCCTGTCCATCATACCAGAGCCAGTGACTTCATTGATTCTTTCTTGCATGAGTCCCATTACCACTTTGTATTCTGAATGTAAAAAGAAAAAAAAAAGGAAAAAGGAAAGAACGAAAAAGAAAAAAGACAAAAGCATTCCTCAAAGAAAGCCTGCTATTGAATTTTAAAATTTGTTGTCAGTATGCATTTTCCAAAAATAATAATTGGTGTTTCAGTATAACATTTACCTAAGAGCACTTGTTCAATTTTTATGTATCTTCAGATATAATTTAACTTGGATCAAACTATTGAGATTTACTTTGTAATAAAGTTTGTGTTATTTGCCTACTGAAGGATGTTGATTAGACAATACAGAATGATGACACTAATTCAGTTCAGAAAAGTAGCAGTAGAAGGAAGATTTTTCTGCAGGGGAGATAATCACACAGCTTAGACCATGTAAGAAAAATACAACGGACACAGATTTAAATCTCTGCTTCACAAATCAACATACGCGTGGTACAGATTAACACCCTAATCTCCCTGAACTCAAGGGAGTCTGTACACTGTATTGAGTTCTTTGGTTGTCTCGGACTTGGTTTGGTATTGGTATTAGAGATATATGACACTGTAAGCCCAGTCCCTAAATGAGAGTGGACAGACTATAGCCGTGCCATCATTATTGTGAGTATTGGTTTGCTCATGCTAGAAGCAGTTGGAAATACATATTTGATTGAAAAATATTTGACATTTTCTTTCCCAGGCAGTTTGCATTCTGAAATTGCTTTCATGTGCTGAAAGTTCATTTCATCATTTTATGAGAATTAAAAAGAAGACCACTTTGAAGGCTAGCTTTTGTAACTAGATGTAGCTACAGAAAGTGGCTAGCTTTTTGCAAGGTGTATAGTTTAGTAAGAACCATCACCCCTCTTTTCAATTATATTGAAAAAAAAATAACTATCACCTGATTTTTTAATCCAACCAAGGTCTATTGCTGATTTGAACTTCTGTGGATAGCCGTTGACAAGACAACATGTCTTTACATTAAAATAATATTTATTTCTCTATAATTTCTACCTTTTGCCTTTTCTTCTACCCACTAATTCTATTAATTCAATTGTTCATTCATTCACTTATTCTTTTATTAATTCCTATAATATCTATTGGTCATCTGATATGTGCTCATCTTTAGGAAATAAGTACAATTCTCTCTCTTTTTCTCAGGACAATTCTTCAAATACTTTAAGACAGCTATGAAACCCTTGCTTTCTCTCTTAAGCATCACAATTCCATTTACTATTTATCATTCCATAAAGTATTTGTGTCTTCACCATCCTAATCTCTCTCCTTTGAACTTTTTAAAAATCTTTTACAAGGCATGATTGTAATTGGGTGAAAGTTTTTGCTTTTTGTTATGTAAATTCTACTTTGCTGTATACCACATTATCTTAAAAACATGTTTGAAAATTCCACACTTACAAATATACTTACTGGAGCGACTAGATTATTTTGTAATTGATTTAAGTTATTTACTCCCAGTTTTCCTGGACTTAAGTATCCCTTTGGGAACTTTTTCATATATAGAGCATTAAACTTCAATGTTGGATGTTTTTATTCATCAAGTCTGACTTGGTTCTGGGGATTAATTCCATTTCTTTTTTTCTTTTTGAAATAAGCATTCATGATTTTTTTCTTTAAAGAAATTTGGAAAACATTGGCATAATATATTATTATAATGCAATTATATTATAATTAGTGACAAATATACAAAAATGAAATTCATTCACTACTTTTGTAGATAGAAACATGGAGTTTAAGTTAATGCTATACTGAATATTTCAGAGTGATCACATTGAACTCAGTGGGCTATAGAGGCAAAGCCCTTGGAGAAGCAAAAGCCCTAATCCGGCTGTCACAGACTGTGCAACCTTGAACTGGCCACTGATTTTTATGATCTACATGGGGAAAAAAGTAATAATTTTGCATATATTTCACAAAATCTTTGAGGTATAAAAATAAAGTAATATGTTTAATAAATATGTAATGGGATAGAGCTTTATATAAACTCAAGGCTGTTATCATTATATACTCTCAATAACATTTCCAGAGATTAAGTAAAACAATGAATTGATTAAAATTAAAGTTTTCTAATTTTTTTCAGTTGCTAAAAATATGTGATGCTCTAATTTTATGCACATTTTTTCTTAATCCTTTTCTTAAGAAAGATTATAGCCCAACTGGTACCAATAATGCTGATATTATTAAACACATTTTCTCCTAGGTTTGGAACAGGTTGAAATACATACAACTATATTTTTTGTAAAATGCCTGCCAGTCAAGCTGATTCCTCAGGGTGGAAGGGAAATGTAATCAAACCTATGGTTTCTGTGTTGATGAAGCCAATCTAAAGATCTTAGACATTTAACTTGACATTTAACAATGCGATGGCTGGTCATTGCATAGTTTGATCAAGTAAACAACAGGTAAAGGTCTTCTATGTGCATTAATACATAACTTACTCTGTAATTTTAATTTTATTTCAATATTCTCCTTTTAAAAAATTATCAACAGCACAATTTTTTTCTATGACTTCTTCATTTGAACTTCCAATTTTCTTTGTACAGATTCCATTTCCTTCTTCATTTTTCGGTCTTATAAATTAAGTGGCAGCTTTTAATCAATCATTGTTTTTTCCTTTTCTCAATTTCATGGGGAAAAGTGTGCTCTCATATTTCAAGCTTATGGTGAGGATATTCTGCCTCACCCAGGCTTTTGAGTGGTGATTCATGAAAATGATCAATAGTGTAATGTTGACGAGATTCTTCTAAATCATTCTAAAATAAGAATGAATGGACTATGCATATAGAAAATCAGCCTGTACCCTCACAATCGGCAAGGTATATTTTACTGAGACATGCACTTTGGATACATATTTTTGGTAATTTGTTGCAAATGGCAATACTGCATCTGAATTTTAATTGTATTAAAATGCTAGGGGGGTAATTATCAATAGGGAGGGAAGGCATAGAGTATGAATTATTCTAGGGTCTTATAAATGAATAATTTTGTTCCCGTCCTTTAAGATTTTTAAGTCCAACCCTGGCTGGTATGGCTCAGTGGACCGAGTGCTGGCCTGAGAATCAAAGGTCGCCAGTTCTATTCCGAGTCAGGGCACGTGCCTGGGTTATAGGCCAGGACCCCAGTTGGGGGTATGCAAGAGGCAACCAATCAATGTATCTCTCACACATCGATGTTTCTCTCCCTCTCTTTCTCCCTCCCTTCCCCTTTCTCTAAAAATAAATACATAAAATCTTTTTTAAAAAGACTTTTAAGTCTAAAAATAAAACAAAAAAATTTCTTTTAGTTATCTTCATTCTGAATCCTTCAAATAGTGGCCACAGAGAAGTGATAATTACTCACCTATGACAGACAAAAAGAAGGGGAAGTTCTGTGTGCTAGTGCGACAGAAAGGAAAGCAGATGGTCTTTAAAGTCAGAGTGATTTGGATCCACACCAGGAATCTGGTACCTACCAACTCTGGCTTTTGATTAAATCATTAAAATTCTCTGAGTCTCAGTTTCTTTATCCGTGGTGACATCCTAAAATGTTACATAAGAGAAGGAAAAGTTCACATATACTCTTAAGTGTATGAGATAATATATTTCCAGAAGGAAGTTCGTGCCCATGTTGGAGCAGAGCAGGGAAAAGGTTCTGCCTTCCTTTCATGATAGGCAGGCAAGGGATGTAGAGTACCTATTTAGCAAGGAATCATTTCAGTAAACCAAAGTTTCTGTAGTTTCCGTATACCATTATAAGTTTGAAAAGACCCACAGGATCTTTTTCTATCAGTAAATCTGGATAAATTGTCTCTAGAAATGAGAGTTGAACCATGCTCTGACTCAAACATCTCTCAAAAATAATTTTCTCCTCACTGTTCGTCTATGCTTGACTTATTTTTTAAGCAGAGGCAAAACACCCTTTTGAAAATTAGAAATTAGAAGTTTAAAATATAAATACTGGTAAAGCTAATATTGTGGGAATAAATGAAGACCACCTAAATGAGGACAAGCAGAGCCTCTTTATTTAGAACTTCCTATAGCAAGGGAGTCAGGCACCATCTCTTGCACTGGGCAGAGACTTAAAGGGAGGGATGGCAGTGGGAAAGCTTTATAATGAGAAAAGAGGAAGGCTTCAAGTATATTCTGCATGGCATTGCTGACATGAGAAAGTGGGAGTGAGGCTAAGAGAAGCGATTGATTTGGGAGGTTATTTGGCTTTCTCTGTTTAACCCTAAGTTGGAAGAAGGGGATGGGGGCAAAAAATTAGGAAAGTTGGCAGTTACTGACCAAGTCCTAACCATTCTGGGCTGGTTGCTGCAAAGGTTGTGGGTCACAGAGCTCTACTTTTATGTATGGACTGGCCATTGTCCACTTATATGTATTTATATTGTATATTTAGTTTCTCAGTACACAGAGACTCATTGCCAAAGTAAAATCTGCCAATTAGTTAACTAGTATAAATTGTTTTTTTTTTAATTGAATTTATTGGGGTGATATTGGTAAATAAAATTATATAGGTTTCAGGGGCACAATTCTATGACACATCATCTGTATACTGTATTATGTGTTCCCCACCCCAGTCCATCTCCTTCCATCAGCATTTATCCCCCTGATACCCTCTTCTACCTCCCCTCATGACCCTTTCCCTCTGGTAATCACCATACTGTTATCTATGAGGGGTTTTCTTTTTTTTAATTTATTTTGTTTTCACTTAACCCTTATTACCTTATTCACACAGCAGGTACTGGTTCAAAATGATTAACTAAATGATTAACTGAAGTATCGAAAGTGAAAGGGAAAATGAGAAATGAAGGCTGGGGGAGGAGATGTAAGCTAAGACAATTAAAAAAATGGTAAGTCAATGGCAGCAAATGCGAGTGAACTATGCTTAAATGAACAGTAAGAACTCAAGCTCAGAGATTACACACAGTACAATAACGCATACAATCCATGAACACATATTTGTTGATTTCTTATAAGCAAAACTCTGTTCAATGCAGTGGAGAAATTAAAATCGCATTATCATTATTCTCAGTTATTTCCAAGATGTGGAGTCAGTCAGCATCCAATTTTCTTTGCAGAGGGGGCCAAGAATCCCCACTTTTCTCATCTAACAAAACAGGTATTTCTCCTGCTAATGTGCCTCTCCTTGCCCAGTGATGATAAAGCCCCACTTGGACCTACTTTCTACTCTCAACAGAGCTCTGCACCAGTCCTCTGATGTTTGAAACTATGCCATTATTTTGATGTCGATAATTAAAGCCATGTCCCTGCATTTCAGCAGTCAGAAATTGGTGCAGGCTTCAGACTCCGCTCGTATTTATTTATTTCCTCATAGTTATATTAATGGCAATATCACTGTTTTAGTTACTTAAACCTTCAAGGGCTATGACCTTTCTTTACATATATGAGTATATTGAATATTTTGTTTTCTTATTTTTTTTGTTTTGGTTGTTTCTTTGCTTATTTTATTTTGTGTTTTCCTTTTTCATTGAGTGTATTGGGGGGCACTGGTTCGCAAAGCCATGTCAGTTTCAAGTGTAAAACTCAATAAAACATCGTCTGCACCCTGCATCCTGTGCCTATTTGACCCCAAGCAAAGTTTCTGTCGAAATCTCCTTCCCTTACCAACCTCCACTTACCCCCTCAACCCTATTGCTATCACTGCCGTGTTGTCTGTGTCTACAAGGGGGGACACAAAACACCCAAAATTTATTTATAAAAAATTGTATATTTATTCTTACACGTTTAAACTTCAGTTCCTTCAAAGTGCTCTCCACGTGAAGCAGTACACCTATCAAGATGTTTTTGCCCCTGCTCAAAGCAGGTTTTGAGCTCGTTGATTTTGATGTCTTTCAGTGCTTCTGCTGTTTTTTGTTTCACCTCTTCCACATTGGCAAAATGTTTCCCTTTGAGGACTTTTTTCATCTGGGGAAACAAAAAAAATGTCGCTTGGGGTGAGATCGGGTGAATAGGAAGCGTAGGGCATGGGGGTCATGCCGTTTTTTGGTCAAAAACTGCTGAACACTCAGCACCGTGTGGGCAGGTGCACTTGTAAATCACCCATCAAGAAATGGGCAGACACGTTGAAAGAGTTTTCAAAAAAATTTCGCTGAAGCCAAGTGTAGCCTCTCCCAACAACACTAGCACACTGATACAAATGGGTTCCTATAACACCCAACTAACGGAGCAAACCTGTACTACAAGGGGCATGCCCTCCAGAAGATAATTCCAGTTTCATTTTGTTTTTTTGAGTCTATCATATGTGTTATGTGTATGCTTTTGGTTAATCCCTTCACCTTCTTTCATCTAGTCCCCCAAACCCCCTCCCCTCTGACAGCTGTCAATCTGTTCCATGATTTCATGCCTCTTTTTCTCTTTTGTTTGTTAGTTTATTTTGTTCCTTAGATTCCACATATAAGTGAGATCTTACGGTTTTTGTCTTTCCTGACTGGCTTACTTCACTTAGCCTCATAATCTCTGGGTCCATCATTGCTCAGAAGGTGATTTATAAAGATATCCCTCTGTTAAATTTAAATAATGTGTAGGGTAGCCTCAGCACCACTGGGAACAGAGGTGTTAAAAATGAAAGCACCTTTTACAGATGAGAACACACTATGCATTTAAACTATATAAATCTATTCTAAATCATAATCAAGCCTATAACACGACTCAAACCCTTGCAGAGAGTTCTCATTATGACTTTTTTCCCCACAGCAAGACTTATTTGTACTTTGAACATTTTTTAAAGGAAGCAGCAGTGTTAATCAGCTTTAGCCTCACTCCTCGTCTTCCTTTTCTCACGACTCCCTTTGTTTGTCCCTGGCATTATTTTGGTAAACTGGCTTCCCTTTCTTTAAAAGAGCATGATTTGACTGAACTTACTTTTGCTCAGTGACTCTCCAAACTCACGAAACGATTAGTCTTCTACCAACGTGAGAGGCTTTTCAGAGGTAACTGGATATCTAGTCATCACACAGATACTGCCTTGTGGGTAATTCTATTACGTCTTTTCTGTGGGGTGGGGTGGAGAAGACCCAAAGCTAGTGGAAATCACAGCCCTGCCTGTTATATATGTAACATATTGTCTTCTGCCGGGCCTCTTTTCTTATCTCTGGAGCCTCTGCTTTAACTCACTAAACCTCTTAGTCATTTGCATAGATATATAACAGATTTTTAAAAATAAACAACAATGTTGAAAGCAAAAAGCACTGAAATAAGATTCATTTACCACTAAGATAAAAGAAATTGTTGCTTTTTAATTTTGATGTTCTGGGTCTTAAATGGATGAATTGGCATTCTTAGTTTAGAGAGATTTTTAATAGTTTTTTCTAAATTATGTTTTTTGAAACTTCTTCAGTATATTATTACCTTTGTGGCTCATGTGTTTGATCACACAGATAGAATCTATTGTTTTCTTCTGAACAACAAAAGAAACATGACTTTTTCTCCCTTTGGTTAATTAAAAATAACATTCCTGGCTTGAACTGACTGACTTCCCCTTTGAAATAAGCTTTCATCCAAGGATTGTTTTAAATCCTCTTTATAAGTCAGTTAATAACAAGGCATCAAGGAATTCAAAGCAGATGAAGAAGGTTTTTTGGACTAGGCTGATTTCCTATGAAACTTGTGTTTTTTTAGTGCATTAGAAATTGTAGTTAAGCTTTACTATTATGAAAAAAAATCATCTTAATCAACAATCTGTACAGACCAACAGAAATCTGATTTTTTAAGGTTAGATGTGCTTTCAAAAGTGAAATTCAGTAATGATCTAATAGCACCACATGACCTACATAATTTATCAAGGTGGGCTGTTCCCCATTAGAACAGCCATGGGAAAGAGAAATGCAAAGATGGCTTCTTTGACCAACAAGGTTGAATGAAACGTGAAGGGCCGAGGGACAGGAAAAATAAGCATGCATTGTAGGTTGGGACCAAAATGAAATGTAAGAGAGTTTTGAATGTCAAACTAAGCAGTTTGAATATAATCTATCAAGTAATTGAGATATATTAATGGTTTGCATAGAGATGCATAACTCTATTAGAAATATGCCTTGTATGTTCGAGGCAATTGAAATGAATGTCTGTGTAACTTAATATATAGATCTAATCACAGATAAGTATCTGAAGGTGAACATGAATAAAATTCAATTACTTAGTCTTTTGCAAATTTAACAATGATATAATACTTTGTGACTGTCGCTTCCAGGCCATAAAGTTATATTAAACCTCTCTGGTGGGGTTGGGTTTCCCATGAAATATGATGGGTGTTCCCAGCCTCAATCATTCCTGAAAGAGATTAAACCAAGGAAAGACAATGAGGACTCAGGAAGTAGAGATTTAGATAAATGGTGGCGGGCGGGGAGAATATCCTCTTTCTTGTGACCAGAAGCTGTTGAGGGTCACATTCTGAGTTTGTGAAGAGGTAGTAAGTGGTTATGCTGTTGGAGACTAGAGAGAGGCTCAGAGGGACACAGCTGAGGGTCTATGCAAGGAACCAGTTTAGTAGGAGAGAAAAGAGTAGCTCTATTATTGCTTGACTTATATTCCCCTTTTATTATTCTCTAAACTTTAGTGAACGCCTTTAAAATATATATTACTTGGTCTCGGTCGTTTGTGTCTATCTTTTGGAATGAAGGAAGGGGGTAGGGTTGGCAGAAACAACACAGGAGAGAATGGTACTATTTCCTCATACAGGGCCAAGATGGCTGCCTTATGAAGAAATGGCTAATGACAGTAGGATAAAAATTAACATCGAAAAATGGGATAGTGGTGCATGAGTCATTAGTAGTCTACTTTCATGACTATTAGACGATCCAGCTCTGGCCAGAGTTTTTGACAGTGGTATGTAGGGTTGTAGTCATTTGACCTTCTTAAATGCAGACAGATGTTTTAAGTTTAGAGAATATTTATGGGAAGAAATGAGGAAGCAGGTAGAGAAAAAATACCAGCTCTGGGCTGCAAAACTGTGAGTAAGTAAATAAGACTTACTTTTTGCCTTTGAAATAGTCACAGGACAATGTTGAGCTGCAGTAACACAGCCATTTCTAAAATGACTAGTCATCTATTAATTGAAATTCCAACACAGAAACCAGATTTTATTTATATTTCTATAATAATTTTTTAAATTTTATTTTTCAATTACTTTACATTCAGTATTGTTTTGCATTAGTTTCAGATGTACAGTATAGCGGTTAGACCGTTATATACTTTATATGTTCCACCTATTTCTAGTACCTACTTAGCACCATACATAGTATTACAATGTCATCGACTATATTCCCTATGCTGTACTTTACATCCCCATGACTATTTTGTGATTTTTCATCAATTGCAAATCAGTCATCTTTGTGTCTATGTACAAGTATTAGGGGCCTATTGAAAAAATCAGATGTATCCCCATATTCCTTTATCCTTCATTCATAAAAAAATGAAAGGTGAAAGTTATTGTTTGGTTGTTTTTTTGTTTTTGTTTTAATGACTGCGAACTCTCCTTTCCCACAAGTCATTTTGAAATTTTGCAACAGCATGGGGGAATATTTATCTCATGACATATATCTCAGCATCTGAGTCATGGCATGCATTTTTTAAAATAAATGTGTGTGAGCTCTCAATCAATATAAAGAAAAGAGACATTTATGATAAATAATATTTAAGAAAACAAAATCAATTTTCAATTTGAAGAGTTCTAGAAAATAATGTTATTCATTTCTCTTGAGGTGGACACTCTAAACTATTCATTCAACACTCCTCTCTTTGCAAGTGGAATGAGCCTGGAATTCGAGGTTAAATGCAAACAACCAAACTAACCACATTGGGCAAAACACTTATAAGTATAGGATCTTCATCTTGATAGTGTCAAAATAACTCCATGCATAAGAAAAATCTTCAGAAATGGTGAAACTATATGGAAATCTTAGTTTCCATTGAATTGACAAGTGGTTTAATCATTAATGCTCAGCCTACAGGTCAACATACTGATTCCCACCAAATGGTGTTTTCTCAGGTAACAGATTTTCATCTTTATAAAGAACACTATGTTTAAAAGGGATGAGTGTTTCAGAATATAAAACAAAGGGAAAGATAAATCTCCTTCATTTAATAGGCATTTGCTCTGTTAGGTATTATTCTGGGTTCTGGAGAAATAAAGGAGAATCAGACAAAGCACCTCCCTCAAGCAATTTAGGATTAAGTAGGAAGCCAGGTATACAAACAAGCACCTAAAATGTAGGGTGGCAAATGCAATTATAGAGAGAGGAAAATACAAGGGCCAGCGATAATGCAACGAAGAAAGTAAGTAATTCTGCGTGAAGGTTTAAGCAGAGTTAAAGAGTGTGTTGCAGAGAAGTTAATATTTGAGTTGGATCTTATTGGAATTCTTCAGACAGATAACTAAAAGAGTTTTAGGCAGATAAAATAAGATGTACGCGTGCATAGGAGAATGAGACAGTATTATATGTTGCTGGAATTTCAAGTATCCTTGCAATATGAATGAAGAACAGAGAAAGAGGTAAGAAATGCAGCTTAAAGAGTAAGCCAGAGCTGGAGCATGGAAGTTCAGCCGTATAAGGTATTTGGCCCTTTGGCTGAAAAGGGTGGGGAACAAAGAAAGACCTACTTAGTCCCCACTTCCGAAGCCTGTCTCGTGAGAGCACAAGGGAAGATGCAGCTTTTTGATCTTATAAAGCTATGCAAACTTAAATAAATGACAGAGTTTGTAGGAAATAGAAAATAAAGGATGCTTGACAAATGACTGGATGAAACATACGTACACAGCCCACATGCAAACAGATCTCTAGAGATAATGAACAAGCAAATTGCTTGCTCCAGAATCCTACACAGTACTGAATGTACAATTAAATTACTGCTTAAAGATCACAATGTATAATTCTTTATTATAAAACTAGTAAATCATTGAGGAAGAGACTAATTCCAATATTCTTGGTGTGTTGCACATAAGAACTTTGCATCTGGTGTTTTCTAGTCATTTCTTTTTAACACAATATACTTGGTGCTTGCACTTTGAATAAGGTCAAAGTATGACATTTTTAGAGAATCCTTTTTCATCCTTCTTAGGGAAAATAAAAAAGTGAGTAGATGGCAAATGCTTTGTTAAAGTGTGACTTGTACAGTAGGTACTCGAAATTCATTTTAAGGGGCACATATAATTAATTGAGTGATATCACCTTTCCTTCATGAAGAAGATACAGAGCTATGAGGTGCAACAAGAATGTGGCTTCCAGTTGAACCTAGAGTCTGAATCCATTTTTGCCAATAATATACTTGAAAAATCCTCTTTAACTCTCTGTGCACAGAGATTAAACCAAATATTCCCTATATACTGCTTAGCACAATGCCTAGCATGTAACAATTGCTTGATAAATAAAAGCGTTTGCTGTCAGTTTCCTCATTAATATATTGTAAGGTTGGGACAGTATGATATCTAAGGTCCCTTTTGGTTCTAACATACTTTTTTATATACTGCAAGTGAAATAGTTTAGATCATTTCTTTTTCTTAGTCTTTGATGGATGCTCTTCTCTTTCAGATGTTAATTACATAGCACTGATGACGTTAGATCATCATTTTTATTATCCTCAAACACAGTCTTTTCCAGAGTGGAGGGATTTTTTAACTGGTGGCAGAAGAATCACCTTGGTGAAATATAAAATGTGTGAATTCATGAACATCACCCACAAAAATTCTCATTTAGTAACCCTGGAGCTGGGTCCAGATGATTCTCATCGGGTGGCCTGAAGATCACAATTCAAGAAACGGTGTTTAAAGGACTAATACCGATAATGTGGCACTGTATGGGAAAACAGCAGTTTGGGAGCTGTGAAAAAGATGGGATGTTGTTGTTAAGGAATAAACAACCCAGATAACTTTTTTTCCTAACGGAATAAGCACAAAATTAAAATTCAAGCCAAATTCATTTCTAAGACTTGGGCCTTGCAGGTGCCTGTTCCGTTGCTCATCCTGATACAACTATAGCCTCGCTGCGTGCACTGCAGATTATGGCGAAGGACTGCAGGTTCCTGCAGCTGCAGCACTTTTCACCAAGCAACGATTGCCACGCTCTGTTGTCTTATTTACAGAGGCAGGGAAGAGCAGCCAGAGAACCATATAGATTTTGCATGTTTTGCAGCTTTCCCAGCTGCAAAACAAAACAAAACAAAAACAGAACAAAACAAAAAAAACAAAAAAGCAAAAAAACAAAAAACAAACTCTTCAAGCATTATTTCAGTGCTTTGGCTATGCAAACCCTAATGACTTTTTGTGGGGGAAGCACAGAGTTTCAGGTTTTAACTGGACTATTCTTACTTGACAAAAACTGCAGGAAACGTGAGAGGGGACCCCGAAAAACCCTGGAATTATCTTCTGGAGGGTGGGCCTCTTGTAATGCAAGCTTCCCCCGCTAAGCGAGTGTTCTACGAACCCATCTGTATCCGTGTACCAACTGGCATTGTCGTGAGAGACTGTTCAGCTTCAGTGAATTTTTATTTGAAGTCTCATTCAACCCATTTGCCCATTTCCTGATGGGCGATTTAGGAGCCTACCTGTCCACACTGCGCTGAGTGTTCAGCAGTTTTTGTCCAAAAATGGCATGACCGCCATGCCCCACCCTTCATACTCACCCAATCTCACCCCGAGCGATAATTTTTTGATTTTCCAAAAGGAAAAAGATTTCAAAGAGAAGCGTTTTACCTATGTGGAAGAGGTGAAACAAAAAACAGCAGAAACACTAAAAGGCATCAAAATTGAAGAGTTCAAAAACTGTTTTTGAGCAGTGGAAAAAAAATCTCCATAGGTGTGTTGCATCAAATGCAGAGTACTTTGAAGGTGACTAAAGTTTAAACATGTAAGCATAAATACACAATTTTTATAAATAAATTCCATTTTTGCCCCCCCATGTACAAACAATCAGAAAACAAAGAAAAATAATGCTTTATGTGATGCTATTTCTGACTAGAATTTGTAACATCCCTCAGTTCATGTTTGAGGTTATTATTATATAAACACTTATTATAGAAGTTTCCGGAGCCCTGATCAGTGTGGCTCAGTTGGTTGGATGTTGTCCTGCAAAGTGAAGGGTTACCTCTTAGATTCCTGGTCAGGCACATGCCTGGGTTATCGGCCCATCCCTGGAGGGGGCGTGTGCAAGAGGCAACCAATCGATGTTTCTCTCCCTCTCTTCCTCCTTCCCTTCCCCTCTCTCTAAAAAATAAAAAATCTTAAAAAAAAATGGTTTCTGGAAACCTCTTGATTAACAAATAAGAGAATATCAGAGAAGACAGACTAAAATACAAAGCCAAAGTACCAGAGAAAGATCAATGGGAAATGCTTACCTGAGATTTTAAAAGGCACGTTAACTAAAGCTTAAAAAGAGGTAATAAGTTCTCTAGGAAAGGTTATCTTCTTAAGATATTAAACTACTTCTATCTTGTCATTCTAAGGGGATTTGTACTAAAGTCTGATATGTATCAGTTAAAAATAAAACACTACTATGTGAAATTGTTAAATGAGTAATTTCTAAAGTCACAAAATCAAAGAAAACCAATCCTATTTCTTTAAAACTCCTTGCCCAGCAGAATAGACAAGTTCTAAGATACCACAACCTGTGAAAGATTTTGAGTGGAAAGACATTTCTGAGGCTTGGCTTCAGGAAACTGATTGTAGCACAGTATGGAACACTGCTACATTTGACTAGTGAATCAGAAATTTAGCCTTTGGGTTTGCAGAGCCAGAGCATAAGAAGGACCCTGTCTTCCAAAACAAAAACGCATGCAGAGCTGAAAGCAGAATGGGACACAGAAAGCAATGAATCAAAGAGGAGCATTCATACCATTCAAAACCTAATGATCTAAAACAGCTATTAAAGCTAGGAGGTTGGGAGCTAGAGTCGTAAACATAAGGTGAGGAGTCTAATTTAAGTGAGAGTGATCTTGGATGTTTATACACCATCAGCAGCCTGAAACCATCCCAGGGTAACAGGCCAGTCAAAGGGAAATTGTCAAGAGAGGTCATTAGGTTAGACTGGGATAAGGCCAGGTGGCCTAGCTATCATTTACCACTAAGCAAATAAGATTGGAGGTCCTTCTCTCACTCTGCAGGCGTAATGTACACTTCTCAGATATTTAAATTGGTATCCTGGAATGAGAAAGAATCTAGGTTATATTTCCCAAGAGGACCAAACGAAAAGTCAGAATTATTTTTTCATTTGTTTTTCTCTACCTTTTTTCAGATTGGACAACTTTCATCTATTGGTATATTTTCAAGGTCTCTGACTTGTATTCTGTCTTCTCCCTTTAGCTACTATGCTTTTTCTGTGAATTTTTTGGAAGAGTTTTTATTTTTTTAGAGCAGTTTTAGATTCACAACAAACTTGAGAGGAAGGTGCTCCTTGCTCTCACAATGCACAGCCTACCTGTTACCAACATCCCCCACCAGAGTGATACATTTTTTACAGCTACTTGGAAACAGCATAATCACCCAAAGTCCATAGAGTTGTACATTCTGTGGGTTTGGACAAAGGAATAATGACATGTACTCATCATTATGCTGTATTATGGTATTATACAGAGTATTTTGTAGTTGCCCTAAAAACCCCCTGTGCTCTGCCTATATGACCCTTCCCTTTCTCCAACCCCTGGCGACAACTGGTCTTTTCACCGCCTCCATAGTTTGTCTTTCCCAGAACATCACATAGTTGGGTTCATACAGTTTGTACCCGATTCTGATTGGTTTCTTTCACTTAGTAATACTCATTTAATTTTCTTTCATATCTTTTCCTGACTTGGTAGCTCCTTTCTTTTTAGCACTAAATAACATTTGTCTGGATGGATATATCCACACAGTTTGTTTATCCATTCACCTACTGAAGAACCATCCTGTGAATTTTTATTTTGGTCATTGTTTTTGTTGTTGTTGTTTTAAAATTTCCATTTGGTCCTTCTTTATAGCTCCTATTTCTTCAATGAAATTTTAAAATTCATCCATGGTCTTCAATAGTATTCACAATTACTTGCTAAAGTGTTTTTATAATACTTGTTTTAAAGCCTTTGTCAGGGAATTCTAATTATGCCAGCTTTGTGCTAGAGTCTATTGACTGTCTTTTCCCATGCAAGTTAAGATTTTTCCCATTTTTTACATGTCAAGTTATTGGATCTAGACTTTTTGAATATAATAAGAACTTGAGTCTTGCCTGGGCTGTTGTGGTTCTGTTGGAGTGTTGTCCTGTAACCAAAAGGTTGCAGGTTTGATTCCTGGTCAGGGTACATGCCCGGGTTGCAGGTTTTGTCCCCAGTTGGGGTGCATGAGGGATGCTTCTCTCTCTCTCTCTCTCTCTGTTTCTCTCTCTCTCTTTCATATCAATGTTTCTCTCTTTCCCTTTCTAAAAAAAACAAAAACAAAATCAATGAAAAAATGTCCTTGTGTGAGGATGACAAATAAAAATAAAAATAAAAAAAGAATTTGAGCCTTGTTTACATTCAAGAAAGGATAGTTGATGGTCTGTTAATTTCATTCTTAATGCTTTTGGCTGAATAGGATCAGATCTAGGCAGGCTGATATGATCAAGAGTTTTATTTTTATTTTATTTTTAATATTTTAAGAGGAAAACATGTATTTTATCAGCAAGGCTGAGCCCAGATTTCCAAGTCCAATTGGCAGGGCGCCTGAGGATGGGGCGCAGTCTGTAGTGGTGTCGTGTTTCACTCTCTTCACCTGTCTCTTCAGCAGTTGAGTCTGAGGTAGCAATCCTGGCTGCGGAGATGGGGGCTTATCCCACCTCCCTGGGATAGGAAGAATAAGACCAAAGCTGTTACTCTTGAAAGGAACAATTAAACTATTCATTATTTCCTCATTTTAGACAGGAATTCTAAATGGTTCCCAATCATTTATATTTTGTTGAAAAGTTCATCCTCCTCAGACAAAGTCGTATCATGTAGCTTTTGTACCACATTTTTCTTGCAAGTGGCTTTGACAGGTCCATGGAGAAGGCATCAAGTGGCTGCCTTCTCCAGAAAACACCCTCCTGGGAAACAGATAGGGAGACATGAATTCTATGTTCCCCTGCTTCCTCCCATGGCAATGCATGCTGGGCTGTTTCCCAGCCCCACTGTTCGCTGGGGAGACTCTGGGCTATTATCCCATGAGTGGCTG
Organism: Mormoops blainvillei; assembly: GCA_004026545.1. Classification (NCBI taxonomy): domain Eukaryota; kingdom Metazoa; phylum Chordata; class Mammalia; order Chiroptera; family Mormoopidae; genus Mormoops; species Mormoops blainvillei. The sequence continues at coordinate 78,799 of PVJD01000486.1, forward strand.
GCACTATTCTTCATCTCTTATTACTAAACCAACAGCAGTTATTTGTGGTCATTTAACTTGATTGTTAAACCTTGTTTGTTCAGAATTTCTTTTACTCATTCAGGCATTTAAGTCCCTCTGACTTATAAATGTGAATTAGTGATGATCCTCCCTGCAGGAGAAGTGGAGGAACCTGTACATTAGCACCTGGAATCATGTGGCCAGGGATCTGTGTTGCACGTGGAAGGAAGTGGGTAGGTTTGGTGCTGGGCTGCCAAGGGAGCCAGGAGCATCACACAACTGGCCTTCATTGGGTCAGGAGAGGCTAAGGAGGGATGAGTGAATGCAGAAGTGGCCCCACCAACATTTTCTAAAATAAAGGTCTAAGGAGGAAAGTCTTGGACAATTACTGCTCTCACACATTCTTCTTTGCCCTAACTCTCCAGCGTCTCCCTGCTAGATTTTCAACAGTTGGGAGTTTTTTAAATTAAAAAAAAAACAACCCAAAACCTAATGCAAATTTTCCACTAATTTGTTAAGTATGGACAACCCTCTAAACCAAGACAAGGCACATATTTCTGCATGAATTTAAGAGCCTGGGGGAAAAGGCAGGCCCCACTGTGAAGGTAGGCTCAGGAATCCAAATATTCTGTCAACCCCAAGACCTGATGAGAGTGGCCGGAAGTAGATGATCCTCTATAGACAGGAGGTCAAGTATGTCGTAAATAGCTGGATGGTGAACCAGGGGACAGGGCACCAGAATAAATTCTTATTTGACTTAATAACTTACACCCCCTGAGGATGATGTCTTTCCCAGATCTCGGGGACTGCCTGTGCTGGGGAAATGAGGAAAGAAGCCCCCTCTCGGCCTTGTTTGACCGCGCTGGAAAGTAGGGGCTGCCCCAGGGATTCCAACTTCCGCCATGCTTTTCTTGCCTATGGCTCTTGTTATTTGTATATAAATACTTAACCATTTACTTATTAATTCCTTTCGTCGTGGTTAGAGTTGGTTATGAAATTATACCTCTCAACAGGAGGAAAATATGCATTTTATCAGCAATGCTGAACCAACATTATCAAACTCAATTGGCAGGGCGCCTGAGGATGGGGCTCACCCGGTGGCCGTGTTGTGTTTCACTCTCTTCACCCGTCCCCTCAGCAACCCAGTCTGATGTAGCCACCTTGGTGGCTGTTGCCGTGAAGGTTTCACCTTTCTCCATTTTGTCAAAGATCTCTTCCTCATCAGACAAAGCCTTGTCTTGCAGCCTCTGTGCCACATTTTTTTCTTGCCTGTGACATCAAGATGTTCAATCATATCCCAAAACCAAAGCGGCTGCCTTGTCCAGAAAACACCCTCCTCCAGTCTCTTACTCTGGAGAACTGAAAAAAAAAACAAACCAACAAAAACCCACTTGCACTTCCTTCTTTACCTTCCTCTGATGCTATTCTATAACAAATCGCAATGAGGCAGAAAATTGCAATAAGAATCATCGCTGCTACAGTCACAGGTGCTGCCACGATGAGTTTGTTCTCGTGCCCGTAGGCTGGCGCTTCCTCGGTGAGCTCGTGTGACTGCTGCTCTTCTTCGCTCTGGGCTTCTGCCCTCTCATTTTTCCTTTGATCCGTATCCCACTCTGGCTTGGAAATCTTCACGTCTTGCTGCTCACCGAGAAGCTCCATCGGGGGCTCACGACGGCTGCGGGCTGTCGCCCTTTTTGCCTGAGGCTCCGCTCCGGCTCCGCAATCAGCTCCGTGCTGGTATTCTTCTCCCGGCCTTGTAATATTTTCAGGAAAGAGCCTTCTGAATCTCCTAAATATAGTTCTTCATCACAACGCGTGTTTGTCAGCTATTCAGTGTCACAATGCAGTTTGACTGTCTTGCCAACAGTCTCGATATTATTTTTAAATTGGCAGAGGCAGCAAGCCAAATGGCTACGTAGGACCAGTTTTTCCAATTCAAGGGTCATCATGAGGATGCTCTCAACTGTCGTAAGTGACACTTGTGTTATTCCCATGTCTCAATATTTTAATGCTAGCAATTTAAAAAGACACGGATCTTCAACAGGGTCAGAGCATCACAATTGAGAATTAACTTGAATAAAAACTTCATTCCATGCCAGGCCTGAAACGTTCCAAAGCTCAGTTTTGTGATTAAATTGCAACCAAGATTTAAATACGGGAGGGAGAGCAGGCCTGCAAATGAATCCTTATGTAATTTTCTCAAATTATTTTCACCGAGGAGTAGTTTCTCAGCCCGGCGGTATGACTTCCGTGTATCTCTATCAATGTAAGAAATGGAGTTTCCTTGGCAATTTGAGACGGCCAAGGCGCGGTTGCACGTGATGGGCTCTGGCGCGGGCACTCTGCGGAGCCTCCGCTCTGGGCCGAGACCAGTACATGACAGCGTCTCATTACTGCAGGTTCAGAGCGCACACGTCTTCACCGTGGCGTTCCGTTCAGGCATCGGAGGACCCGTCTGAGATGACTCTGGTTGCTCAGTTTTGATAACATCCGGGTCCAAAGGTTGAGCTGTGACTTCAGACAAGGTTGACTGCTAAACCCGAAGGGGCTCTAGACGTGGAAGCATCACCTCAGGGTGTTTTGGAGGATCTGTGGTCTGCTGCAGGGATATAGCGTCAGCCTCCAAAGTGGGCTAAACTGGGGTCTCGTGCTGGGTGAGAGGTTTGGCCACTTTGGTGGATCTTTCAGGATGAACTGAGACCTCCTTCTCAATTGCAGATGGTTTAAACTCCTTAGGGGTCTCTGGTGTTATCAAAACCTCAAGATTCACATCTTTAACATTATTACTAGGCAACACTGGATGCTGAACTTCACCTGAACCTGCGGTTGAGACTGTCACCTCATGATGTATTGAAGGTTGAGCTATAGCAGATTAATCCTCCATAAAGGATTTTGGAGGCTGAACCGGACCCTTCTGCTGGACTGCAGGAGGTTCTACATTGGCAAGATGCAATTGTGCCAGGGTCGAGCCCTTCTGCTGGGTTGAATAGTGAACATTTTCAGAGGGGGTTGGATGCTGATCTAAAACTCCAGGATACATAAGCAAAGACTTAAACAACCCAGGGAACATTGCAAACTGAGCCGAGGCCTCCTCCTGGGTTGAAGATGATTCTCCCCCTTCAGGGGCTTCTGGTTGATGAGCTAGGACTTCCTAAGGGGTTGGAGAATATCTCATTTCCTCAGGGGCCTCCATAGGCAGAGCTGAGACTTCCTGTTGGAATGAGGAAGGTTCAAAGTCTTCAGAGCTATATGAAGTCTCAAGTGGGGGGTTTTGCTGATCCGAAGGCCAGGGCTTGATGGGCCCCGGGATAAAGGAGGTCAGCAGGAGGGGGCCCAGGGCCACTCCAGGGGCTGAGCTGCCTGGACCAGCAGCCGCAGCAGCTGCCATGTGAAGAGGAGTCCGGGGACCCCGAGGTACAGCCCCAACATGACAGGCAGAGGTCCAAGGCACAGTGAGCAACCAACCCCAGCAAGTGGGATGCAGGCACCACATGCTGAGCAGGAGATGGACAATTGGCAGCTATGTCACAGTTGGCAGCTGTGTCACAGATGGCAGCCTTGTCATGCATGTGTCCCATAGCAACAAAGTACCCCTCCCCCACCTCAGGTTCCAACCTTTATTTAAGCAACCATTATCAGTCTTGGGCTGAGAGTGACTGGAGAAGAGCAAGGTTTTCCCCCAGAATCACTAGGGACCAAGCGGTCCTTTTCCCCTGCAGAGTGGGCAACTACGTCTCACTGGGGCCCCCCTCCCTCCTCACAGTGAGGCAGGGTTTCAGCTGCACAGCTGGGTGGCAATGGACTCTAGCCACCCAGGCGCGGTGGGATGGAGGGGGCTGTTAGCAAAGATAGGGGTTTGGGGATGGTGCAGAGCATCCCAAGGAAGCCCCAGGCCCTCCCATCCCAGGAAATTCAGAATTGCTAGTCCAGTTCTGACAATCCGAACTCCTCCTCAGAGCTGAAATCTGAAAGACATTCTTCCTCCCCTTGGCCATACTGCTTCCAGAGAAGCAGCTTTAAAGTTGCCATTTCCTCAAAATTCTCAGTATCCATGTCTGCTCCCTAACTCACCACTCTGTTAGATAGTGGCTATCACTATTCAGTGATAACTCCAAAATTTCTGCAGATGGGGCTTTGGAGGGTGAGCAATTCATGCTGGGAAAAAGGGTGGGCCATCTGAAACCAAGTGAATATCCCTTTACAATGGTATCAGAAAATGTCCCCCTCCCACCCTAGCTCAACACAGCCATTAAGAGCTTTAAATAAAACTTTATGGGCCATTTCATCAAGTTTCTTCCTTTCCATGATTTCCCCAGTATTTTTGAGTTCCTGAAGCTCTTCTTTTTGGTTCCCTGGGGATTTAATTACTCCCCTCTGCCATGAACTTCCACCACTGTGCCAGCGTCTGTGGTTACGCAACAGGAAAACAGAAAAAGCAGTGGTGTTCACCCAATCCTCTTAGAACCAGAGCTTTATAGCACAGAGAGGAAGGTACACATTCCTCAGTTTTGGCTCCTGCAGAATTGCTTTCCCATTTTAATAAAAATGTATTTTTAAGTGTAATTTTTCCGTTACCATTTAACCCCCTTATATCCCCTCTGCAATCATCACACTGTTGTCAATGTCCATGAGTCCTTTTCTCTTTTTGCTCAATTCCTCCACCCCTAACCTCCCCCCAATAGCTGTCATTCTGCTCTCTATGAGTCTGCTCTCTATGAGTCTGCTCTCTATGAGTCTATGAGTCTGTCTCTCTTTTTCTTGTTAGATCATTTTGGTCATTAGATTCCACATATAAGTGAAATCATATGGTATTTGTCTTTCTCTGGCTGGCTTATTTCACTGTCATCACCACCATGGGATTACTTGGGGGCTGGATCATGAGGGAAGAAAGAAAATTGGGGTGTGTAGGTAATTTCTGTACTTCCTCTGAGTGTTAGGTCTTCCCTTCCTGCTTCTCAGGGTAGAACTAAAGGGTTCATCTAGAGTCAAGGGATGTCTAATCCATGGCCTGCATACGGCCCAGGATGGCTATGAATGTAGACCCACCCAAAATTCTAAGTTTGCTTAAAATCTTATCTTTGCTCATCAGTGTTCGTTAATGTTTGTGTATTTAATGTGTGACCTAAGACAACTCTTGTTCCAGTGTGACCCAGAGGTGCCAAAAGTTCGGGTCTCTGTGTCTGAGTGCCCACGTGTGGTGTGCTGAGCTCAGGCTGGGAGACACCAGGGGGAAAAAAATGATCAACTTAACATTTGTTCCATGGATTTCAAATTCGGGTCTTCTCTGGTCTGCTTCCTATGATTTGCTCTACAGGGTTCCCTAGCTGCTGTGTGCGTTCTGTCAATATTTTGTATTGGTATTCTGTGGGAAAGACTAGGTGGAATCAGAAAACTGAGTGTTGATTTTAAAATAAGTAAATGTAAAGCAAATTTGAAATATTCACCGTTCCAGAATGCTAACTGTAATTTCTTTAATACTTGGAAAAATAATTATTATATACAGTATGTGGGATGATATGTAGATATGTGTTGTGTGCCGAACATGTTCACAAGCAAACACGTATGCAAGTTCATAGCTAAGAACTTGGGAGAATCAATTAATTCATCCTTATGAAATTAGAAGTTCTCTGATTGAAATGCCCATAGTTAGTTATTTCTTGGCTAAGCTATTTGAAAGCTGATATTAAATTATGCATGCTGAATTGGAGAAAAAAGTTCCAGCCAATAATTAGTCAGTTTTACTTTTTCAGTCAGTTCAACAAAGTAAATAGTCATCAACTTTAGAATGGGGAAAGTTAAGCACATTGAAAAATACAGTCAAAGAAAACGGCTATCATTTATATAATTTTCTTATAGAAACACACTCCCCAACATTGTATATTCATGTTTTCAGCAGGCACCAGTTGAGAACAGAGGTTCATCATGATCTCAGAAGTCTCTAAGAGAAGACTCCCTTCTTCTCGGGTTGCCCAGTTATATGTATTGAGTTAATAGAACACATAATTAATGAAGAAATACTATTTTCCTATAACTTCTTAAAGCTACACTTTAGATTATTGAAACTAACATTTCTAAATTTAGTACTTGCTAATGCATTCATGACCTCACTTGAATCATGGGAATTGCCTGGACAGCTTCCCTCTGTTCATAATCAAAACACATTTGCAAGTTTTTAGAAGACCCTTTCTTAGGGCACACTGTAACAAAGATAGGGAATTTGTCAGTAGGTACCTTGAAGTTAATGGACTTAAATATAGAGTGTGACACACAGAGTCCACTAAATGACTAATTTTGGATTTTACAAAGAGAAAATTAAGAATTTCTTCTAATTCTAATCAATTTATGGTAGGCATGTCAGTAGGTCGATGGTCTGCATGGAATCCCGAGTATATGGACTGCATACAGCAATGAAGTTCAGCAGGCAGAGCTAAATATGATTAAATTTGATGGTGTTTTTATTCAAGGTGTTTTTTTTTCTCAAGGTGTTTTTATTTTATTTTCTTCCTTGGCCAATGTGTTGATCATTGAGCTGGAAAGACAGGTTGGAGATATGCTGCAAGCACAGTTGAGTTTTATGGAGGAAGAAACTGTATATGCCAGAGACCTTTCAGCTTGTCAGAAGAAGCATTTTTAAAAGTGTCCAGTGATAAGAAATTAGAGGCTGGGAATAGGCTCTTTGGTCAAAATAGGGTAGGACGTAATTAAAGAGGTATACTATCCTGGGCAAATGAAACCGGCTCAGCATATGCGTGCAAATTCATTGGCAGGAGAATAGAACCTTATGGCTGACATTATCCTAATGTTATGGACAACATTAGGATAATTCAGTAAATACAGATTCAATTTCTCATGCTGATTCATTTATTTAGTCCATTTAAAAAAGGACAATGGCTTATCCATATCTTTATATAGAAAAGCATCGACGCATGCGTGGCCTCAGTCTGTGCACCCTGGGCCAGGCTGTGCATGTTGGAACCTGAATTCCACCATTCGATAGCCATGAAACGGTAAGCCAGTGATTTAACTTCCTTGTGCCTGAGCATCCTCATCTGTAAAAGGTCGCAATAACAGGGTTTCCCTGACCATGAAACAAGTTAGTACATGTAAATTTGGATATTGTAGATCACCGAGTATGTGCTCAATAAAACAAATACCTTATTATTACCCAACACAATCATAGCCAGTAATTACTCTGCAAATAGAAAAAATAATCGACTAAAGTGGGATACCATAATAAAATAAAAGTATATAACAAGCATAAGTATGTATATATGCATAAAATGAAACTATGTAAGTCACAATGAATATTCTTATGTAAATGATATAAAGATATAATCAATCGACAATTCATTTGAAGTCATTTTGCAGTTAAGTTTTATAAATAGAGTCCCACATCATTTCTTTCATAAGCCATACTTGTCATACATTATCTGTTTTTTAGTGCTGGTTTCTTTAAGGTGGAGCAAAAACTTAAAGGTATTTGTTAAGTAATCTGAGTTCAAAATCCTTCTAGATATTTGCAACTTGCCCCCTTTTTTTCAGTTGTCTTTCTCTACCTAATATGGCAGTATTTTTATAATGTTGATTTTATTTTAACTAACACATTTATCAAGTTTTCCTCACATTTAACATTATTTTCATGGAAACAACTTTTTTGCACTAATATTTCATTAGTTTACATTCCATTTTATTAACGTTTGTATTTATAATAAATGATAGAACTAATCTGAAAATGTCTGAAAACCAACCCAGATGGCACTTGTTTAGCACATGGCTTCTCACAGTGGAGGGTGTGGGGGTCGAGGGGGGCCGGTGAGCGTGGTGCCATGCCTGAACGGTGGGTAGCAGTTGCCATGGAGGGAATGGAGAGGGAACCTGTAAACAGTTAATGGTGAGTTATTTTAGTGAATTTCTACTATGTCTCCCCTCAAATGACCTACTTCAGAGTAGGTCATAAATTTGACCTCTGTGATTATTAAACATTAAAAGTCTTAGTTGATGCCAAGGAAGTGGTCATACTGTTCCTATTGATCCTATTGGTAGCAAGTAGGAAATATCATTCTGAAAACTCCTTTTGTATGTTGGCAGAGAAAATTTGAGTTGAGGTTTATAAAATAGTACCTGGTAGTCCTCAGAGAGTCTAAAAGTGGTGAAAAAAGAACACAAAAATATCGGCTCCATAAAACTGCAGAATTGAGCAAGGTTTGGCTTTTATTTTACAAAATAACTGTTTCAAAAATTTTATTAAGTATGCTGGAAATTTTTTTGTCACAGAGTATTCCATTATATGAACAAAACAAAAACTATTTGGCCTATATATCGACATGTCCTCACATGGTCGGGAAAATTAAATTTAAAAATAAAATACAGTTTCCGCCAAAAATATTTTTTAAATGTTTGGAAAATCCAGGAGGATTTTATTGATAGTGCTAGAAGTAACCAGGAAATTTAATAGTTTGCTATTTTACTCAGCATGGAAGCACAGACTGTAGTAAACAGAAGAATAGGAAGACAGATGTGTATTTATTAAGGGGGCAGACTTTTCCTCAATTATTAACGCAATCAGAAAGGAAACAAACAAACAACAACAACAACAACAGCAAAACAATCAGAAAACTGAGGAATGGTAAGGAAAGTGCCTAAACTCAACATGACGCTGTGCAGAGCGAAATTCAGAAAATTAATCATGTGGATGGCCCTTCTCTCCACGCCATCCTGAAGACCCCACCTCTCATTTTAGACCCACGTTTCATCGGTCCTTTCCTGCCCCCAGATTACAATATATTACTACTCTCCCATTCCTAAACCCCAGCTGTATAAAGCTGCTTGTTTTTCCTTTCCCCTCAAACCTCAGGCTGGAAAACCTATTTTTATTTTCAATAACTTTTAATGATATTTAATGGCTCCTCTAATTAAGAATACAGACAATATATGCTGGCAGTATTAAGAGTTCCTGTTCTGAATTTCACTATGGCGCTGTACTTTTCCTCATTCTGCTCTCTTCTCTTGGCCTGCTCTTTCCCACTTTTTTTCTAACCTAACCAATACTGCACTGTAAAGTTCTGTAATATCTGTCGTTCCTCAGAACATAAAATTGACGAAGACAAAGATCAAGCGTTGTTCAACTCTGTCTCAACCCGCTCCCAGAAAAATGCCTGACATGCAGTAGCTCCTTTAAAATGCTTATAAAATGCCTAAACGAAAGAAATGGTTGGAGACAAATAGTGCTCACTTTTAGCCTCTTTATATCCACTGCAATCTCTAATAATAACTCAGAATGCAGGACAAGAGTGGGCAGGATAAGAAGCTCGTTGCCTCAATTAAGACTGATGGGCATCCGAACACCTTTATCCCGATACTTACAGCTAAGTGCGAGCATAAAATAGATTTCACCCATTATTGTTTATTAGCCATCTTATTTCTGAAATTCATGTGCACAGGGGCATGTGTGATAGTTTGAAAATCATAAAAGGCAATCTTAACTTGCAGTGATTCCTGTCGAGATTTAAATAGTGCCAATGCACTCACAGCCTGTTGAAGGCGTCTCTTCTTATACTGTACGGATGTAAAGTGAGTCTCCGCTCTTTCTTTCTGCTAATCTTCCATGATGCAATTGAATATGAGGAGTTCCTAATAAACCTTTCCAATAGCATTGATAAAATAAATCTTATTTGAAATTTATGAAATCAAGGGACCATGTTGACAAGTGAGCCTAGAGAAGTACGTATCATAAAAGTTAAAAAAAAATGACATATTGTAAATTATAATTATAAGCTCTTGTTCACTCCGGAGCCAGGGAGCTTTTACTGACAAGGGTAAAATACCCAGACCATGCAAACTGCAGATGGTACAGGGCCAAGATACTGGTCAGGAATACTTGGCAAATGTATAGGGTGGGAGGGGCAAATGTGCAGGCTGGGAGTATGACAGCAACCGAGAGATTAGGGTAAGGTTGGTTCTTGGGGCAGATGAGGTGGCCACGGATGGGGCAGGAGTGGTTGCGGGGGGCAAGCATCACTTCATTAACTGTGAACCACCTTCAAAGAACTGGAGGGAATCATGAAGGAAATTTTGTATTCAGCAACACGATAACAAAAGGTAATTGTAAGTGCAAAAAGAGAGTTCTAGTCCAGAATCCATTTTAAAAGGAGCCAGAATTTGAGGGCTACCACAGAACAGCAAGGACAGAGAACAGTCGTTCACACGGCCGCGCAGGGTCTCTGGCAAAGGTCTTGGCGGGCATACCCAGCTTACCCATATGCAATTACCATTCAGCATATCCTTTCTGGGTGCCTCAAATGGCATGACTTCTGACTGGAAATTGATTCTTTTAGGAGAGACCCCACCACTTGCATGAGTGACAGACAGAAGCTGCCATTAGGACAGTGCAGAGACAACCTCTTAAAAAGAAAACTGGTATTGGTTAAGGGCATGTGCCTTGGGATTAGCCAAGACTGGTTTCAAATAATAGGCATGTCACCTAGGCTATGTGACATGAAAATGCTTATTTAAATCTCCTCCCCCTCAGTTTCTTTTGTTGTGAACCTGACATGGTACCAACCGCCTCATAGTATTATCAAGAAATTTCCGTGATATACTTCATATGAAGTTCTTAACATAGCACTCCCCCTACAAAACAAACCGCTGTACTACAAATCGCCTTCTCGCAACTCCAGTCTCTCAATAGCTGATTAGATTAAAGATGGGCAACTAACTTAAGGGAAACCAGCTCATTGGGTAGAATAAACCACTCCTTCTCCTCCAGTATTTTGATCAAAGTGACATCTGCACTGTTGTCAGTGATTTGATGAAGCAGCCAGTGCGGTAGTGGAGTGGCCATTAACAACCGTGCAAGCAAAGGAAATAGCCAAGAAAGGAGAAAGCGGGAGGTGAATGAAGCAAAAAGAGAAGTGGAAGTGAGAGAGACGTCATAATACCTAAGATACTGAAAAACTACCCCATTTTCTTACTTTCTCCTTCTAGCCTATAGAAGTCTTGGCTATTTTATATTTCCTGCCCTGGGGTGCCTGTAAAAGAATTTATGTTTGTGAGTGTGAACTGTAGGTGAACTACAGCCTTTTCTGTGATGTGAGGTCAATTTGAGATTGCGACTGTAGCTATCACTTTTCAGAGAAGGAGGCATAGGAATTATCCCTTTTGGCTCGAACAAGTTTAGGTGGGTCTCTCTTCCTTGCCACCTGAATTTCTTAATTAGAAGAGAATTAAAGGCCGGAGATGTAAAGGGCCACAGTATCAGAAAAAAAGCGGCATCAAAATTGGTCAATGAGAAAGGTAGGCATACTCCTTAAGGCAGGGGGTCACCGGTCGTCCCATCTGGTCCTGATGTCAGCCGTGGCATCGCGTTGTCTGGCGGTGCTGCTTTTCTGGGCCTGGAGCTGAAGCACAGCTGAGGCCTAGATGTTCTCTCTAGTGTGACGTAAACTAGGTCTGTGGGCAGCAGATCTGACACCTTGCTCCTGAGATTATTTGGAGCTGGCCAGAGCCTTATTGCCCGGAGGGCTCACGGCTTCAGGGTGTAGTGGTCACGCAAGGGCTTGCAGCAAGGTAGTATGAGGCCATTCTCTGGCCCCCCCACCTTGTTCCTCCTCTAAGGGATCTGTCTATATGCTATGGGAGGAAAGGTTAGGGGGAGGTCCAAACCCTGTGACCAGCGATATGCTAAGGGAGGAAATGTCACCCTGGGGGCATGGTTACACCCTACAATACTTCTGTTCCCAGTTTTGCCCGTTGCTAGGCACCAGGGCCATTCATCCCTGGTGACCCTCTATGCCTGGCTTGCCATTCCTACTCTGCTCGTGTCTGTCTAACTGCCTAGTATATCAATTCCAACATTTAAGTAACATGTTGCGTTTGCCGTTCAGAAGGAACCCATCTTTGTGCGGGCTGGAAGCAAGACCTTGTGTGGAAGTTATATATTGCAAGCATTTTTGTTGCCAACATTCTCAGGGGCTAGAAAAGCTAGAGAGTGCTCATTAGCATATAGCAACAAAAGATACACTTCATCATATCTCAAATGCACTGCACCATGCCCTGTGGTTAATCAGAGTCGGAAGCATGAATTCATTAGTCAATGCCATAAAGCGGGGAGGTCCCATCAATTTCTAATTGGCTATTAGCAACAGGATCCACTCCACAAGAAAAACTTTGTCCAAAAACCCATAGTGTGCTGCTTTCAAGAAAACTAGACCACAAATAATCACTTTTAGGGGAAAATGCAATGCCCTATATTTTCTTCTGATGTTAAAATCTAATTCATTAAATTCTGCAACTGGGGCTGCAACTTGGTCCAGAACTGAGATTTAAAAAAAACGATTCCAGGTACTCTGAAATGCTAAATTTTCCCATGTGACCTACTCTTTGTGGGAAAACTGGGAGCACTCAGAAGCACCCTGGCCTCTTTCTGCTTTCCCACCTTTACCCTAAATGCGGAGCTCAAGCAGGAAGACACCAAATCTATAATAGGAACTTGGAGCTTTCTCAGATGTTTTTTCAGAAGGAAGCTCTTGAAGGGCTACAATTTGGGCTGAAGGATCTGGTGTGTGTGTGAATGGTGGCAGCAAAATAACCAGAATAATTTCTAAATCTCAAATTCTCTTTGGGCTTTTTGGACTTCCTACATGATTTAAATTTTAGAGGTTTTTACCATGAGGTGACTACAATTAGAATCTTTTCCTTCTTATTCAGATTATGATGAAACCCATGAGATAAAGGTGAGAGGACTTTCGTGGTTTTGTGGTTTTATAGAATGACAACCAGCCAGGTGCACTGTGACCGGATGCCAGTTACAGGGGGAGTGCTTAAATCTCTGTGTAAGCAGCACAGATATAGGGCTTGGCCCTGGGCATTTCTAGAATGTCTTATTGAGAGATTTGGTGACTCTGTGACATGTACTTGCCGGTCACATCAGGAATTAGATAACAATTCAATTTACATCTGCTTTTAGGTCCATGTTAATTCTAGCTGCGGGGAACATTCAAAGTGAGGAAAGCTGCTATTAAAATTCCAGCTTAATTCTTACCACAAGTCTGAAACAAAACAATACCTTGTCTTTTATTTAAAGGTCATTGTAATCCCTGCAAAAGGTGAAAACTGGTTATAGCCAATGCTTCTCAAACTTACAACATCCACAGACCAGTTAATGTTTTTTTTCAAAATAGCCATACACATTGATTTTAGTTAATATTTTTATGTGATGACAACAACATTGCTGAACATCTTGTTCTTTTTTCACACTAAAGAAGGGGATGAAATTATTATAGTTGCACCAGGAAATATGTATATCTAGCTTAATAAATAGATTGAGGCATAGTTCTGTTTGTAGTTAATTTTTGTTATTACATTTTACTTCTACTATATTATAATGTCCTGACTAACAGGACTAATAGGGCAGTGTTAAGAAAAAAAATCAAAGAAAAATTAAAAGTAAATTTTCCCGATTGAACGACATAATGAATTCCTGAATTGAACGGGCTGGTCAAGAGCCAGAAAAATCAGAACAATAAGTGATAAAACAAACACATGCAGACAAACATACAGTCCACACATGAACACACAAAAGCAGAATCGTAGACCTACAGGCTGAGTTTCAAGATAATAAAATGATTGGTTTGGAGGAAAAATAAAAACTTAATTGATGACGTTCATAGTTGTAGTGGTGGGAGACAGGTCTTTGAAACTTCCCTTTTACTGACAAAATCTTCCTTGGACCCTCAGTTCTTCCTGGCATACCAGTCCCATAAATGGGTGGGAAAGAGGCAAGAAATGACATGAAATGAGTACTTCTTATGCAGCAAACAATATGCCGAATATTTTATCTATATAATCTTATTTAATTCTTGTTCCATCACAGTGAGGAAAGCTTTACTATTTTTATTTTTCAACAAGGTATTTGCGACTTGAAGAAGCTAACTAGCTTGCTGAAGGTTGCCAGCTAGTAAAATCCTGAAAACTCTCACCTAAACACACAGAGAAATGCACTGTCAATGTGTTACAGGATACCCCTTATAACTAAGTCTAAATTGCCAAGGTTTATTTTAGCACATCTGTATGAAGGAGGAATAGGAGGTCTCAAGTCACCCTCCCAGATTCCTTTGCTAATTTACAAGAATCACTCTGTGAAGGTTTTATTCCCTTACACAAGATACTGTGATGTAGTTTTAAAAGCATTTTTCTTTATCGATCTCCATAGTGATATTGTGAATGCATTGGTGTGGCCTGATCCCCAGAATCATCCAGTAATTGGATAAGCCAAGAAATTTGTTCTGCCTCTTTCTTTTTTCTGTTGCCTGATTAAGGACAGTTCATTGTTCATTAGGCTCTCTCTAGGAGAAGCCCAGAAAAGAAACAATTAGAAACTCACCCACTGATTTGATTCCTGCTATGAGCAAATACAGAGGAACTTAAGAAAGGGACCTAAAATAGTGGAAAAACTGTCTTTGAAAATACTATGCCATCATGTGAGCAAAGGGCAAATGTGTATTGGGATACACAGAGGCCATTTATGGGGGGATATTCTACACGAGCACAGAATTTATGAGATAGGACGATGCTTTATTGAATAAGAGATTGCACAGTTGAAGCAATGGTGATTTATGTTTTAAAAATTGCATACATAACAGGAAAACGAAAAGAATGAATTTGAGCTCCTATTTTAGGTAAATAGGAAAAGAGAAAAACACAAACAGCTAATGTTTGCAAAAAACGTAGGACAAGAAAGGCTTTAAAATATCCAGCATTAAACCACATGTGATTAGGAAGGGGAACTTTTCATTAGGATCTATTTCAAAGAATTCTAAAAGGAATCATAACAATGTGCTGAAAGGAGGGCTGCATTTTGTAAGAGTAGAATTACCTAAACACAAGTGAGCTAACTTAAAAGCTGTTCAGAAAATGTTCTTTCCTTTGAATTCTTAAACTATACCTGAATCAGTTAACTTAAAAAATGGTTTTCAGCTGCATATAAGTAGACTCTAGTATGTCTAACTGTAGTATTAAATATTCCCCATAATGGCTTGCATTTTTCATAGCAAATGTATCTGCAATCCAGTATGCTCTGAAATTTTTTCTCCCCCTGTATACTTGGTTTGTTCTGCATGAATGGCAAAGTAAGCAACCCTGACCTTTCTTTGAGGAGGGATGGGCAGACATTTAACATGAACCTGGTCATCAGAATTTGCTGCAATGAGACTAGGAAAAACGAAGCAAGTGCAATGTTGTGATGATCTTGTTCACAGCATCACCGTCCCCAAAGGCAGATAATAGAGCCATATGCCTCCATTGGACTAGAATCTTCCACTATTAGCTATGTGACTGTAAACAGATTACTTAAGCTCTTAAATTCTAGTCTCCACATCTATAAAAATGGGACTAATCGCCCTTCTCAAGGTGCTGCATGAGGTTGCACAGGCCGTGCATTGCATGGCAACAAAGGATGCCACAAGGTAACCCTGCCTCTCACTAGGTCCCAGGTGCTGCTCTAGGTATTATTTATACTAATTCATTGAATCCTCCTAGCAACCTATAAAGAAAGGATTACTGTTAATTCCAGTTCACAGATGAGGATACTGAGGCACAGAGAGGTTAATGTTAAATAACTTCTTATATTTGATCTGAAGAATCATTAATCAATGACAGAAGATAGTTTGCCAAATTTATTGAAAATAATCTTCAACAACTAAAGAAAATGCAAAATCAAGCTTAATCTTTCAATAGCGCAGATGCTTCTCAAATCAGACATTGTTCCTTATGTTGAGATGACATTATTCTAATTAACTATTTTGATGAAGGAGAATCCCTATTAACTAACCCTAATTTTTCTCACTCAGTGGATTCACTATTTCATTTGTCAAGCATTTCATAACACACTTTATCCCTTCTAGCTGGAAGCTAAAGACTTCCTATCTTGCCATTCTGATCAGTTTAGCTGAATGTTTTCCACTTTCTAACAGTCAGTTGCATTTATTCTTAAACCTATATATTCCATTTTACCTAGTACTTACTTGCATAATTCAACTAACATCATACAAACCAATACAATGTGAATGTGGAAAAAAAATGAAATTGTCATTTCCATATCAATAAGTTACATGCTTTGTTAACTCTTGTGACAGTTAAGGTTTTGTATAAATTTGACTGGGCTAAGTGATGCCCAGATAGCTGGTAAAACGTTATTCTCGAGTGTATCTGTGAGGGTGTCTGCATAAAAGGGTAGCATTTGAATCAACAGACAGAATCAAGAAAGTTGCTTTCATCAGTGTGGGTGGGAATCACCCAATCCCTAGAGGACCTGAACAGAATAGAAAGGCAGAAGAACAGTGGATCTGCTCTCATTGCCTCACCTTCTCCTGCCCTCAAACATCAGTGCTTCTGATCCTTGGGTGTTTGGACTGGGACTGAATTACACTACCAGCTTTCCTGGTTCTCCAGTTTACAGACGGTAGATTGTGGGACTTCTCAGCCTCCCTATAGTAATTGCGTGAGCCAATTACTATAATTAATTAATGTGTATATGTATTATCTATGTCTATATCTACTACCTACTGGTTCTGTTTCTCTGAAGAACCCTAATACAACACTTGAAAAGCTGAGTTGATTTTAAAAAGCAATGATGTTGGTTTAAATGAGCCAAATATAAAAGCCTGCAAAAGGATGGAATCTATAGTCTAGGAAAAGAACAATTAGTATACATTTAAATGTTTTATGCTTAAGCATACTCTTCAAGCATTTATCACTTTCTAAGTTTATCTCTAATTGACTTGTTCAATTAATGAAAATATTTAGATCCAAATTTTAAGGAGAAATGCAGGATTTTTTTCTGTGTACACTTAGTTCCTGTGACCTGCCAACCTAAAGTTTACCCTGAAGTAGTGAACCTGGGGCTGTTTTTCAAAACTTTCATGGTAGAATTCACGAATCCAGTGTCCAAACGCTTAGTGCGCTTCAAGGGAGAATCTTGCACAAGCTACAGGTCTATTGATCTATCTACTTTTCCATCTTCAGGAATGTAGCTATTATTGAGAAGAAGATTTGTAATAAATTTTGAGATTTGATCTGTGAGTCACTTTTCAGGACACAAAAATATATTTTAATATATTATAAACATTCTATGTTCTGTATCTGAAAGACATGGACAAGCATGGGCCCTCCCAGATTCCTCAAGCTTGAATACAGACAATTAGAACTATTTCCAAAACTCCAGACCACTGCTACGTGATAAGCTGCCCCAGGCTGTGAAGAAAATTCTAAGGGGAGTTTATTAAGATTGTGTTTGCAGTGGAAATGTATTTTCCTTCTGTAAAACCTGTCAAGATAAATAACATGCAGGGACAGCACTTATTTGCTATTCTTGCTTAAAATTAAGTCACATTCTCTTGTGTTTCTACAATACTTATTCAAGTAATTCTTTTCCCATTGTTAAATGCATTCAGACTATCTTCTATTCTTAAAACATGTATATTTGAAATGAGCATTGAGATTTCCCCTTATAAATGGCTTCAGTTTTGTGAGACCTCATTAAATCGTCACTGTAGCCAGTAGAACCCTAAGCCATATTTTGGTCTCTACTAATACATCCTGTCTTCACAGCCTAGACAATTCTACACATCTTCTAAATATCTGTTTTATGTTATATGCCATCCCCAACCATTCTGCCACATGGTTACTAGACTGAGAACTTAGAAATGATGGGTCCTTAACTATCTAGAATAGTGCCTATTTCACTTTTTTCAATAAAATTAACCAAATATATGACAAAGTGTGATTAACATTTTCCTCTTCAGAAAGCTTTGTTATTTAAATAAATTAAACATAAGAAGTTTCTTAGACCCCATATTCTTATACTTTTGTTTGTTTGTTTCAGGAAAATATTGTCATAAGATTTATAGTGTGTATCCAAATCCAGCCTATTGTGGGAACCATCTGGTGATTCATGCGTGGTTTTGGTTGTAAGCAAAAGAACTCAATTATATCTTAGGCAGATATATTATGTATTTGAAGAATATCAAGTAGCTCATAAAAATCATACACTGATTGGAGAATCAGTCTCGAGAATGAAAAGGAAGGTTAGGGCATAGCATGCACGTTTGAGGTCAACACGACCACCGGGTTGTGATCCCACATGGGGACCCCCACCACAACCCCTGGGCTTTCAATTTCCTCATGGTTT
This sequence comes from Mormoops blainvillei, assembly GCA_004026545.1. NCBI lineage: Eukaryota > Metazoa > Chordata > Mammalia > Chiroptera > Mormoopidae > Mormoops > Mormoops blainvillei. Next base: position 96,983 of record PVJD01000486.1, read on the forward strand.
CCGGACTTGAAATGCCATGAGCACTGCAATGAATAACTTTTTAAATCTCCTTAACTTTTGCAGCTCTTTTCTAGTTTCCATGTTCCAAGTAGAGATTTAATTAACAATGCATAGATAATTTATCTGCTTCCAATTATTTGGGAAGTGGATTAGGAATATGCAATCCACCTTGGACCTTGTCTCCCACCAAAATTTATTCAATAGTAGATTTCTCCCAAATAAAGATATTTATATGCTTAAAATAATAATAATGAAACACCTACAAGCTGGACCTCAACTCTAGAAAAGTTTGGTACAACAGATTTAGTATTGGTAACCCATTAATATATAATGGAAATATTGGATTAAGCAGTCCTGGGCTCAAATCTGTCTCTTATTCTTATTTGTACACTCTTGAGTAGCTGATGCAGTCCTCTCTGTGTCACAATTTCCTGTGGAAGTGTTTGTTATGAGTCCTAAGCATCCCTGGACACCCTTCTAAATATGCCAAATACAAGAAAGTGACCATCTTTGATACTGAGAAGTTTCTCTAGATGGCAGTTAACTAGGTTAGATTAACAACAGCATAATATGGTACACCTGCTTATTCTCCACAGGAAAGACACTGACTTGTTTTCTGCTTGCTAAAATGTTGCTAAGACATTAGCCCTGTATTCTTTAGCGTTTTTGTTTTAAGGTCTAGGATTTGTGACTTTAAAAACAATGCAGTTTAAGAGATTATGGTCATGGGACTCATGACCACACTGCAGAGTCAAGGAATTAAACAGAATCGTTTTTGACCTGAGAATACAAAAGGAATGTGAAAGCTAGAAATAACAGAATTATCTGTTTATTTGACAATTGAAAAATAGAGGGAAGGAAGAAACAAGGGGAACAAAAGGAGGGTGTGAAAAAAGAAAGAAGGAGGAGAGGCAGGAGAAGAGGAATTTATCTCTACTATTTGTAATTTTATTTAAGTTTGTTAAATTATGCCAGTGTGTAGAATGAGTGCATGAAAGAATGCGTGTAGTAATCGATTTATGCATTAAAAGATAAATCACAGGGTAGGTAAAATTAGAAATAAGATCTTATGTTAATTAATAAATACTTATATATTTTTTAAAAAGGTACTTTGAGGTAAGTATTGAGACAAAAATACTTTTTGGGGGTTGTCTATAAGAAATACAGCTTTCCAAACATTGAACAAGCTGCAAAAGCAAAAATTGTTAGAAAACTAGTTCATTATAAAATTTAGAGAGACTTTGAGTGACTTAAAGAATGTCCACACATCCAGGGAATTTTGATACTGAAGAAAATGTCTGCTTTCTTTGGAAATAAACTTTGGAGATTCTCTTACATTAAAAAGTTATAATGTACCTATGAATAGATAAAGATAATTTCTCAATGAAAGACTGAGCCTATTTAACAAGAAGAGGTTAGCAACTATTGTTTAAGTCCCTGATCAAATTCATCAGAGACACATCTTCCGGTCCTAGGAGGATTACAGTGAGCGGGTTATGCATTGAATGCTTGGTAGTAGAACAGTGACGGTTTCCCATACAAGCCTCACTAACAAGCTCAGGAAGGAACAGTTCATGCCACATTATCTAGTTGCTCTGTACCGTGCCCTGGGAAGTTAAATTTAGATAACATTCTCAATTCAGAGTGATAAATTGAAGTTTAAAAAAATAATTATTAGCATTATGTCATGAATTAGAGCTCAAAGAAAATACAATTTTTTCCAGTACTTCCCCAGAGTTGGCCTCGGTCAAAGCAAGATAAGCAATTGCCTATTCCTGAGACGTGAGGGACACAGGGACATCCCTCATATGTTTCCCACCAAAAATGTCTGTAATGTATTATTTTGGATCAGCAGGATTCTTGGTGACCACTTGAACCTAATGTAAATATTCCCAAGAGGATTAATGCATTACTATTTTAAGGTCTATGAAATGCAGCAAATACATTTCCTTTTAGCTACTTAATGAGATCGTGGCACTCGAGAAATTAGGTTAAGAACATCGACTTTGACATATTAAAGGGCAAGTCGTAAAGATCTATCCAATGAGGCATTGGAATGACATGAGGCCCTTATCATGTTAAGGAACGAGTGAAGAATTAAGAGGTGGAATGGAATACTTGTGTAAAAACTTATGGTGGTTGAAAACATTGTATCTACTGCTGAGGTTTTCCAAGACCAATCCCTAATGAATACATAATGCTTTAAGAGATAATATGAGGTTCAATCCCCGTAGACTATGTGTGCCTCTCTTATTGAACATTATTATGGCCACAGCTTTAATATAACTCCTTAGAAGTAAAAAACTGCTAATCCATTTAACATGCTGTTAAGCTGCCACTATATTTCAGACACTCTGATAAAATAATGAAAACTTCAGGTCCTTCTCCTTAAGGACTGCTGTCATTTATCCTTATACTGTCAACACCTACAAAAATGATAGAAATGCCCAAACAATTTGAATTCTCTTGTTATAAGGTATTAGTTCCATTTTTTCCCAGAAAACAAGAGTACTTGTCCTATTCATAAAGTAATAAAGTTAATTTGAAGAAATGTGTAGAGACCAGACCAAGAATTACTTCAGTAAATACCCAAGTTAACAATTGGACAAAACTGAACATTCTAGTTATGGAGATAGTAAGCTTGTCACTAGATGCTACATACTTCGGACCTAGACAGTATCTAATCACACTGTAAATTCTTAATAAACATTTTCTGATTAAATAAATATAAGCAGCCCTGCCTTTACCACTAGATACATGATTTCAATAAAGAAACTTACAAGTACCACATGGCGGAGAAAGGGAGAAAAAATGAGAACAGCTGCAAAAGCATTAACAATAAAAACATAACTAAAAAAATAAAGAAACTTAATCTGTTTGTAAACTTTATCACTTGTAAAGGTGAAAATCCTTGCTTTGCCTACCTCACCATGTTTATGTTCTGATCAGTTAAGGTAGGGAATATTTAAACTGTAAAGCTAAAAATATAAAAGGCAGTATGTTTCAATATATTGTGCACACATTAAACACATAACATAATCATAAGACTGTGTCACTGAGATATGGAGGATGACAGAAACATGCACATTTCACTTTTCTTCTCTACCTTCATATACCATTTGATTTGGAGCATTAGAAAGCTCAAGGAGAAATGCTGAGATTCTGGGTAAGTAGGGTGCCTGCAAATGTTGAGGGTTATCTCTGAAAGGACCTGTGAAAAATATTCTTAGGCCTGCACTGTTTAATATGGTAGTTCCTAGCTTTGTGTGGCTATTTATATTTAGGTACAAATTAATGAAAATGAAATGCTATTACACAGTCTCCCAGTAACACCAACCATATTTCAAGGGCTTATTAGGGAAAGGTAACCATATCGCACAGAGCAGGCATGGAACTCTTTCATCACAACAGGAAGTTCTGCTACATCATTGGTCATTGTCACTGGGCTGCACCTTGAAGTGTTAAATTAAATTTTTGCTTTTGGTATAAGTTATGCATTTGGGTTATGCCTAAATTTAATTACTATAAAAGTGGAATATGAAAAATGTAGTTCTTTGATGGGAATAAAGTATATAGCTATTCTGAAGACTTTAAAGTGTCAGTAAGCATTATGTCAATTTAGCTAGTTTAACACTGCTAAAATACAAGCAATGCAAATTTAGAGCACTATTAGAGGCTATGCTGGGGGGAATCTAGAGGAATTAAGTCAACTCAATATGATAAGAATATGTATGTGTCTCACCCCTCTCACTCGTTCCTTAAGAGTAATATTGCACTTAATATAAAATATAATCAGAACTCAACCTAGTACAGGTATTGCTGTTTTACAATAGATTATAATAACATGCGTATTCCCTTCATGCATATTATTTCATGCTATCCATTTCTGAATAATCATTTCCTTTAGTTGTTTAGTGGGTATCATATAAGTAAGTAGAGTTTGAAAGAAAAAAATTTTTATATTTCTCAAACTATCCTACAGTAGAACATTCTCTATTGCACCTCTCAGTTTTCTGTTTTTTGTACTTGAAATACAGGGAGTCCTTTACTTCCTCAGCTGATCTATTTAATTGTTGAACAGTATAACTTTTATATTTTTTAATTCTTAGGTAGAAAAAGGTAGTATAATCCTCCATCCAAAGTCAATAAGACTCCAGAAGAAAAGATGATCTCGTCTGTTTCAACATTTCTAGTCATGTTTTTTAAATCACCCATATTCATTCAGGTTTTAATGCCACTAATGTTTTTTCTTGCACTGGATTGAAATACCAGTTCTACCCATTGATCCATTCTCTAAGTCTCTCAGGGTACACAGTGAAGTCTTATTATCCTTCTTCCTCGTGACAGCACTTCAGTTACTTCAAGATAGCTGTCATGCCCCACTGCCTCCAAGGCTTCTGTTTTTCCAAAGCTAAAATATCATTGGAATGCTCCTCAAGCATTTCTTCCTGTCCAAGGCTTCTTGTTGTTTGAGGAGTCTTCTGTCAGCAGAACTTGGGGATCATTTCTTCAACCCTGATGAACCTTCACAATTGCAAGTGCCAATCCTGAGTTATTCACTACCCTTGATTTCATGCAGCTGCAGAAAGCAAAATCAACCACTTCGGTCTCCTGCCAGCCAAGAAGATATCAGAGAAGCCATTAACACTGATCAGGTCGTTGGCGAACCTCTGTCTTCTGCCTGTAGATAGACCTCAGGGAGCTTTAATGCTGCTAAATGATGTAGTTACTCTCAGGAAGTCCATTTATGAGGCAACTGGCAAAGTAACAATAAGAGGAAAAAGAAATGTATTTTTATATAATTATGACTTTGGGTGTCATCATAAGAAGGGGGAAAAGGCAGAGGCGGATTGAGGTCGGTTGAGGCCCCGTGCGCAGAGGAAATATTGGGCCCCTTAAAAAAAAGAGAGAGACAAGGAAAATAAAAATACATGCCTTCAGAAGTTGGGGCCCAGGACTTGTGCCCAGTGCGCCCACCATTAAATCCGCCTCTGGGAAAAGGGCAAAAGCATCAAAAGCAGTAATGTAAAGAAGAGAAGAGACACACTCTGCTGGCTGGAGTATTTGAGTATATCACACGGAAGCAAGAGACATGCCATCAAGGAAAAGATTAGTAGATTGGACATCAATAGCATGAAAAACATCATTACAAGAAAAAAGAATTTGGTAATGAACTATAAAGGAACAGCTGCAATTTGAATAAAATTATTTTTAACCTGTGCATACTATGAAAGACTAGCAGTGAGTAAATACATATAACTTATATAAATTAATAAGAATAATTTTTAAAAACCAATATGGAAAACAAGCAAAGGTTTTGAAATCATGGGGAGGAAATTCAAATGGCCAAGAAAACATTCTAAACTTCAATTGACTCATAAAGTGTAATCAATTGAAATTGCAGCTATAAGATTTGCAATGCTATAAGTATTAAACAGCAACTCTCATTCATTGCTGGTATAAATCTAAATTAATTCACCGATTTTGAGAACAATTTTACAATATCACATTTGTTTGAATAAGTGAAAATTATAAACAATCTATACATTTACTGAGATGAGGGAGAATATATATTTGATGTAATCGCATAGCTGTATAGGCGACAGTGTTTCAAATCAATGGACTATATTTACTTGTGTTAATGCCACTAAGACTTAAAAATATTGTTCTTTAAAAATATGTATTTAAATCTTAAAATACACATGTAACTTTGGAAGAAAACTAGTACATCATTGAGAGAAGAATACATATCAAAATCAAAATGGGATTATTTTAAGAGAAGCAAGTGATTAGTATCAGAAGAGCTATTCAAAGAGTGCTCTGAATTTTTTTTGTGAATATTTTTATGTCTTTAAAAATGTACCTGAATTAAATACTGTAAAATATTAAAATTATTTAGGCTAGGTGATGGTTTCTATAATTGGTTTGTTTAAAATTTGAATAAGTTTTTATAAATTATTCTCATATTGCCCATATATTTGAATATTTCTAATATAAAATACACCAAACAAAATAATAACCAGAATAAGTATGTGAATTAAACTTCTAAGGATAATAATTATATTGTGAAGATAAAAGAGAGCTTTACTTATTTAATATAGTTTAATATTATTTGAACTTTTGTAGTGAGTTTTGGGGGATTTAGCTTCATTAGTAAAAAATTAAAATAAACCATACAAATGTAAAATAAAATTATATATAATAAAATTTTATAAATATATATATGAATATACATATACATGTATATATCAGGCTGAAGACTACACTCAGAAACATAGAAACTGGATGACCATGAATAATGTGTACGTAGCAAATGGTAAAATATGACTTTCTTGTCATCATACTTAGATGACTTTTAAAAAAATCTAGTTTTCCTTCTTTATAATCTCTATTACATCACTTTAACTTGTGACATTCACACCTAAAAATATCATTTCAAGTTGCATATAACCAATCTAAATTAAAGCTAAGGTTGGAACACTCTCTGTTCCCAATATGTATTTTATAAAATAACCTAAGATTATATTAACTTTTATTATATCTTCATCCTATATTTGTCCCATATCGTGCTTATATTCAGGAAAATGGCCTGTTTAGTTTTCACAGATGATATTGGTAAGTCTGTACTCAGTCTGTAGACCCACCGTCTTCCTTGACACTCATCTAGTCCTAATATACCACAGTGTGCCAACCCTTACTGTACCAATCAATGTCTCTTAGCCTCCGCTAATGAGGCAGACATCTGTAGGTTGACCCAGATGTGTGCTGTAGATCTGTGCCATTCCAGGGAAGTTGAATGGAGGGAACATGTGACTTAAGTTAAACTGCAGCCATTTTGTAATCATGAGGAAGACACAGAGAGGAGAGCTGAGAATTAGACAGTCAAGAAATAGTTCAGAGCTGTGATCAAATTATTACCTTGACACTCGTGCTTTTAAGTTAATGAAAAAAATTACTATCTGTCATTATTTGAAAGAGCAGAGTTGAGGCTTCTTTTAATTAGAAATGAAAATGTCCTGGGTAAGAATAGAATTTGATTCAAGAAAGAAGAGTATAAAATGTGAAAGGTCTTAAATGCAGAAGGATTGCAGTTAGGAGGAAACAATAAAGTAAGCATAGTGTTTAAAACCAACAATCTTTGCCATTAGTGAATTCTCTTTCAAACAGGTGTATTATTCCCTGATTAGCAGAACATATGCAACAAGGCTATCACATTAAGATATTTGGCAGGAAATTTCCAATATTCTAGATTGTGGTGGTTACTCATAACCTTGATGAAGTGCAGCTCAAATAAATGTTTGCATTAAAGCTGACCATGCTGAGATCAGAGAGGGAAGAATGTCTTGCTTTTCTGGAAAAAGGCCTTTCTAAAAATAATCTGTAATCCAAATTGACTGAGAATGAGAATCTTATCATTTATGCATATTCAGGGTTTGAAAAGCCAAACCTCTGTCCAGCTGGCTAGCACCAGCAAAGACAAGGAGGATACGGACACGGCGGAATCAAGTCTGGGGCCTAGGAGTAGCAAGCCCAGCTCCAAAGCACCTTTGTCAAGCTTCCTCTCCATTACAAAGGTGGCCAGATTCAGTAGGGAGACGTGGCTGGGTTCATCCTAGAGTGATATGTAGGTGATTCTTGCCTCACCACCTAGCCTGTGTTTTTACGCAGTCCGATGCAGTGGCCATCGAAGCAAACCTGGGTACTAACGAGTGCAACTACCGCAAGGACGGCCATCCCATCAGCAGACAAAAACTCCAATGCTACGTCCTAGGCTCCAAGGCAATGATGAGACAGTGTCTCTGACTTTGGTGGTAACATAGGAGAGCAATTGACTAGAGGCCTACATGTTTTTAAAGGACTTGTCTATCCAAAGGAGCCCCAGCCTGACTTATCACCTGCTGTTGCTGCTCAAGTCCTTTGTTAACACACAGCAACAGGAAATGTGCTACAAAAGCAGCCAGCTCAGACTGTCCCCTGAGTTTCTGAGCAGTCAGTCTCTATTCTCAGTTTCAACTAAAAGATACAGCCTGTCTGGGTCATTTTGAATCATTATTATGTGACCGATACGAAAACCTTCCCTTCTTGTTATACTCCCCTCAGGAATTTGTTTCTAAAAAGTTAGTAAATTTTCAGTACATGATTACTGTGAAGTGGTAAATGGATTAGCAGCTCACATAACTCATGGCAGGCTGACCTTTTATTCAGAGATTTGTTTCGGGAAATACTGTTTGAAGGATAATGTATATCAGCTCAAAGCAAAAAAAAAAAAAAAAAGTGAGACCAATCATTCACTAGGATATTAGATTAAAGATATGGAATATAACACAATACCATTCATTCTAATGGTTTTTGGAGGGAGCTGCATGTCTGTTCACAGATCTTTAGGGGAGAGATCTCTAAGTAACTCAGGATAAAGCTGATATCTGTGCCCTGATTTTTTTTTTTTTTTTTTTTTGCTTCTATAAATCACAGGTTTTGAATTCTTCACCTCTGGTTGTTCATAATTTGTGAGAATTCAAGAAGGTGAAGCATTTTGCAAGTATAAAATGCTACATAAAATATATTATTGCTAGAGATAAGCAAAAAGAAAAAAAACTTCTAGTGACCTTATCAAGCAGAATCATTTATTAAACAAAGCATATGCTATTTAGGAATTAAAACATGGCTCTGGAGAATCCTATACTATGTCTATAGCAATATAGTAAAGTGACACTATATAATTACTGTCACACATTACCTTTGAATCAGAACTGGTAAATATCAATACCAATTAAATTGTAGCACATTTCAACAAAGTATTAGGTGGAATAAATTATTTAAGAGAAATACAAAATCATGATAGGTTCACTGACTTCAATAAAAGAAACTATTTTGATTTATCTTGGTCTTCGGTGAAACAATTTTGAAGACCTCCCTTATTTATTCTTATTAAAACTCACTTCAGAGATAAATTGACACAGGAAGACATTTGCTTTTTAAAAAGCGTAGTAGTAATATCCTAAGCAGCTCCGCAGGCAGAAGCAGGACTTAGTCAGAGGTCCCTTGACTCCAAGATGAGAATTCTTTTTCACTGACTGACCTGAGTGCATTGATGGTTACAACACACACACGCACACAACACACACACTGATTTGAGAGATTATGCCATGTGGGAGCAGTATCCAGGTGCCTTGTTGCCTTATGGAAACCAGGCGTCTGTGTCTAGCAGGGCTATACCCTTCAGAGAATCTGTGCATGGACCTCAATTCCCCTTGAGAATCTGACTTTTATGCATTTCTCAATAAAGAAAGAGGGTATTGCTTGTGAGGAACAGAGGACCAACTCTACAGGAGATATAAAACTTCTGACCAGTAAAGGGATCTCAAAGGTGTAGGCTGGTAAAAATCATGTTAGGAAGACTAAAGTCTTTGTGTTAAGTGATTTAGCAGGCCAAGGATAACTATTTTCCATTTAAGAAGGCATAGCTTTCTAGATTTATGGGTGTAGGATATCTGAAACAGATGAGCCTTGGAATGTTCTGGGTTGTTGATTTCCTAGAATATTTAATACTCTTTAGCATTGCTTTTCAAAATGTTTTTGAAAACTGTGTTTGGGAAACTCAGAGTGTTGAAGGTGAGAAATCATCTACACTTCACAGAAAGGAAATCAGAGATTCTGGGCCGGTATATTGTGATGATTAATTTTCTGTGTCAACTTGACTCGACTGCTGGGTGCCAGGTATTTTGTCAATATTATTCTGGGTGTTTCTATGAGAGTGTTTTTAGAGGATATGAACATTAAAACTGGTAGACTGAATAAAGCAGATTGACCTCCATAGTGTGGGTGGGCCTCATGCAATCACTTGAAGGCCCAGATAGAACAAAACTTGTGACCCTTCCCCAAGTGAAAGGGAATTCTTTCAGCTTGATGGCCTCACAACTAGAACATCCATTTTTTTCCTGCCTTCAGGCTCAAATGGTTATGCTGTATGTATTTACTAATCGATGGTAGAAAAACAAGGAAAATAATTCTACATATGTATATGTGTGTGTATGTTATGCGCCATTGAGTTGGCTCTGATTCCTGGTGACTCTACAAATGAGTGATGTCTACAGTCTCCTGTCCTCCATAGCTCTGCTCAGCTCCTGCAGCCTCATGCTTACTGCTTTTTTGCTGGAGTCAACCCCTCTCTTAGCTGGTCTTCCTCACTTCCTGCTGCCTTCTATTTCCCCCAGCATTATTGTTTTTTTCCCACAGAACTCTGCCTTCTAATGATGTGCTCAAACTACAGCTTCATTTTTGTCATTTTTGCCTCCAGTGATGGTCCAAGCTTAGTTTACTTTAGGATGCACTTGTTTGTTTTTCAGGAGATCCAGGTCTTTGTAGAGCTCTCCTCCAACACCATATTTTAATTTTTTTTCCTATTGTCTTCTTCACTGTCCAATTTTCACATCCATGCATAGCAACTGGGAATTCGAGGGTGCGGAGAATCTTAGCCATTGCTCTAATTTCCCATGCAACTAAAGTGATGCTGAAGGTAATGCAACAAAGGCTTCTTCCATGTATGGAGCAAGAAATGCGGGATGTTAAAGGCAGATTCAGGAAAGAAAGTGGCACTGGAGATTTCATTGCAAACATTCATTGGATACTCAAGTGCTCCAAAGAAATTTAGAAGAAGGTTAGTCTATGTTTTATAGACTACAGTAAAGCCTTTGACTGCATGGATCATGAAAAGCTATGGGTTGGTCTGAAAGAAATGTACTCGTATATGTCTCAGCATTTCATTGTCCTGATGCATTACCTGCTTTGTGGACGGGAAGCCACTGTCAGGACACAATGTAGAGAGACCGGATGGTTTCCTACAGGCAAAGGGGTCAAACGTAGGTGCATTTATCTCCCTATTTTATCTCCCTGTATGTATGTACTTTCATTAAATTGACTCTATTCTGCTTTTATGTCCTAGAAATGGACATAAAATCACTAGACTCTTCCCTATGCCTCATATAGAATGTTAGCTGGCCCTCCTCAGAAAGATATTTACACAAGTGAGAACATGGTTTTCAGATTTCTGCCCTGACTCTAACTTATCACTTAGGAAATAGTTTGAAGAATCCACCACTTGTAACTTTTTAAACATTCCTTAGAGTAATCCCTACAGAATCATTAAGAGCTGCAACACATTTAGAAAAAGAAGGGGGGTTCTGTTTGTTTCCGAACATAAGTAGAAAAAACACTTGAAGGAGGAGAAAGAAGTTTATATTGAAAGCACAAACTCTGTGGAGAGCCAGTTTGAAAAAGCTTTTCGATGTAGCACAATTGGCTGTATACAAATCAAGGAGAAAGAGTGGGTGGAAAAGAATACATTGCTGATGTCTAAGAAGCTACAAGAAAGCCTGAACAAGATAAAGCTCACTTAGGAGCAAGGCATAGTTTCAAAACATGTTCTTGTAGTAAAAAGTCTGTTGTTTCTGCCTCACCAACATGGATTTATTTGGTGGCCTGCCAGTCATTATGTTATCCTTCTGGCTTCAATAAGTTTCTCGCAATGGCCATGAGACTCCTGAATGCCTATGCCATCTTTTATCTATGGAGTCAGGTGAGAGAAGCCCTTTCTTTCTTTTGAGATGACAAACCTTGAATTTTATAAGCCTGGAGTTTTCGGCAGGCACACGCCCTCTCCATTTCTCATCCTGGTACCAGGAGAGAAAATGACCAGCACACAAACAGATAAACAAGGGTCTGAAAGGAAAAGATTTCCAGTGGCATCACTCAAGGCCCTGGAGTCACGAGTGCCAACTCCTTCCCTTGACTTCAGAGTAATGAGAATCATTTTTTCCCCTGAAACCAGCACAAGTTCAGTTTCTGTTGGTGGTATACAAAGCGCTAATATAGCTGTCTTTTAGATTGAAAAGGCCAAGTTATCTACAGGTGTATATTGCATTTTTCTTTTTAAAAACATAATTGTAAGGAAAATGATTGACGGGGTATCATTTCCACAACATCATCTTTAATGTATGGAAGGAGCCCGAGTCCAAGAATAAATGTCAGTAAGTCTGTTTTCTTTAAGTGTGAAGATTTCATCAAATACTATTTGTATAACATTTAACCATGAAAAGCAGTTAAATAATAATTAAAATATGGATTATTACCACAATAATTGTTTAACAATTTTACAAGGGAAATTTAATTGAAAACAAAGAAGTAAGAGTATACTGTCTATAACCCAGTAAACCTGGATTATTTATTCAGGTACCTTGCAGTGAAAATTTCCAAACTGAAATGACTGGGACATAGGTCCTGAAATTATATGATTGAGTGGTACATTTAGATGGTAAGTTATGACAAGAAACTTACCTGGATGCAAACATATGGATTTTACCTATCTCTAGGTTATTTTGGAACAGAGAATATATTTGTAATTTATCAAGACTCCCCTCATCCCTTTCACTATCTATAATGTAGGATGTGGTTGAGTACTGATACTACCATCACGGAAGCTAAAGGAGAATTGTTATTGGCTATCTTTGCCTCCTCTGTAATGAAGATGAAAATAATTGATGGGAATAAATTTGATAAATATTCATTAAAATAAGGCTAGAATTATAGGTTTCTGTGTCTTCCATTATTTTTTCTTAAGTAGTCCTTCAAAAAATAGATGTTATACTTTTTATCCCAAAGTTTCAACAGGATTATAAGTTTTTATCTCCAACTTCACTTTGCAGGTTTGAATAAAGAGAACTTTTTAAAGGACAAAGTGTTTCTAGAAACACCTTGAAAGATCATTTTCTTTTGATTACATTAGAACATTTATCAACATAAAACTAATAATTCCTTCCTGGAGCAAAGTAAGAGGACTTATAACAACCTTTAAAAATAATTTTATTCATGATGGGTTTTAGTCAAAGCAAAGCACTGTAAAATATTGATTCTCTGGATGTAACAATTCAGAATATTATTACATGAGGGGAAATTTAATTTATTTTAAATTAAAATAGAAATTCATCTCAAAGGTCCTTATATTTTTAGCTGTCATTTCAAGTGTTTTTGTTTTAAATTAGCTGTTTGGATTTTGTCCTTTTATTATTTTCACTGTATTTAAATTTTTTGATAGAATAACCTGCTATAATAGATGATTCTGTGCATATATGAGTGGTAAACTATTATAAATACATGTAATTATTTCTGAAAAGTATTTTTTAATCAAAGCAAATATTTTTGCTAATAAGGGTAGAAAGTAAGGAAAAGTACACTAATCAAAAATAATTTAGACACATTTCATGATGCATTGAATTTGGATCAAGAGAGTGATTTTTAACTTTTCTAAGTCACTGATAAACCTGATAAAGTTTATATATCTATTGCCAGAAAAATGCACACATATGTCTAGCATGTATACCATTTATTGTCCATTTATTGGGGATACATGAGTGGCTGATTTAGGTATGAGATTTAGAACTGATTTAAAGTCAAATCTGCTTTTAACATTAATTGTAAAATTTATCATTGCCATCCTTAATTGATAATTTATATAGATGGATTCAAAAACTAAAACAACTTATTCTAAATGAATGAAGAGTTGATTATTGATTTTATTAACTTTCTGGAAAATGTGTTTAAAAAATTAAGAAATATAACAAATATTTCTAAACCAGAACAGCACATTGGAAAGAACTCTTATTGGAAAGATAGATACAAATTACTTATTTTACAATGAATCATTTAAAGGGGTGTTTATTGGTGTTCTGAGAGCTTAAGAACTCTTTCTTCTAAAAAAGAAATATTTGACCCATATTTTCATACTATTAAAACATAAAACTATTCCACTCATGGTGCAAATAGGAAAAATATTTCCATATCAATGGAAACAGAAAGAACTCATTAGGGACAAATGCCAACATGAACTTGCTTACAGTTTGAAATATCATTAATTACTGGATATTTGCTTACCCTCAGTGAACTTATATTTGCAAAGAGACAAAAACTTGCAAGTTTGCAGGAACATACACACACATACATATACATACTTCAATGCTGTTTACTAATTTCCCCCTTAGATTTTGTAATTACAGCATATAAAATGGGCTCCAGAGCGAGATATGCTGGAGTAAATCTTGGTTCTACCACTAAACAGCAAGATACCTATTCACATCTGTTTTCTCACCTGTAAAAATGGGCGTCTCTCCTACAATGCGATGACCTGCCTGAGAGGGCTGTGTGAGGACTGAACCGTATAATTATTTTGAGTGCTTATTGTAATGCCCAAAGCATATTTAACACTCAAAATGTTAACTGTGAATGGCGCTATAACTCTATTGTGATAACAGTAGGAGTAGCTGTAGTTGTAATGGTATTTAACATGACCAAATATTCCCACAACTTTTCCTAAGAAATATGGGATAGATAGAAGGACAGAGAGATGTATGTACAAACACATAGAATGTGCAGTTCTCAAACTATGGTCCAGGGACCTCTGGAGGTCTCCCAGGTCCTCCCATGAGGTCATGACACCAAAACTATTTCTATCACGATACTAAGACATTATTTGCCTTTTTAATTTTTATTCTCTCACAAATGTAGAGTGAGTTTGCTAAGGCCAGAAGCCAGAAGCAGATATGACAGTCTAGCTATCCTCTATTAAAACTTTAAAGATATTTGCACAATGCAAAACAATGTCACTATTCTCACTAAGATATTTATTTTGGAAAATTTAATTATTTTTACAAAATATATTTTAATGTAAATATGCAATGGCTTCTTTATGGTTGCTTTAAATGATTTAATAAGTATAGTAAATAAATGCCTCCATTTTTAATTTCTAATCACCATGAATAAATAAAATCCACATAAACTAAGTATCTTTGGTGTCATCCATGGAAAAGAGTTTTGAAACAAAAAAGATTAGGAACTGCTACTCTATAGACTAATTTACAATGTGCTTTTCATTACTTTACCATCTATCAAGAGCATTTATCCATGTCATGTCAATATATTTACATCTACAATTTTATTTCTATAGGGCTGAATAATATCCCAACATTTAAATGTACCAAATTTATTTAACTTAAACATAAAAGGACTGATATTTTTTTAACAGAGAAGATAACACAGATTAGTGTAAATTTTCTTTGGGAAGAGAGGAGAGCTTGCTTAAATTATAAGAATAAATTTTTCAATGAGACCTTCACGACTGACTGTTCAGTTTGTTTTGTTTTGTTTTGTTTTGTTTAAGGTTTTATCACCATGCCAATTCCCCAAACTTGGTAACCATGAAATTACCTAAGGAAAATGAAAGGCCAGTTATTAATTGAGCATTTTCTTATCAGCTCTAACAGAACTCATATAATAACAATGGCTATGGGGAACGAAACCAATGGGAAATACCAAACATAATTGCTCCAAAGTCCATGCGCATCTAGTCACTAGATTTAATCAGGAACAAAGACGGTTGCCTCATGTTTCACTAAACTGATAAGATAAATGTAGACCACGTAAATCCACAGTACATTTGGGGTTATGAATATTATTCAGTGATGCTGCACTTAATCTTGAAATCTTCACTTTTTTTTGTTATTTCTGCCTGTTTTTGCATATTTATGAGAGACTGAAATACAAAATCTGGGTATGTTATATCCAGATTTTCAGAGGTCAGCTCATGCTCTGGGCATCAGGGTCTCAATGTCAGTGAACAACACAATAAAAACTCAGTGTTATGGAGAAGAACATCGTAAATAATTTAAGTTTTAACTTGATTTTATTATAAAGAGAATATCTTCATTATGTTTATATTGGTTTGCTATGGCTTCTCTAAAAGGTTACCACAAACATTGTGGCTTAAAACAATATAAAGTTACTTTCTTAAAGTTCTGGAGTTCAGGATTCTAAAATCTGCTTGATGAGAGAATGGCTGTGTTCCTTCCAGAGACTTCAAGAGTGAGTCCACTTCCTGGGCTTTTGGTCGGCTCTGGACACCACTTGCATTACTTGGCTAGCAGCCCCTCCCTCTATCTTCAAAGAACTTTTTCAAAGAACTTCTGATTTCATTGGGCCCACCTGGATAATCCAGGATAATCTCCCCATGGGAAGTCCCTTGACTTAATCATATCTGCAATGTCCCTTTCCCCATGTGAGATAACATACTCTTAGTTCTAACGTTTAATATGTGAATATTGATTTTTGGCCTGGTGATTCATTCTGTCTACCACAATGTCTAATGCTAAACAGGTAATTTTTATTTAAAAAGATTCTCGATAATTATACTTATATGTCTCAATGCCTATTTAAAGCCACCTACTATGAAATATATTTTTAAAATTTCTCAAAGTGCCTACAAATTGAATCAATTGCATGTATTTAACTTCATTACTACAGAATGTGCTAGTAAATCAGGAATATCCGTTGATTTGCCAGAATACAATTAAGATATGCACCCCAAATCTTTCTTTTGAGTTTCATTTGCCTATTTTGTTGGCATTTGCACTCATTCTTCAGATACGTATCAAGGATCAGTTAGCATGGAAAAATCACTGTTAGAAAGAAAGGTATAACACATATTCTTCACAGCAAAGAAAGGTATGATGCTTTTGGGGGGGCGGGGATTATCTATATTTAGACACACAAATACCATCATAAGTTAATACACCATAGAACATTTAAAAAGAAGTATCTATCAATAGAGGAACGAGCAGTGCAAATAGTGCAAAGTGAAAGGCTAGGAAGAGAGAAATCTGTTGCTGAGAAATGTTTGTGAAAGCTTCGAGGCAGCAGGGAGATTGCTGTAGGAGCCAGCC
Organism: Mormoops blainvillei; assembly: GCA_004026545.1. Taxonomy (NCBI): domain Eukaryota; kingdom Metazoa; phylum Chordata; class Mammalia; order Chiroptera; family Mormoopidae; genus Mormoops; species Mormoops blainvillei. The sequence goes on from PVJD01000486.1 coordinate 113,749, forward strand.
TGGAAGGAGGGGGCGGGGCCTGGGGACTGGCCGAAGACGTCCCAGGTGCAGGTAAGGGAGGGGCAGCCGTAGTCACGGGATAGGAGACCCCTTTAACTGCACTGGATGGTTCCAAAGACTATTTAGAAATAGTTAAAATACTAAAAGGCTTAACTTAACTGGAAAAAGCCTTTTTTTTAATGGTTTTTTAATTGTATTTTTTTCCCTTTACCATTTGGCCCCCTTCTATCCCCCTTTCCCCACATTCACCACAGTGTTGTCATGTCCACAAGTCCTTTTTCCATTTTGCTCAGTCCCTCCATGACAGATATGGATTTTGGATGTTACTATTTAGATAATCAATAAAGATTTTAATAAAGATGAAAGATACATAAGGGAAAAGAAAGGCCAGTAACGAAGTTTACCTTTTGAATTTTGCTAACTGGGAGAGTGTGGCCATGGCTTCTGTACTTTCTGAGTCTCAGTATTTCAAGTAAAAACAATTACTACCTCAACAACACCAAAATAAGGCTTCCCCATCCCATTCTCAAATTCTTTGGAGGGTTGCCCGAGATCATACATGCTGTAATACTTGTAAAGCAGCATAAAATTAAAGGTTTTTATTAAAGTAGTAAGTAGAGGATTAATGCTGTAACATAAGCAAATCTTTATGGCTAAGGTGACTGTTCACAGAAATACATCCTAGGTTAGAACAATCGTCTTTTAGGCCTGAGGAAAATGTGAACAACTACATAAAAAGAGAAAGGGGAGAGAGAGGAGAGACAGAGAGCTCATTAATTTCCTTTCTTCTTACAGTGCTATGAAAAAGCAAATTGTTTCATCCTTAAGCTTAAGAAAACAGACAAAACAAAAACAGGGTAAAGATATATGTACTAATGAACTGGACTTTTACAGTGAGCGTTCTCGATTTATTCAGGTCTCCTGAATCTGGTGCCCTTATTCAAAACTATTTTAGCATCAAATACACACACACACACACGCACACACACACACACACACACACTTTTAATATGTTCTGTTTGGTATTGTCTCTTCTATCCTCCATTAAAAAGGATAATAAAGAATGGATTCTATTATATGCAGATATGACTTGATACATTTTACATTCCACCAGCTTCAGGAGGTAACACTTGGAGTTCGTGTTCACCAGAAAAAAATTTAAAGTTATAGAACTGTTCTTGTGGGAACCCTTGAGTGCAACTATTCCTTCATTAAAAAAAGGAATGTGATCAGCACATTGGAATGTAAATTTCTTAGACACAAGGGTTTCCTTACAGTATTTTAATAGACCTTGACTTCATGGTTCCCTTAGTTTAAGAATTTGTCAGGCATCAATGCAGTTTCAGTCACTTCCAATAAGCCCATAAACAGATAAGAAAATATTAACAAGGTACAAGAGATTGCATTTAGTTTAGATTTTTGAAACGACCTAAAATGTAACAGTATTAAATGAGGCACAATTTAAATTTTTGAGTGGTAAAGAGCTGCATTGAGATGGTTCTCTAGTTTTCCTTGTGCCCCATGCCACACCACAGACAGTCTTGTCCACCATTGGAGCCATACGCACATATATCAGAGCCCTAGTGGGGACACCATTATTTCCTCCTGCAACATTAGTAAATACTCTTTGTTTGTCTTAGAAAACAGTAAACTGAATACATTCCATGGTTACTTCCAAAGATCTTTGTCGATCTTGATTCCAGTCTGGGATCTACAGCTCTTTAGGCATTGGACTCTTGATGAGATATGAAATATTTAACATTACTGAGCACATCAGACATGATAAGGCAATTGAAAGGAATTTGAAATCTATCTAATTACCAGTGTAAGTTGCTCCCATTTGTAACAATGTTGTCAATAGCCTAGTTTAGCAATATATTTCATACACACACACACACACACACACGTGAGAGAGAGGGGGAGGAGGATGCAAAGCCCTTCCCTGATTAGTTCATAAAAAGTGTTTTGTTTTTATTGGATTTTGAAAGTCAGGAAGCTGATGGTTCAAGGGTTATGCCTCAGCTACCTCATTTAAAAAAGAAATGCATAAAAGTTATGAGAAATTGTTAAGATAGTTAAGATAAATATGAAATAGCAAAATAAGGTAAAATAGCGCTATATATAAAATGCACTGTTGTTATGAAATATATAAATATTTTTGTGAAAATCTTTATTATAAGCCAACTTGAAATAGGTTAGCCACTGCATATTCTATAAAGCATAATGAAAAAGTGATTTGCCTAGAAGGATCTATTTACTAACCCTTGGGATCTCTTCCCCGAGTGCTAGCAGAACAGTTTCAAACCAGAAAAATGACTTATCTGAGGAACTCTTGTATATAATTTAGCAGAGTGGGAAATCTGTACCCATTCCTCCTTGAGAGTTTCTATCCTAATAAGTAACCCAAAAGGCTGTCCTTAAGTCTTGGCACCTATTCCTTACAATACTAACACCTCTATGGGATTTATATATGAGTTAGAGCAAAATGTTATTTCTGTGAAAACACTTCTTCATAAACATAACAACCATTTCTGGAGCACAATACATGCTCCTAGCTCCTTTACACCTGCTTCTCTGTACACACTTTTCAAGCCTGGGCATCCTCTCTCCCTCATTCCCCTCCTTTTCCCAGTTAACATCTACACACTTAATTGTTAACTTATTTATTCATTCTTTTCCCTTTGACATTCAAAAAAATTTTACATAGAATGGTGAGACAAATTGGCAAGGTCCTGACTTGGGTCCCACAAGAATCCCTGCTGCTCAGAGCAGATTTCCGAGCCCCCAGCCTGTGGAAGAAACTCTGATGAAAGATTTCACGGAGCCCTGTGTGTCTTCTCCATTGCATGCCTTCAGTTCATAGGCATTCCCCAGCTAGAGGTAAGTTCTTAGGGCTGGAGCCTATCTGTCAAATGCATTGCTTTATTCTCAGTGCCTTGCGAAGCACCCTATACAGTTTATGTGCTCAGCAAAGAGTTGCTGAATAAATATATACACACACTTTACCTGTAACATTGTATTGAGGTCAAAAAATTATTCTGTGAGGTAGATGGGGTGATGCCCATTTTACATATGAAGAAGCAGAAGAAAAAATGCAATAAATTGCTCATGGTTACAAAATAAGTACCATGAAGAGAGCTCTATTTCACTGCCAGCACGTCCGACTCCAAGCCCTAGGTTTTATTTTCTTTTGTTTCACCATAATAATAGTTCCTTTGTGCCAGAACTCGAAATTTAAAATAAAAATGTGGCAAGTGAATACTTGCTTTACATACAATTATAAAAACTCCAGTTATATAAAAAGTGGTATTAACTTATATTAATAAATTTAAGATTTCTCTAACATTTATAAATTATATCTAATAATCACAGTGTTCTGTTTTCTTTTGTTCATTTATATCATCTTTTTATCTTTTATGTTCAGTGCTTAGCCGTAAGTGGTGATGAGTTTTAATAGCTGAGGTTAATATTCTCACTGGCTTTGAACCTTAGGCCTAAGTTCCATATTTTTCCTGTCTTTTCTTTCTAAATTTTTTGTTGTATATTTTAAAAAATCAACCAATAAGCAGAGTTTCTTTAACTCATCTACCTGAACAAAAGCAGCGTAAAGGCTTGAGGGGGGCAATCACACAAGGACAGCAGTCTGACGAAAAGCGACTTGATTAAATTCTATTGTGTGCTCACTCTAAGCAAGGCTTCATCCAATTTAATTCTGGCAAAACTTATAGGAAGTGGGTACTATTTTATTTGCATCTTACAGGTAGGAGGAAAATGAAGCTGGAAGAGAGTCTATGAGTTGCTCAAGATGAAACCACTGTGAGGTGGTAGAACAAGATTTATCTGACATCAGAGTCGGGATTTTTAACAATGCCTAATATCTACTATATTAGGTCTTAATGCTTATAGACCTCTATAAGCATTAAATGGCAAGAAATTTCATTTTTAAGAGGCACCAGAGTTTTGTTACTTCATTATAAATTATATTTGCTTATTATATAAAAGTCATTTCTTATTTCTTCTCAAATCTTAGAGCAAAATTATTGACTCAAGAAGGTGTGACATGCTGAAGTCTCTACCTTCTCCCCAACACACACACCACACCCAGGTTGAAAGAGACAGGTTTAAAACAATCTTCTGGGTATGACTTGGCTCAGCAGAGGTTTGGGGTAGAGCTAGAGGCGAGGAATACAGAATGCATAAGAGAGGGAAGACAAAGGATTAGGGTGCTCTTGTAGCCTCATGTCATTCACTGAAAAAAATTTCCCTTCTACTCTCTACTTGGTGGAGAGGATACAGGGAAGAAAGAAAAGCAGAGAAAAAAAAATGAATGAATGGGAATGTTCCGGAGTATACACTTACCATCTTTCCTGAGCCAAGACCATAAATAAAGAACTACTTTCCCTTCCCTCCAAGTCAACCATATCACATCATTTTCTACTTGCTTTGGTTGTAGGGCGCATTGCTCACTGCACACATGTGATTTATGGTTCAGAACTAGATGATGAACCAAGAAAATATTATTTTGCCTGAAGTTTCTGTGGCAGCTTTGAAAATTCACTCAGGAAAAGCATGACTTTTGTCCATCTTTCATGGTAGTAAATTTAATGGCATGTGTAATGTAGTAAATAGAGGATGAAAAGAAGAGCAAACAGTTTGGCATATGGAGACCATGCCTATCAGACTCACAGCAAGAGAAGAAATTGCAAAGATTGCCTTGTTTTGTTTCATTTAGAGAATTTGACTTTGAGGGTAGTGGCATTTTGCTGTCACCATGACATAAATTCCTTCGGAAAAATAACCCCTGCTGGTGAACAGTTCTCAAGGTGACCTGGTAGGCTTAAAATTTAAACTAGAAATGTCAACAGCAGAAATGAGTGTGCAGGAGAATAATGTTGATGCCTTCTGAGAAGAGAGCTCAGGGTTTTAAAAATAAAGTTGGGACTTTTGATGTTTGGCACCATTTCCTCAAAGAGATTGTATTCAATTGCAGTTTAGACCTGAGCACCCTTCCACGGTGCGGAGGTGGACTTTCAATTCTCTGCTCGATAGTAACAACCCAGTCAAATGAATTCTCCCCATTCTTCAGCTAAGAAGGTGTCAGGACTTGTCAAAGTTTCTGGAAGAAGAGAGAGGATTTTGCTTTTTGGCATGTGCATTGGGGGTGTGGTTAGAAATATGAAAAATAACCTGTTGTTGGAATTAAAACTGCTAAAAATCAGTCTGAAAGTTTTCGTAGGAGGCTGCTCATGACAGAAGATTCCTTCATGACCCAGTTGCTTTGTAACCCCAGTAGCCTTCGAGTAAGGGGCTGTTTTAATTCCCGCTGTACGAGTGAGAAAACTGAGGTTTACTAAGATGGTTGTTTCTGTTGTTTTCTCCTAATGTTCAAGAATTAAAAGTTGTCCACAGATCCTGAGTTCTTATGAGGCATTGCCCGGAGGTTGAGGTTCTAAATATTCTTAATATTTTCACCTTCAGCTACACTTGAAGAATTCTGGATTAAACAAAAAAAAGAGTTTTGTTCATTCCAAGACTTTTGCATTGTGAATTCTAAGAGTGGGGTGTAATAAGACGCAAGTGGTAGCTAAACGTAACCATTAATTACTTTTACTGTCTTAAAATGAACCCACGGCAAAGGACATTTTCATCTACCACAGAGGACTGGTAGGAGAAATAGATATTTAATGACCTTTAAGACTTCCCATTTACATTTACCGAGTGGATTCCTAAAGGTGCTTAGTGACTGATAAACAGCACTGACTTTCAACTAGACTGCCTAGGTTCAACATCCCGCTCTGCCATCTACCAGCTGTGTAAACTTGGGTAAGTTATTAAACTTCTGTGTGCTTCAGTTTCCTCATCTGTCAAATGGAGATAATAATAGCATATGCCTCATAGGAGTGTTATGAGGATTACATGAGTGAATATCCCTAAAGTATTTAGAATGGTTTCTGATACAGAGTAACCTCCATGTATGCATTTAGTAAATAGACTGGGAGAATCTGGCCTCACTGATCTGTTATGTATTTACATTGAAAAAAAGCCAAAATTCATCTACAGGAAGCGATTTAAATGAATCATAACACCATGGTGAATGGCAATTGGATGTTCATAGGTTTGATAATAACTTCTTTGAAACTTTGCATAAATCTCTGCATTGGTGTGGGTCCGAGACCACAGGTTTGAGATTCAGAAAGGACTGATTCTGAATGCTGCCACTCACAAAGCCCAAGACAGTTATACAAACCTCGCTGAGTTTTAGCTTCCTCACGTGTTCATCAGAAATGATTCAGTCTGGTGTTTAGTCATGTTCATCAGTGCATTTCAGACAATGCACATAAACTTTTGACTCATAGGAGTCATTCGGTAAATTGTAGACACCCTTTACTGTTTCTTTATTATTGCTAACAAGATGGTGCTATTGTCTTAAGTATAGTGAACTTGGCAATTCGTTGGCCCTTTATAATGCTAATCTTATATACTTAGTATTAAAGACTTTTTTTAAGAAACTGCGAATGGCAACATAATTGTCAGTAAACTTACACTCTAAAAATATATAAAATGGGATACCAATTATAGATAAGAATTTAAAGAAAAATAACTGTGTGTGTTTTAATAACTTCCTATCTAACAACTTTATTTTCAATAGTTATCTAGTTGAATGTAACCTTTCTATATTATTTTCAGTTTTTTCTTTATTTTCCCTTTTAGTTCAAGCTTTGGTAGCTTTCATCTGCTAAGAGCTAGTCAAGCTTTTAACTGACTTATTGATATTTTAAAATAGCTGAACTAACTAAATTCCTTGACTTTAAGAGTTGTCTATTTAAGCAAAGCAAATGCTAATTTGCAATGCCTTTGTCCTCTTTCTAGTTCCTACTTACCCTATTTTGCCATGTATAATGCGCACATTTTTGCCCAAATTTTTGAGGGAAAAATAAGGGTGCATATTATACATGGGTAAGTACTAATTCCATATCTATATGTTTTTAATTCCTTTGTTTATGCTTATGCATTAATAGTGTAACTCTAGAAAGCAATAACGATATCTGTATGCAAAATAATAACCTGGAATATGATAATTGATTTTGTTGAACTTACGATGAACTTACAACAAAAGCAATTTTTGGCCAATGACTCAACGAAATGAAATGAAGAGCAATGCATTGTCATCCACAGAGTAACACAGATGATCTCGAGTGTCACCTACTTGATAAGAGAGGCGATGCCAACTTTATTACCATAGGGTGAATAGCACAGCATTTCTCTTTGCATAGTTTAGGTGGGAGAAATTATTGGAAAATCCCTTGGAAAATGTCAAAATGGCTTTCACACACAGCTTTAAGCTAAAAGTTATTAAGTATGCTAAAAACCATGGCCACAGAGCTGCCAATAGGACCTTTGGACCTCCTCCCACAGAGAATGTCATCAGATTGTGGAGGCGGCAGGAAGGAAGGTCTCTTCAGATTCCAAGACAGAAGATGGCAATGAGGGAACCTCCAAAGTGACCGGAGGTGGAGCAGGAGGCGAAGATCTGGACTCTGGGGCAGCGTCAGACTGGGATCTCTGTTTTGCCAAGATGATACAAAAAGAAGGGGAAAGGGTTGCACAAGGGAAAAAAACACATTGATTTCTCAGGGACACCTAAATGCTGCTTTAACTGTATGAAGAGAAGGTTTGAGCATGAGGACATGAACAAAACTTGCCCCAAAACTTTCAGCAGCCTATGAATCATGAATCAAGTTTTGGAATTTCGTTCTTATCAATCTTCGAAAGACTTACAACTTTGAGCTGTCCCCAGTCGCCAGTATGGATGAGGTCCCACTCACATTTGATGTGCCATCCAACAGAACTGCAGTTGTCAAAGGAGCTAAGACCATGGCTATCAAAACTGATGATCATGAGAAGACACATCTTACTGTTGTGCAGATGGGACAAAGCTACCACATATGATCATCTTTAAAAGAAAAACTTTTCCGAAAGAAAAGATTCCAAGCAGAGTTATTGTCCACATGCATGGAAAAGGACTGACGAATGAAGAAGGCTTGAAGACCTGGTTAAACAAAGCCTGGTCACAAAGGCCTGGAGGTTTATGTAAAAAAACAGCTTTGCTTGGTTTTGATCACTTTAAAGCCCATGTCGCACAAAGTGCCAAAGCAAGCACAGCAACCTTTAGAATCCAACTTGCTGTGAAACCTGGTGGCCTGACCTACCAACTGCAACCTCTTGATGTATCAGTAAGCAAACCCTTTAAGGTCCTAATGAAGAAAGAGTGGACTCCAGTCGCCTAGTAATAATTTAAAACCTACAGGCAGAATTAAGAGAGCATCCATCGCCCAGGTTTGTGATTAGATCCCAGGATCTTGACATGGTGTCAAGAAGGAAGTGGTTGTGAAATCGTTTAAAAAATACAGCATCAGCAATGCTGTGGATGGAACTGAGGACAATGAATTTTACCTGGATGAGGAAAGTGACTCTTCAGAAGACACTAGTAATGTAGAAATTGAAGAAAAGGATACTTCTGATGTTGACGGTGATGAAGAGTTCTTGGTCTTCTATGGTGTGTAAATATCGTAAATTTGTTATTGGTACATAAAATTTCTTGTACCTGTCTGCTTTTGTGTTTGCAATTATTTGTTACATAAAATTTCTTATACCATAACATGTTCAAAAACAAAAGCTAAAATTCATTTATGATACAAAAAAAGCATCTAAATATAAATAAATAATTGGATTAAAAAATTAAAACAAAAGTTTTTTTCCTGAAAGCTTGGGCCAAAAAGTGGATGTGCATTTTACATGGAAAAATATGTAATTTAAATTAAATTGTAGCTCTCCAATAAGAAGATAGTGTATTCTTAGCTCACTTCAAACTCCATTCTTAGATTTTGTATATGATGAAGCAGGAGTACTTTGCACATCGGTGCATGTGTCACATCTATCCACTGATGACTCTCGACTCCAGAGGATGGGATTCAGCATAAGTCTAGAGTATCAGTAGGTAGATTGTTAGGTGGCATGGGCTATGCCCAAGGGAACTGACCTGTGAGCTGGAGGCTGAGTTCTGTTTGTGCCAGATCAGTTCTTGTCTCTAGATTGTGGTTCTTCCTCTGCTGCAGAGGAGGATGGGCTAAATGACCTGCCGCTTTCCTTGCAGTCAGATCTTTTTAACACCTCTTCTAATTTGCTAAAGAAACCCTCTCTTTCTCTGAAAGCTGCTCTGATTTTAAGAAAGTGTTATGAAAATCTTCATTTTATTTATTTTGTGCAAAAAACACTTCATTTTAACTTTCATAGCTAATTCCAAGCACAAAGTGTGCAGAATTCTTTTAGGTAATCACATAATGTAGTGGTGGAGGGAAAATGTTGACCAATAAAAAAAAAAAGTAGACAGGGGAGGCTGGGAGTAGTGTGGGAAATTAAGAAGCCAAAGAACTGGTGTGTGCAGCCCATGGACACGGACTAACGAGGTGTGGGGATGGTGGGATAGGGTGCAGGAGAGAGGGGATAAAGGGTGGAAAATGGGACAACAGTAATAGCATACTTAATAAAATATATCAAAAAAAGAAAATAATACAATAATTAATAAATAATAATACAAGAATTTTTTTAAAAGAGCTTACAATATGCATCATTCAGTTGATCTCATTGCATTCTAAGAAACTGCACTGCAAAGGCAAATACTCCAACTCAGGCAACTTAAATCATTCAACATATTAAGCAACAAACTGGCCAGTTGATGTTTGCAACAAATAGCTTATATTTAGCCACATTCCACTCCCCCTGACCTGCGCCCACCCCCCACAGCTCACAGAGAGTTAAATCAAGTTCCTACATGGTAACTAAATTTGTTATAATACCAAAAAGCCATTACTTCAATAAACATACTATTGTATTCTGGGTAAGCTTCTGAAATTATATCTTAAATTCCTACATAGTTTATTAAGTTTCTAAAAATCACTCATAACTACTAATTAATAATTTTGTTTTGACAACTTCATATATCAACCCTTTGGTTTCAGATTCCTAAACCAGAGATTTCTTGTGTGACACATACTTCAGTCGCTAGTTAATGACTTGACTAATCCCTGAGGATGCCAAGGCTGAATTCCAGCTCTGTAATGTTCATTTTAGTCTCCATACACTGCCTTACTCCACCCACATGCTTTTCAAGAGGATGCCTTTTCAGTTGGTCATGAGAGAAATGGGTAAAGGAATAAAGATAAATTAAAGCAAAAATTTTATCTATAAAAATATTTCTGCATATTTTAGACTCCAAGATTCTGACCTAAAATAATAAAATTAGAGCTGATTAGCTTCTCAGTTTTAGTATTTAATTTAAAACTTATTCAATCTAAATACACATTTGAAGAGTTACCCACATATATAGAGTGGAAAAAATATATATATATTTATATATATATTTGTATAAATATACATTATATATAATTTTGATACAAATATATAATATTAATGACAGAGTATTTGTTCTCATCAATATATAATTTATATTGCCAATATATATTTACTGACCAAGTATATAACCAATATATACTTTTTCACACTGTAATTATTTGCATTTAAGTTCTGTGGTGCCAGCATTTTCTATATCACATGGAATCCTCCCTTGGGAATGCCCAATTTTCATTCATTTTTCAGTCTAGATATTTACTAAATAGTTTTCAAACTGTGTACTATGGAAGCTTAATGTTCTGTGAATGTATTAGTCCTAATTTTTAAATAATAATGCTTAAAACTCACCATCTTGCATGTTTATCTTTTTTTGTTTTTTGTTCCTATAAAAGTAATTTATATTTTCTTTTTACTATCTTCTCATTTCCATATTTATCATTCATTGGCTAACATACTCCATGGAATCTGATTTTGCCTGGTTTTCCTATTTCTACAAGAGTCACACTTGGTTACCCTCAAGCACATTTGACCCCCTTTGGTAACTCTTGCCTTTGAGTCTCCTCCATACCCTCCCCTAATACTTCCTGTTAGCATTCACTCTCTCTCCCTTTCTTTTGACATTTGCTTTAGTTACAGGCCAGCACCACATATATACAAGCAGCTGATTAATAGTATTAGCAAAATCAGTGAAGTGCAATTATTAATAAGGTCAAAAAGAGGAGGAGAAAAGTTAAGGAAAAATTACCAGTAGAATATTGGTTGACTAAGTAAAACCTTTCAGCCTTTCAACTTACTCTGAAATGAAAACTGCCTTAATTTTTTTATCCACCAGAATCGACTCTATACCTAAGTGCACATGGAACTCAAATTTATATTAACTGTTAAATATTCAGTGAGAAGCTTAAAAATTAAAGGAGTACTTGGCTGCCTTTCCACTTTTTACTTAATTGCAGTATCACTTAATTTTGCAGTATTTAAATGTAATCAAATAATGACAATAATAGGCCTCCAACTTCCCTATTCAGCCTGTGCTTTAAATGAAGTTCAATTTCTACTGGACTCTACCTTTGCTCTGTTTTACCCACATGTGTTTTGTCAGTGTGTTAAAATTAACTCATTCGGAAACATTAAGACTCAAGTTCTCTACTTGAAATAATGGAGAAATAAAAGGTCATATATTCTTCAATATATAATAAGGGAAAATCACTCATTGCATGTTGTAGATATTGCACATGCAGGTATATTTCACTGAAATAAAACAGTCTTATAAACTTAAAATTGAATATTCAAGGGTCATTTTTGCCTCAATAACTTTTATAATTCAAGGAACTAAAGGAACAGTACATAAATCTTGTAAGCTCAATGACACAGAATCTTGTTCCCACTTCTTCAAAATGTCAGCATATCAAAAGAACATCCCTGCTATAGAATGTTCATTTAGGCAATTATATCATTTTGTACATGAAATGTACAAGGACGTTCATAGCATTTAATCACTTTAAAAATATCACTCCCACACCTTCAGGCCCTCAAGCTCCTTGAAAATTCAACCTCAATCTGAGTTTCTTACATACTCTTCTTGTGTTCTACTACCAATTTGTATTTTATAAAAACCTTAACATTTTAAAACCTGTTTTATTTTACGTACTAAAATGCAATCAAGTATGTGGGAGGGAACAGAGAAATACCTTCATGGGAAACTGAAGTGAGAAGGACAGAAATGTTATTTAAAATTTTTTTTGAAAACAGACTAACAAAGGATATAAAATCTGTCAAGAAACATATAATCAAACATGTTTGATAAACAGGTTTGTATACGGGATGAAAAAATTAATAACTGGATAATTACTTGGTTGATTCTTCTGTATTGTTGCAAAAACTGGCTTGAGGCCTCTCTCCCCTTTTAAAGTAGATGACTCCTTGTTGGATCCACAAGATTAAGTTAACATGTTGAAATAGATGCTTATGTTTTAGTGATGAGATAAGTTGGCAAAAATAACTGATAGTTACTGTTTACATATGAAGTCTTCTTTCACTACCACTTTTTTTCTTGACACACCAATTTAGAGAAAAATATTTTGTTCCCAAGGTTGTTGTCACAAAGGAACCCCTGCCTGCCAAATTTTGCGTGTTGAGACTATTCTTACATGGGGTGTGGCAGAAGTAACGCCTGCTTGAGTGTGGTTGGTAGGGTAGCAATATACGTGTAATAATTTAAAGTTTTAATTTGAACATTTCACCTAAAATGTCATATGATGTGCTTGAATATGATATGTTTATGTTACAGAATTACATGCTTATGATTTTGTAATAAAAGAAGGGGCATTATTTGTGCTGGACCCTGTATATTAGCTCACATGTCAGGATCTAGGCTGTTTCTGACTCAGTGCCTTTCTGAAGTAGCACATTTCCCCATAATTCATTAATTTTAACCATACAGATCATGCACCTTCTCATCATTCTGAAAGAGTTCCCTAAAGCAGTATTAGTACAGCCAACCAGGGTTAGTATTTCCTTCCAAGCTGGATTCCCAGAGTACCTTTGCCATGCCTTCCACGTGATACAGATTTAGAATTTTCTCCCTCTGATGATTAAGGGACTTTTATGTTCCAAAATAGATTTTTCCATTGTTGCATGCTATTGTTCAATACAGATTTTAAGCACACACACACACACACACACACACACACACACACACACACAATCTCCTTATTCCCATTTCAAATAACTTAAAGCTCCCATTGATTTTGCAAAACATGTTTGAGATTATTGAGACTATTCCTACCAGTTATTTCCAGCCACGTATAAAAGGGGCCTGTGTTAAATTTTCATGTAAGGAATTTGCAGCTGTGAGAAGTTATGTGGCTTCCCAGAATATCTTGGTAAATCAGAAACCTAAGGCACATTGCTACTTCTTAATGTGGCTCCCTGTAGTTACATGTCCCCAGAGAGGAGATCTGTGGGACTATTTGGGACACACGGAAAGAAAAGAGAGATTGAATTTGAACCAGAAACCAACTTGCTCCAGGAGACATCAAGTATAGCCCTTACTGAGAGTGTATGACAGTCTTCTCCATGATTTAATTTTTCGACTCCGCTTGACATTGCCTGGTTACTAAACAAAAACATCCCTTAGCCATCGTGCAGTTTGTTAGGCCGAAAACTCCACTTGTATACATATATAGAAATGGATATATATATTTCCTGTGTTGTAGCATACTTTCAATGTATATAGTTGGTGTGTTTTTTCTGATAAGTTTTGACCTGTAGTATATTAGATCAAGAAATATTTTACTGACATCCAATTGTACCTTACAGTCAGTCCACCCTATAAAAATAATTTCGGTCCATAGATGGTAAACAGACCTGGTTTCCATCCCAATCCTTACATTTACTAGTGTGTAGCAGGGTTAAGAGTTTAAGTTTCTATTTAAGCATGGAGAGAAAATATATCTGCTTTAACTATAGTTATAGTCTATAACTCACTGGAAATAAGAGTAAATGAAATTTTAGATATTCTAATAATACCTCACTGTTTCATTTTCGTTTCTTTTGGTTTTAAACAACCCCTATTCTGAAATGGTATAGACAGTTTACAATTGCAGGTCCTACTAAGGCTGTTTATCCCACTCCTCCTTCTTAATATGGCATCTTGGAATAAACGAAGGCTTATGGTTCCCATGGCATGGGGATCACCATGAGCCTGGGGTTGGTTATCGCTGTTTCATACTGGCCCTTGGGCTGCACTCCACTAGCTTTATGGAGGCTGGTGTCCTTGAAGTAGGGTTAGCCTGTTTCTGGCAGTGAGCATCCTACTAATGTAAAGCAATAGCTCTGTCCTCCTGACCTAGTCAAAGCTCTATAGCTCTCCTTTGCTGCTGATTCATCCCTACTGAGACTAAGGACCTCCATATCTCCCCGAACCGTGACCAAACACTGCAGTTTCACCCCCAAAGTAGTCTGCTCAGTAGCCTTTAATGACAGAGATACTTTGCCCCCAAGGAGATGTATAATTGCCCAAATGCTTATAAATAAATGTGTTTAATAGATGGTCATCTCACTAATCCCATCTGTTTACATAAAGCTACGGTTTATAAACCAAGTAAAGTTAATCAGTCTCGCAATAACTGACTTATAGAAGATTGAGTCTATTGTCTTAATTTTTTCATTTAGAAATGAAACGGCAGAATTTAACATACTTCCATTATAAGGCATACACATATACATGCGCTGGAACAAAAGGAGATGTGCAGGGCTGGTGGGTTTCATCTTTTCTTGACATATAGCTTAAGATTGTATCACTCTTTTATAGAGGCTATATCCCCTAATGGATAAGAATCTTACAAGTATAGCAGCTTAGGGGATTTTTTGAGACAATTCTGCTCAGTCCCATATCAGTACTGACTCCAAGACATTTTCTTCCTATGCATATCAGCCTGGACCCTGCAGGTTTAGCAACCACCTTTTTTTTTTTTCAAACGAGGCATATAAGTGTACTAAGCCATTGAAAAGATACTTCATTCATAAAGCATATTTTTGGATACGGCTGATTGAAATCTTGAAACACACAGAGGCTCATATCTGATGAAACACCAACGGCTAATGTGGAAGCTGTTGGCTGTAGGCAGGTTTACTTGAATGACAATGAAAGGAACACTAATGGGGTTCCAAACTCATAATAATATAAATTTGGTCTTCCCATGATAGGCCACATCGGTTTCTCTTACTATTTAGCTCAGCTAATGGTGATTTAGTCTGTGGGAGCAGACAATTCTAGATCTTCATCTAGATTATTTTCTCATTTAAAGCACTGCTGGTAGGGGGATAGAGAATATAGCCACTAGAGAGGACAGCAGAGAGCCAGGAGCAGATGCAGAGGTGGCTTAACACATTGACACATTTGAAACAGCAGTCAATCCTAACAATCTGTGGCCAGTTACCTCACTCCTAAGCCAGGCTCCCACTTAAATGGAGAAAAGAAAAATATTTAAGTGGTATCTACAAAAAAGTTTTAGGATATAGTTCTCAGGTGTATAATGTTCCTGGTATAGAGTTTGAGATACTAAACAGGACAAGCAATACAGAAATGTGGAAATAATGAAGGCTTGAGAATCAGACAAATGTTGACCTATGAAACAAACATTTATTGAATGTCTGCTATACACCATATACTCAGCTAGACTTTGTAAATAGATATAGTAAAGTTTAAGGAAGGCAATTTTCATAATAAAAAAGAATATTAAAGGCAAATATTCATGGATGTGAAGATATGGTCTATATATAATTTTAGTCCTAATTTAAAAACAGGGGAGAATTTTTGACCTTCTGGGAAGATATTACTCAAAATGATAATATTTAACAATAAATAGGAAGGGTAGAGGGGGAAAACACTGAGTGGAAACAAAGTATAATGAAAGATAAAGAAGGAGAAAATTATCAAAAAGTATACCTGAATCAATACTATAAAATGCATTCAAGACATAAGAAGGAGAGTAAGGACAGTAAAACAACTACAGTTAAAAATTCTGGATTTTTCCATAATACTATTGGTAACCTTCCAGAAAATTGAATCAGTAAATTGGAGAGGGCAAAAATGAGGGTATTTCTTTTTTTAAATTGAAAGTTGGAGGAAAGGAAATAAAAATGACAGGTGAAGAGTACTCTTTCACAAGTTTGAAATTTAAACAGAGAGGAATAAGAGTATAGAGGGGGTAATATTTTTAGAAGACACAGAGAAAATTTGTGAAACTTGGATTTGGTCATTGGTAAGATGTGTGTTAAAAGCTTCAAAAAATTCAACTTGAACTCGTTTTAGATACAACAATAGTTAAAACCAAAACCAAAACAGAAACACAAATATCCTTGTGTTTGGAGTGTGGGGGAAGAAAAATAATTTCCCACTACTCTTCTAGGCTGAGACCCCACACTCCCATCCCCATGAGATTAATAGGAGAAAAAACAGCAGAAGCTTAACACCACGTGTACCTCTTGTATATATAGGAGATACACAGGAAAACTGAATAACTTCCCCAATGGCCTAAACTGCCACCTTAAATACCATCTCCAGCTAAAGACAAAAGAAGATGTTGGTGGGTGGGGCAGCCAATAATGGGTGCTTACCAGAAAAACACAGGAGCACAAGAAAAAAGGCAAGGTTGTTATGCAGGTATAAGTTATTGTCTTCTCAATTGATGAGTTTTGAGAGATTTAGTCATCCTTCTCTTCCTGGTTCAGAGAATCATTAACAAATGGAAATTTCCCTGGTAAATGTAAATGTCTCTTACAAAAGGGTAACTTCTGCTCAGTTTTCCAATGTCTGCTGCTTCTTAAAAATAGTTAGCTTAAAATAATTCTTATGCCAAAAGCATATTTTGGAATTGCAAATTCTGCCCCCCTTTTGGGAGCCCTATATAACACATTTGAACCTTGTGCTGAAATCATCCCCATAGAATTATCTTATAATAAAAAACTTTTGATAGCTAACTGGACAGAGTTCTGGCTGTTTTAGTTTATGGTCATGACAAAAATTTCATGTGCTAATTATGTTTGGTGAGTTGGATGTAACCCAAGTAAGAAATGTGTTCATAGAGTGCATTAGGTTCATTTCATTAGACTGCTAGGATATCTTATAATAATGATATATTGTATTTATATACAACTGTTTTCTTAACAGAACTGTAAGCACTATATCTTTCTTTGAAAGTTCTGCATGCTTATTAACTATTGCAATACCCTTTAGGAGAGAAGATAGTAGATAAATGGTTTTTGTTCTTTCTGGCAAAGGTGCAAAAAAGAAATATGTGTTTATAGACACACATTTCAAGGACAGTACTTGATTAACTTAACTTGTACTTATGGGACAGAATTTATTGGTGTGCCTAGAGTCTGCAGGAAGCATGATAACTTACCCTGAAGAACCACCACATCTACTTAATATGTGGCCAGCTATAGGGGGAAATACTGTGCTTATGACTTCTATAATACAAGTCAACATCATGGGAAAATCTAATGAGGTCTATATTAAACACATAGAGTGAAAAACTGGAGTGTTTGAGCCAGCACCTTAATACAGCGATTTCCATGCATATCTTTTAGCTACACTTTATAAGATACAATGAAAAGTCTTTGTCTTCAACAAAGAACTAGCATAAAAAGAAATATTTGAGACAAATTCTCATGGATGTTGTAAACCAAAACTAATTTAATTTTTATTCATTCTTTAAATTTGAATTATTTCTTTGAAAATTTATTTATTTATTTTTATTATTTTTCAGTTGCAATTGTCCTGACTTTTTCCCCACTGCTCTCCCCTAACCCATCCTCCCCACCCCAACAGTCAATGCCCCCATTGTTCATGCCCAGGAGTCCTTCATTCATGCTCCTCTGTTTACACCAGTATCCCCTCCCCCAGCCCTAGAATAAAAAACATTTATCTAAACAAAGAGGACCTGCACCTTGGAAACAGGTTCAGGTAGCAACCTGACTTGTGCTCCACTGAGACGAAACCACCTTTTACAATGAAAGTTCCCATCCAAGTTCTCACTTAGGTTTATTTTATGTAAATGAGGTATACAGGTTGTGCAGGTCAGATTGGACAAGGCAGGTCTCAGTCCTTTGGCAGAAAGATGAAACCAGGCTTTCCCTGCAGTAGTTGACTCAGACGGCATAAATAACGGGGCATAGTACGGAAAGCTGAGTGAGTCTGAGGTTCTTCCAGGTATACAGACTATGTGAGAAGTTGCTGTCAGCAAATGGCCGCTAGGCACTTACTGTTTATAAAATTTTGGTCCTCGTTAACCACGGGGAGTCCATCTCAGCAGACAAATTCCTTCTTGGGCTTCACCTTAAGTGAATGTTTCTTCTTGGGGTTTACAATATGAAGACATGGCTATAAATGATTTTAGTCCTAATTTGGACAAGGTAGAAGGTTAGGCTTTCTAACTTTCTGATTGAGGTTAAGCAACCTGAATATTAAAGACTTGCAGTTGTTAAATATACATTTACAAATAAAAGTGTTTGTTTATTCCCAGAAGCATAGCGGGAAAGGTAGAAAAAGGCAATGTAGTGATCAAATGGACTTGGCAACGCTTATTTTTTCGCATCAGTCTAAATGTTTATGTAGGGAAATATATTAAACATACAGATTTTAGATTATGTCATAGATTTGAAAAAGAGAATCATATATAAAGAACTAAATTTCATACTCTTGGCAAATCAAGTAGGTATTAACTATTAATTACTGTAAAGTAGCTTCAATAACAAGAAAGTCTCAAGGTTTTAAGTAATCTACTGAAAACAAGATGTTTAAGAATTCCTTTTCCAAAGCAAAATTCAGAAGCCTTTTTTAAGTAATTCTTTTAAAATCAAATTTTGTAGTTCAATAAGAGTATAGTTAACTTTATTATAAAATCAATTTTATATCCTGTGTATATATATCGTATTAAAATATTCAGTCTTCTCTTGGATAATTCATTAATTTTTTTCTTTTAAATCAACTTTCCATGCTTTGAGTATTTTGTCAGTATTATTCTAGATAAGTCTACACATATTGATTTCTATAACAGAGGCAATGATGAAAAAAGAGATGATAACCATTAAATATTAAACCAAAGCAATGATTGTAAAATAAAGGAGCATCTTAAAAATGAAACTAAACTTTCCAAGAAAGAAACAAGGCTATTCTACGTTAGAGAGCAATTATGTCTTTGTCATCATTATCCTGGTATTACCTCAAATATGGGATAAAACAATCATCTTTGTGTATTTCAGTATTTAATATTGCTATAATTTAGGCTTTGATCTGATTCAATTATGGCTTCTTTAATAGTATTAAACTGTGATAAAAGTTTTTAAATCACTTTTTAAAATTTAAATAATATAAAACAACAGTATTCAGAGTCCATACTTCCAATTAAACTCTCTTAGAAACATATTATACAGCAAATTATATAAAGTGTGGCCATTGAACCAATGATGTTGACTATCATAATGATCGCGCAGATTGGCAAATAAATCTAAAAAATGTGTGCATTAGAATTCTGACTTTATTGACACTTTTTTTGTTGGCTAAATGAACAAACAAATGGTTAAGCATATGCTTAAACTAGATGCAATGATGATTCTTTAAACAAAAAAGAGTTCAGTCATTTCCTGGAAGCAAATCATACTAGAACCAACCAAATAGTAAAAGTATATCATTCAGTTGCATCTTTGCATTAGTAAAAACATTTGCATTTTATGTAAACAGAAAAAAGTCATATATTCAGAGTAGAAAACCTAAATACTGTCTGTTGATGAGACACATTTTGATTAAAATGTTTTTTTAGGTGACTCATCTGAATTAGTAACCATAATTTATTAAAACCTTCAGAATGTGAGAATTACAAATACAGAGTTTTAATTTTGGATACCTGATAAAAACAGACACTTTTCTTTAGGAAATTAGTACTATGAGTTATAAATTACAAATAAGTATCAGTGACTGGACCAATACTTATTTATCAACCTACTTAAAATTTTTTAATATAATTTTTTTAAAAGCATCTTTAAAATGTTCAAAAATTCATCTAGTTGACCAAAATTTTGAATTGTAAATTATTCTTTTTGCATAATAATTATAAAATGAGATATTCAGTAATCAGTAGAGCATCATTAATACTGGCATGAAATACATCTTATTATTAAATATTATTAGTTATTAAATATACATTTATAAAAATGCTTGTGTTTATTTATTCCCAGGAGGTCAGGGAAGATAGAGAAGGTAATAGAATAATTGGATAGATTTGGCAACTCTCATTCTTCCCATCAGTATAAATGAGTAATGATCTTAATTCATCCATATATTTCCTATTTTTCAAAAGTCTCATGGTAAACATTATGTCAGGTTCTCACAAGAACTCCTAGAAAAGATAACGACAGATATCTTGCAGATTGCATCTCCAGGACAGGTTTCCTCTCTGTTATACCATGAATAAAATCCAGAAAAATAGATCTTAAACCTTTGTTATTGCATAATCTTATTCAACTCCACTTTGTAGGCAAAATGGTGACCTGCAATGGCAGTAAATGCAATGAAATTAGGTGATTAGTTAACAGGGGAATTTAAGTAATTTTTTAAATGAGCAATAGAAACTGCTGTCTCTATTTTGAAGGTTGAACTACTGATTGGAATGACTCAAATCAGTCTAACTCCTTGTACTATAGTGTAATTTATACATTTATATAAACAGCAACTTTGGAATGCCAAGGAAAATATTGTCCATCAATCATCTGATTCAAAATGTCCTACTCTAGACTGAGAGAGGCCATTCCATTTTAATTACCACTATTTCAAATTATACCTTTATATTCTTCAAGCAAATTTGCTACTTTTATATTCAGTCGGCTTTGAAGAATAGTCATTGCATTTCTTTCTATAATCTGAGTAAATGAAACTAACCATTTAAAAAGAGAAATGGGGAAGGAAATGGAATTCTCTAGTCCAGTGAAATCATTGGAGACTCATATTCTACAAAGGAAATATAAAGTATTAATCTGTTTGAAGATATTTGAAGGTATGTGCCTTCTTTTCTTAAAGTGCAAATATATTTTCTTCATTTGTGGCCTACAGTGTTTAATATTGACCAGACTATTCATTCATTGCCCCTTTTCATGAATCAGATATTTACTGAATACCTACAATGTGCCAGGGACAAGAATGAAAAAAAAAGAAAAGAAAAGAAAAGATAAATGACAAATTCTCATGCTCTAATGGAGATTTAATTCAAGTAAAGGAAACATGATCATAAATATAATAAATACTGAAATTATAAAGTGTGTTAGGAGGTGCTGAGTCCTTATAGAACAAAGCAGAATGCAGGACACCTGGCTAGACTGGGAGCCAGTTTTACATATGTTGGTCAGGTTCACCTCACTGATGGGATATTTAAATAAAGAGTTGAAAGAAGTGAGAGAATGACCTATGTGGATATTTGGGGAGAAAGCATTACAGGTTCAGGAAACAGCCAATATAAATACTCTGAAATAGGAACATATGGGCATGTTTGAAATTTTTTTCCATCTGGAAACACTCTTTTAGGAGTTTTGCACCATTCAGACCACTGGTCCAAATACTATCTTTTAGCAAAATCCACAAGGAACATAGGTATTTCTCAGATTCTCAAATCTCCCAGAGTTCCCAGGCATTGTAGCTCAGCTTATTTCACTTCAGAAATCCTGTGTTCACATTAGGAGACCAGATTCATGACCGGGATTTTTAATCCCTTCCTGAGATTACACAAAGATGTGAACCCATAATGCTGCATTGTCTTGTCTTTAATTAAAACATGCATATAAGTAATGACAATATTTAAAATATTTGTCTTGCAATATCTTCCTCAGTTCTTTGAAATATAAAGGACATTTTGTATTTTTTATAGTTTTTACTCTAATAGAATTAATTGCCAGCATTCACTGAGCACTTAACTATTTTTTAGGCATTGCTCTAACAGTTGTACACACATAATCTTACTTACTACTTATAAAAACTCAAATCTAATAAGATAGGTAAGATAACAGGGCGGAAAGAATTGAACATGCTTCTTTGTTGACAACATGGAGTCTTCACACTATACTCTTGGCTTACTTTGGCATTTCATTTGTTAAAAAAAAAAATTTTATCTTGTTTTCGTCATTTTAATTTGGAGATTTTCACTTATATTGTTAGGTAGGCTAGAGAGTAAACCAAGGCAAGGAGAGGGAAGGAGACAGGTCTCACTCATTAATTCAGTAGTCCTGAGCCTGGTCCGATAAGATTGCTGGGTATTCTGAAAATCACAATAAAAAAACATGATAGTGCAGGAGGAAGGGGGCCCTTGAAATTCTGTGTGTATCGTTTCTACCACCTGGGAAAGAAAGCCTTTGAAAACATGTATTAACCCCAAGGTTTAGAGAGGGGAGGAGGAGGGAGAACCTAGAAGCTGACTACAAGCATAAAACCCCCAAAATCCCAATAGTTGGGACACTCAGATTAGCTGGGTGTCTGCTTGCAGCTTCACGCTCAAGTGTATTTCATAAATAAACTTGCTATCTCATTTTCACTGTACATATTGTCTCACTCTTGAAATCTTCTCTTGCAAGCAAGGCAAGAACCAAGGGAGAAGCATGCTAACTTGGGTCTCCCTTCATCTAATCTTTTAAAACATTTTAATAGGACAAAATATGTGTAAATATCTCCCTGTTTTCATTAATCCAAATTAAGGAGCAATAGTTGGATTTTGGGTGAGTGTTGTCTACTTTCCAAAAAGCTTATTTTTTCATAGAAAGCAAAATTGTCTGTTACTCTTA
Organism: Mormoops blainvillei; assembly: GCA_004026545.1. Lineage (NCBI taxonomy): Eukaryota > Metazoa > Chordata > Mammalia > Chiroptera > Mormoopidae > Mormoops > Mormoops blainvillei. The sequence goes on from PVJD01000486.1 coordinate 136,486, forward strand.
GATAATTTTACTATAAATGAGAATAGCTACATTCTATTCTTGGCTCTGTCCCTGAAGCCCCTATATCCTTAAATACCTGACTTTCCTGACCTGTTTTTCCATTTCCTCACCTGCAATGGAGGGCTGAGGCACATATATCTTATTCATCTTCAGTTATTTTCCATTAATTTTATTTTAAAGTTATTTCAAACTTACAGAAAAGATGCAAAATAGTAAAAACAAAACTCTTCTGTATATCTTTACTCAAATTCACCAGTTTTTAACCTTTTACCACAATTGCTTCATCAATCTCCCTTTATACTTAATGTATATCTATATGTTTACATGAATATGATATATAGATATGATTATTTTATGCATCATTTGAGAATGTTACATACATGATTTCTATTTACATACATGATTTCTTATTTATGTAACTGAACAAAATGGAGGTCTGGCTACCTGCCACAAAAAAGCCAGACTCGTGAGGCAGGTGCTGGCGAAAAAGGTTTTATTCAGGTGCCACACCACCTGGGAGAATGGTAGACTCTCGTCCCAAAGACCACCTCTCCTTCCTGCTCAAGCCTGCAGTTCTTATAGGGATAGTGCGAGGAGGAACTTGTCTTCTATCCAATAATCTTGCTAACTTTTGGCACGCTACTGGCCATATCCATGCATATTTCTAGCTTTCGGTGTGCTTGGGCTCTATCCATTCTTACTTCTAGCTCTCTGTGCACTCAGTGTGAGAACCTCCTCCTACCAACATCTTGGCCAATGGGGAAGGCCCCCTGGCATTCTGACTGACTGTCTAGGGTAACATTTATACTTTCTTGTAAGATACAAAACTTATTCTAATTTCATTAAAATCTACAGATTTTTAATATTATTTTAACTACTGTAAATAACACATGTGAAATTATATTGTGAAATTTAAAGAACTACTAAATGTGTAGATTGTGTTTCTTAGGAAACTAGCCCAAAAGTATTTTACAAAAGGGCTATATTTCAAAGAAAATTATGGAACTTTATTTTTGTAGATTTGGAAACATCATACCTACAATATACCTACATGAAAATTTATTGGGTCAAAATTCTTATTTTTATAAGTGATAGAATTAGATGCACAATTCCCAGTGGTCTAAAGAGAAAATAATTCCGACCACTCTATAGGGAACATATTTCATGCAACAAGGCAAGTCAGTTCTGCTTAAATTGATCAAGTAAAATAGCTTTTAGTGACATTTTGTAAATGACCAATCAAAATAAAAGATGATCACTCCTGGGGGTGCATTGTTGAGTTTTTTCTGCTCCATTGACATGTTTTTATACATATTTAGTCATTTTAATGCATCAAATGTGTAGAATATATTTAATACTAAACTGGATATTGTCACTTGCAGAGCATATTCACTTCTGGACAGGTCTTCTAAAAATACAAAAAATTAGCTAATGAAGAGAGAGACTTGTGTATGCCATTACTTCCCACTCACCAAAGAGAAAACATGTAGCCATGTTTGGAACGATAGGATGATGTTTGTTTGAATTGAAATCGCATCTTAGGCAGGGCTAAACAAGCAGTATCTCCAGGTACTTCTGAATTTCTCTTGAGACACTGCTAAATGTTAGGCTATCACACTTGAATTTTTAAAGAAACACACCTACAAATTCACCTGAACTGAAACAATAGCTGAACTAACTCTTGGGAGGGATCTGTTCCAACAGAGAAAAGAAATGCATACACACACCTCTTTACTGCCTCTGGGATGCCAGATTGTTCTGTGGCCCATTGTTTCCTCTTCAGTTGTCATAGTGAATGATAGCATGGATTGTTAAGGTTCTTAGAGAAAGAAGGTTTTGGTTTTTTTTTAATTTTTAAAAGAAACCTTGCTTTTCCAAAGAACAATGTGATATACACAATGTTGTATTTTGAAGCATTCAGAATTTTGATCATTATGATTTCCCAGAGCATGCATGGAAATATCTTTTAATAAAGGTATTTTTTCAGACCTCTCTGGCAGATTTAATATTTTATTAAAAAATATATTGCAAAAGTTTCATTCCTAACTATATAAACACATCAGTGTTGGCCCACCCCCAAAGCCCACCCTAAATAGGATAATTGTAAATATGATGCAGAAATCCTGCAGATGTGAGTTTAATGCCTAATAATCTGATAAAGGTATAATTTTATTTTATAGATATTCTTTTAGAAGTTCTAATTATGTGATAGAACTCTAGTTTTTGTTTTGAAACAAACATATCTACAGGGTCTGATAGTATCCCTTCTGTGTTATCTACTGTCAGGGAAAGATACTGACAAGATTTTAGTACCAGGTAATATGCAGATAACATAACCTGAATATTCTTTCATGGTAGAGACTTCTAAATAACTGCTTTTTCTGATGAAACTAGAATCCCTAATTAATTGTGGTGACTGGTCACTGAGAATAAAGGGTATGATTCTCAAGCAACTTCTGAAGAGTGTGGTTGTGTAACTGACCTGTAACATACAAGCAGAGAGATCCAATTTGGGGGATGTATTCTTGAAAGGAAAAGTATGCCCTTTTTCCTCCCTTCCTTTGCTCTGGGAGCCTCAATATGTTAACCGAAGTACACTTTGGGACTAGATGCCAAGGGCAATAATATAGAAATTACAGAGCAGAAAGCTGAAAACACCCCAAGTCCCAGACAATATAAAATCTTAAACTGCCTCCATCTGGACTTAGCTTTTCTCTTTATGTGAAATAGAAAAAAACTCATGTATGGCTCAACCAATTTTATTTTTAATATTTTTTTATTTTGAGATAATTACAGATTTCCATAGAGTTGTACAAATTAATATAGAGAAATCTCATAAACCCTTCAGCATTTTCCCTCAAAGGTGACATAATCACAATCAGGAAATTGCAATTTTATTATAGGTCTCTGTTGCAAATCTATTTAGTGAATTAATTTTTATTTGGAATGCACGACATTTGGGTCTTTGTTACACATTTAAGGCAAACATATTGTAGTTAATACACTTTATGCTACAAATTACTTAGAAATAAAAACTGGAATAAATATTTTAAGCCCTTTAAAAATTCTAATTATTCTTGCATAAAATTAAAGAATGATCATAGACTGAAACCAAAGAGTGAACACAAACCTGGGAAGGCATCAGTCCTATAAATGATAAAAGTGGGTTTTTCTTCAATGTAGGAGCTGAAGATGTGGCCTTTGGTCCTCAAAAGATGGAGGCTGGCTGTACTTTCATTGAAAGGATGGACTAGGACAAAAATAATTAATACCAGAGGGATGGCCAGGGTGGAAGAAATGGCCCCAGAAAATTCACAATCAACTGCCCTACCTACTCCCAGTCAGTCAGGAAGGGTCACGTTTTTACAATCTGGATCCATCAGAAGCCTCGAAGTTATAAAAAATTAACATAAAAACATTTAAAAGGCAGGTCTAGGCTAATGATACTCCCCAGTCTCCTGAAATAATTAAATGTATATTCTTTTAAACAAGGCTGCAAAATACTCTTATAAAACACGAGCTCACAATGCAAGGTGCAAAGTACGTGAGGAACTAGTCAACCATGAGCAAGAGTAGACAGAGACAAGAAAAGCGAGATGACATTCTGTATTAATGTCCGAGAGCTACCCTAACAAATTGCCACAGAGTTGGTAGCCTAAAAAACAGAAATTTATTCTGTCAAGGCTGGAAATCTGAGGTCAAGGTGTCAGTGGGGCTGCGTTGCCTTTCGGGGGCTCTGGAGAAGATCCTGACGCTCCCCTTTTTCAGTTGCTGGAGTGGCAGGCTTTTCCTACTTGGGGCAGCATTGCTCCAGCCTCTGCCTCCATCATCTCCTCTCCCCTCTGTGTCTCTCCTCTGTCTGTCCCACCTAAGGACACTCGTCACTGGGTTTGGGGCCCTTTTAGATAATCTAGGGTGAGCTCATCTCCAGATCCTCAATTTAATTACATCTACGCAGACCTTTTTTCAAGTGCAGTAACCTTGTCAGGTCCTGGGGTTTAGAGCATAGTTGTAGGTTTGTGGGAGGTCCACTATTCAACCTACTACACTCTCTAAAGAATTGCAGACAATAGAGCCAGCAGAGAGTTATTATACGTTTGTTTAAAATAATTGGATTTTTTAATGAAAGAGGCAGCAATACGACACTATGGAAAAATGCCTGCCAGTTTTGCAGAAGACTAAAACAGAACTCCAAGTTATAAATAAAATAGTCATTGAAATAAAATGAACCAGTAGATGAATTATACAGCAAATTAAACTCTGCTGAGATTATTAATCACATATATGAGGAAATTATACAGAGATTGTGTAATAATAAGGTTAAGAGACATAAAGGCTATAAGAAGGTTTTATATGTGTAGATATGTGTGTGTATATATACACATATATACATATATAAATAGTTAATAGAAATTTTAGAAAGAAATATCAGTGATTAGGAGAATGAAAATATAACAGTGAAAAATTTTAAGAATTATTGAAGCATATAAACCCTTACATTTAGAAATCATTTCTTAAAAAAGAGAATAGATAAAAATTAATCCATGCCTAGAAATGGTACCGCAAAGCTGCATTACAGCAAATAAAGAGAGAAGATATTAAGTGTAATCACAGGCCAATTTTTTATCAATAAAGGTAAACAAGTTGAAAACAGACTTCAATTAAAACAACAAAAAAAATAAAAAGAATATTATATATACGAAAGATAGGCTTTGGGAGGATATTTATTACTTATTTAGTTATGTTATATATATTCTCTATTATGATGTATATGTACGTATTATGTTTCCAACATTTATTCTTAAACTCCTTTCTTTATTAGAACTCAAAGTGTAAGATTTCTCAGACTCTCTTGCAGTGTCACAGATATTTTAGAGCGCACAGTTCAGATGGACACATACAGGTCTTATTTTTAGAACCTAATTAAATATTGTAAAATGCGGGGGAACAAGAGCCACTCTTTCCAGGTTTTAGCAGCACAACTTGAACCAAAAGTTCCAAAGGTGTTTTCCGAATTCATTCGCTCAGATGAGGTACTGTAATCCTGGAACCATAAGTTGGGATGGCAATTTCCAGATTCCAGCAAAGGTAAAATACACACACACACGCACACAATTTCTCAGGTTAATCTTTCATGGGTTGGCATGGTCTGTTTTATACTGTCTTCATCCCAGAGACCAAGTAGAAAGAGTAGGACCTTTCTGGAAATGGTTGGTTTTGTGGCAAGGGAAGACAAGTGGTGGCAGATCACATAGTGCCTCTGAGAAATTCTCAGAAGTTTGCATACACCTGCTTTGCTCACATCCCATTTGACGCAGGAAGCCTTACGGTCAAACCCAAGCCAGTCAAATAGGGATAGTCTATCTGCTATAGGGGAGGGCAGAGAAAATATTTTAAACAAAAGTACAGTCTATCATGAAGTTGTACTTATTCGGGCATGTATATTTTTTCCCTTGATTTGACACTGTAATTGGCCTCTGTGGCACGTCTTTGGTTGGCTTCTTGCATTTAGCAAAAAGTTTTGAGAACTGCTGGAGGTGTTTCATGGGTCAGCACACCATTCCTCTTTCTTGTTGAGTGGCATCCCACCTGGGGAGATGCTGCATTCTATTCCAGCATTCATAAATTGGTGGACATTTGTTATTACTTACAGTTTTTGACTATTGGGAAAAAATGTGCCATACACATTTGTACCCAAGTCTATATGGAGGTATATACTTTGTTTTCTCTTGGTAAATACCTATGAGTGAAATGCTGGATCATATAGTAATTTCATGCCTAACTTTAAGAGAAATTGCTAAATGTTTTTCTCAAATAGATTTATCATTTTACATCTCTATCTATTTCTTCTGTTTTGCAACATGGAAGATTTCAAATCACCCTTGATCTTTACCAGCACTTGATACTGTCAGATTGATTTTTTTAATTAAATTATAGTTGGCATACGATATTGTATTAGTGTCAGGTGTACAACAGAGTGATTCAATGTTTATATTCCTTATGACGTGATCACCGCAGTCTAATAAACACCCATGACCGTGCGAAGTTTTCACGATATTTTTGACTATATTCTCTGCACTGTTCACTCCATCCTCGAGGCTCATTAACTTTATAACTAGAAGTTGGTAGCTCTCATTCCCCTTCTCCTCACTCCTTTCCCCTCTGGCAGCCATCAGTTTGCTCTCTGTGTCTATGGGTCTGTTTCATTTCATTTGTTTGCTTGTGTTGTATATCATGGGATATTACTCAGCAATAAAAAGAATGAAATCTTGCCATTTGTAACAACATGGATGGACCTAGAAGATATCATGCTAAGTGAAATATTACTCAGACAAAGACAAATACCATATGATTTCACTTATATGTGGAATCTAAAAAACAGATTTTTAAAAATTTAAGCATTCAAATGAGTACAGTGATATCTCATTTGGGTATTTAATTTGTGTTTTCCTAATAAGTAAAGCTGTTAAGCATCCTTTCATATGTTTAACATCCATCTGTCTTTCTTGGTGAACTGTCTCTTCAAATATATTCCCATTTTTTCAATTGCATTGTTAGTCTTAATACTGAGCTTTGTTTTTAATATATTCACAGTGGTAAGAATAAGTATTCTTGCCCTGCTCACAAGCTTAGCCAGAGAGCCTTCAGATTTCAATATAAAATAGGATGCTAAGCATGTTTTATAAGTGCATTTTATCATATTGGAGAAGTTTCTTTCTATTCCTAGGTTGTTTAGACCCAGGCAGGCTGTTGAATACCGTTAAATGCTTTGTATGAATATACTAAAAAATCATATGGGTTTTCCTTCTCATCTCTTGACATGATGAATTACATTGATTGATTTTGAATCCTAAACCATATTTACCTTCTTGAGATAAAGCCCTCTTGGGATAAAGCTCTCTTGCTCATAATATATTGTACTTTTAATATATTACTGAATTCAATTTGCTAATATTTGCTACAGATATTTGCATCTTTATTCTTGGGAGATACTGGTCCAGAATTTATGTTCTTTAAATGCTTTTTACTGGTTTTGCTATCAGGGTAGTACTAGCCTCCTGGGCTTTCTCTGTTTTTAAAACTCTTGTCCCCCTAATGCCACACATCTAAGCTCTGGCCTTGCTCCTTTCCCAGGACATTATCTTTATGATCAGCCTGGCTTCATGGGGACTAGCACGACTGAAACACCCGAAGTGTTACCCATCTCCCACACCATTTTTCTCTATGCTTAAATTTCAGCATGTAATTTCATTTAATCATTGCCTTTTCTCTCCGATTTATCTTTTTAAATACAAATTGTTTAAAAGAACAAGAGTGCCATAACCTTAGTGTAAACATGTTGGTCATTTCTCTCTAGGTGACAAGAAATAGAAAACTTTTTAGTATCAAAAGAGATATTAAAAGAGGGGACAAGAACCTCAAGTAGATACTGAGTCACCAAAGAAAATTGCATTATTGCTTCAAACCAGATGGTTTAATCATTATTTTTGAGTGAATACACTACTCATAAAGAATCCAATTCTGTTCAAAACTACCCCTTTGATGACTGCCAAAAAGAGAGTAAATTTTAGTTTTCTTACCAATGTTCTCTTGCAGTGCAGCATTGCTAATATTGAGTAGCCAAACTTTAGAAGATACCCTAATAAACTTGCATCACTCATGGATGACAGAAACAAGCATTCTAACACGATGACGCTGTGAAATGTGTAGCCTCGGGAACCAGCACCGCTTGTGTCCTAAAGGACTGAGCACTGACGTTGGATGCTCTGCACCCTGATGTTAGGTGCTCTGCTTTACATGAAGCAGCCTGGCAGTGAGTGCCTTGGAGGGCAGATGCTGTCCCGAGAATGTGACAGGAATAGAGTCACTGTGGTAAAAACAGATAAATTACCTTCAGCTTACTTTGGAAATTTCCTCCAAAACACCAAAGTGAATAAATCAGAAATACGAGTATAATATAAACTGTATCTATAATTTTTTAAAAAATCTGTTCAATGAAACCAAAGTATATGAATATAGAAAAATGATTGGACTAAAAGTAGATAATTTCTCAATGAGAAGGAAGGTCAAGCTTAATGGCGATGAGTCATGGTGAGGAAAAAAAAGATACCTTCCAGAAGCAAATATATTGATTAGTTCTACAGATTTCAAAAGACTTAAGAATTCAAATAACCAATTAACATAAAAATGAGGAGAAAGTATAGGGGCTGAAAATAGGGAATTTTTTGTAAGTGCTAATGAAGTGCGATTCCAAGATCCTAGGCTCACCTATCTTTCCTCACTGTACTGGCAAACAAAGGTTTATTCTCTATTGTGTTCTTCTTAAATACCTTTTAAATTATGTCACCCTCTGGTGAAAGCTCTCCAGACCTTCCCTTTACAATGTCTGTGTTCTTCCTTTCCATGTAAGAAATAGGACCAAAATATTATACTTTATTTCAGGGTCTTTGAGATGCTTAATTTTAGGTAGCAGTAATAAATTTTGATATTCATTTTTTCCCTTTCTGAGTCTTGAATGGAGATATAGCAGAGGGCTGACTAGCATGCTTTGATGACTGTCTGCATTCAAATCTACCTTCATTAGTTGTGTGTCATTGGGCAAGTTTCTTCATGTCTCCCTAACTTAGTTTCCTTATCTGTGAAGTGGCAGTGATAAAAGATAGATACAAAGATAAATATAGGTAATATCTATCTATAGATAATAAATGATTTCTCATGGAGTTTTTTTGAACATTAACTATATAAAGCATTTAGAACATTATTAGACTAGCACATAGAGCGTTATTACTTATTATGTCAAAATTCTGTTATGATGACCACCTCAGAAGAACTGTTGTGAGTTAGGGACTATAACAAAATAAATATTTTAAAAATTATTATTATTACAGCAGAAAACTGATGCAAAAGCAGAGACTGGTAGTTGCTCACCCAGTATCAATACTGCCCTTCTCCCTACTAAAAGAACATGATTTTATCCAGTGCAACAAAATAATTTAATTAAAGATTACATTTCCCAGTCTTCTTTAAATCTAATAAAATATACACAGAAACCATCAGAGAGGGTATCTAGAAAAATTTTTAAAGAGGGACGTTTGTCCCTTTAGCTTTGCCAGCCTCCTCAGCCTGCCTTCCTGGGATACAGATGCACTGTCTGGAACCGCAGCAGTCCTCTTGTGTCATGAGGTAACCCCTAAGATGGAAAATGTGTGCCGGGAAATGCCGAACAGAAAGAAAAAAAGACACAGTATTCCTTAATGTCAGTGAAGCTACCATCCCCGCCTCGAATCCTTATCTTCACAATTATTGTGAGACAAATGATTTTAAAGCCTCTTTAATTTGGGTTTTGTATTATATGCTGCTGAAGTCAACCCCAAGTGACACAGAGACCTATGGTGATTTCATTTGGCCCATGGTAAGAGTATGCTCAGAAAAAAATGGTGATTAAGGAACAAAGCAAAAGTTAATCCTTTCAAGTAACATGAATTCAGAATGTAGCACAGGGCCTTCAGTGAAAAGTTTTCAGTTCATAATTTGGGGGGATAACAAGTTTCTGTTTTATGATTGTTACACTTCCGTGTCACCAGAATGCCTTTTTGAAAAAAAATTTCTTGTGAAGCAGGTGCAAAATTCGAATGCTTGCTTTTGCTATTGGTTTTTTCCAGCATTATAAGCCTTAAGCTTAGGTCAGGTTTCTTGTTTGCATCGCGTCTCCGGCCGCTGCGCCGTAGTGAGCAGCGGGCCGCCAGAACGTTCGTCATGTTCACAGCCGGTAAAGACACCCTTGCGCACGTGTTGGCTGGCGGTGCCTGCATGTGTGGTTTAAAGATTAGGGAAGAGAGGCCACAGCAGCTTTTCTTAAGTTAATTTCAAGGCTCTCATTCCAAAGATTCACTGAGGTCTAGGATATGTAAAAAAATTATAAACAAGGGGAGCCCCCCAACCAGAATTTATTTATAAAAAATTGTGTATTTATTCTTACGTGTTTAAACTTCAGTCACCTTCAAAGTACTGTCCATTTGACGCAATACACCTATCCAGACATTTTTTTCCACGGCTCAAAATAGTTTTTCAGCTTGTCAATTTTGATGCCTTTAATTCTTCTGCTGTTTATTGTTTCACCTCGTCCACATTGGCAAAACATTTCCCTCTGAGGACGTTTTTCATCTGGGGAAACAAAAAAAAAGTTGCTCGGGGGCAAGACTGGGTGAATAGAGAGGGTAGGGCATGGGGGTCATGCTGTTTTTGGTCAAAAACTGCTGAACACTCAGTGCTGTGTGGGCAGATGTGCTCATAAATTGCCCATCATGAAATGGGCAAATGAGTGAAAGAGTCTTCAGAAAAATTCACTGAAGCCAAATGCAGCCTCTCACAACACCACCAGCTGGTACACTGATACAGATGGGTTCCTAGAGCACTCACCTAGTGGGGAAAGCCTGTACTACAAGGGGCCTGCCGCCAGAAGATAATTCCAGTTTTTTGGCAGAGGAGGTCCCTCCCTGTAAAATATATATTATGAGGTATACATTTTTAACACAGACCTACATAGGTTAGAAGAAATTTTGTCGCTCCATATATAGCCTTACATGCCCCACTACTGTTCTAAACACCCACGTGATATTATAGCGAGTGACATAGAGAAGATGAAGGATAATTGAAGGAAACATTACCAAAAGCAGAATAAACTATTTGCTATTGGAAATATTTCATAAGATATACTTCTGGTCATCATTATATGAGCCTTTGGCAACTTTTACATTTCAAAACCAGCCATCATCACTGAGTGATCTGGACTTGGCTGTTTGGGTTCCTTTGCCATGCCTACAAAAAGAGCAAGATCACGTAGTTCCTACACATCCACCAGGTTAAAAGAGAATAGGGAGCGAGAATGAGTATCACCAGGTATCACTGTTAAAAAAAAGATGAAAACCCAGATTTGTTTTCTTCTGGAATACAGAAGATCTCCCAGTTTAGTAGATGCCTATCTACAATTTTCACTGAGATACTGCTTTCCCAAGCTGACATGATAAAGGAGAACGAGAGCAGACTATGGTATCTTTAAATCAAGTTGTATCAAGCTATTTTATTTTTAGCCTGTCTCAGCTTCCTTTGGGCACTGCCATTCCCTGTTAGAGAATGGGAAGTAGGGAATCAGGTCATCACAAAGTATTTATCCCCTGGATTGGAAAAGGTAAGGGGGACTTGTGTGAACAGGGTGCCAGTAGCACATGGATTCCCAGGGGCACAGATGTGCCTAAGTGTCCATAGGCTGCAGGTTAGGCATTCGGGATAGTGGAGGCTGAGCAAGATGCAAAATTCTATAGTACATGCTGGGTCAAACTGCCATGTTATAAGAGAAAACATAAACTTTGGCTAGATTATACATATATTATTACAGCTAAGTATCAAATATTTCTATGGTCTTGGTCCAATGGCTCTTCAGCTATCCAAAAGCAGTAAGTACCCTGCTATATCTTTTTCCTATGGTTCAATTAAAATGCTCAAAAAACACAGAGTGAGAAAGGTGATTAGTTGTTGAATCACAATTCTTTTGGGCCCCTCTACCCAGGGTTGCCATTTAGAAGATTAAAAATGCAGGGATCACAGTTCAATTTGAATTTAGGTAAATAGCAAGTATTATCTTTAGTATAATTATTCTCCATGCAATATTTGAGACATACTGAAAAGTATTTGTTGTTTGTATGAAATTCAAAATTCCATGGTAAGCATCCTGTATTTTTTCTGGCAAACCCATCTCTACCTCATAATGCTATGTTTAAAATATACTTTAGCCCTGGCCAGTGTGGTTCGGTGGTTGTAGTGGCGTCCCATAACCGAAAGTTTGTGGGTTTGATTCCCAATCAGGACACATACCTAGGTTGCGGGTTCATCCCTGGTCTGGGACAGGTGCGTGCAACCCCCAGCCTGGATGTGTAGGATCCCCGGTCCTGGAGTGGGAGCCCAGTCAGGGTGTGTGAGAATGCAACTGATCGATGCTTCTCTCACTCAGGGTTTTTCTCTCTCCTTTCCCCACTCTCCCTAAAAAAAAGCAAATGAAAATTGTCCTTGTGTAGGATAAAAAGTAAGAATTAAAAAATATATACTTTAACATGTTGGCTAAGGAACTTCTTTTTTTATTATTTTTTAATTTTATTTTTTAGATTTTATTTATTTTATCTTTAAACAGAGGGGAAAGGAAGGAGAAAGAGAGGGAGAGAAACATGAATGTGTGGTCACCTCTCACACTCCCCCTACTGCGGACCTGGCCCGCAACCCAGACATGTGTTCTGACTGGGGAATCGAACCAGCAACCCTTTGGTTCGCAGACTGACACTCAATCCACTGAGCTACACCAGCCAGGGTATAAAGGACTTCTCTTAGTCACTTCAGTATGTCCTTATACCTTGTTTCATCTGACACAATTGAAATAGTTATGTTGAAACAGCATAATACAAGCTATATTAAGTCCAGTTGCTATTTCATCTAGTTTGTATGATTTCTCCTTTTGTCAGCTCTCTCTATTAAGTCCACAGCATCACAGCTTATGGAATCTCAAAGACCATGCAAGACTGGGTTCTCTCTGTCTTATCAAAGAAAGATACTCTTTAGCTTTGCAGACGGACTTTCAACCTACCGGAGACTATATTCCAAAACTGTATTGTTACACCTCTAACTGAAAGCGTGTCATGAGGTTCTTCTATTATTTCACCTATACTTGAAACAGGAAGACCAAATTTGACAGTCTCAACCCAGCAAACAAACCTTTGATTTTTATGGTCATCTCTCTCATTAGTTAGAATGGAAAATACAGACATTTTTCATGCTGTCATAACATCATGGTTAGGATTATGGGCTTTATAATCAGAAGGCCTGTATTAATTTTTATTTTTTTATACAGCTCCCTATGACACAATCTTCATATATCATAAAACTTCAGAATGTTAAGTCTTTTAAGAATATATAAAATAATAAAACACTATCACTTAACATTCCAGTAGCCACAGGGCAAATTATCCAGGTATGTAAATCTTAATAACCACTTTAAATTCCTAAATTTCAACAACATTTAAAATTGGGATAGATGTTTTAAAATATGTTTCCTTCTAACATGAAACTCCCAGAATACATCATTTTTTGGAAACTTTGGCATATAACTGGAATGCCAATTGTTCTCTTATGCACCAATGAAATAAGGCTCTGAGAGGCACTCATAGAAATTCCTGCAGTGGCAGGAATATTCTGCGGCCCCGCTGTCCAGCATGTCAGACACAAGCCCCCGTGGCTTCCGGCACTGCAAATGTGGCTAGAACAACTAGGTACTAAATTGCAAATGTAATTTCAATTCACATGCTGCATACAGCTACTTTATAAGACAATGCAGGCCTATGATGTTGAATTGTGAGGGTTTTAAAGTCTTATGACTAGTTTCCATATATTTTTTTATTCTGTCCATTCAAAAATGTTACATATAGTTAATTGATTATACCTAGCCCTGGTAAATTTCCCAATCCCTTTTTATTATTTCTAATAGACTCAGAATATTTTAAAAAATAGTTTTCTAGAAATATACCCCTTTTAAGATCAGCCAATTTGAGTGAAGGCAAGAAATTTTCCCTTCATAGGAAAGTGCCTGTGCTATTCTAAAAAGGTGCTTCAGTAAAAAGGACAGTCTACATAAGGCATCATGTTAACAGTGCAAAAGGATTTTTTTTGTAGGTCTCCATCATGTACCATTGAACTGGATAAAGTTCTAAAATAAAGGAGTATGAAACATTTGTGAACATTCTTTTTTATGTTAATATTACATTTAATTATAGTTGGTATTAGCAACCCAGAAAGTTAGTTGTTGATTATCATTGTTATTAAATACAATTAAAGAAGTTTTAAAAAAAAGTTTGACAAAGTCTGAGACATGGACCAGTGCTTTTCAGCAGCAATCTTATTAAGGATATTAATCCTGGGATCTTGAGAAGCTGAGATAAGAGAAAGATTATTATTATTTTCCTAGTTTAAGCATTTATATAGAAAATAATTGAATTTTTGGCATGTGAAATATTACCCTATGAAAAATTTCATATTGGGACTCAGTTACCTTCCTATTAAATTTGGTCAACTTTTACATTCAAGAAATTTGTTGCTCTTATCCAATTCATATTCTTGAGCAAGGAGAAAAAATACCCATTCCTCAAATGTAGTTTTCAAATAAAAGAGAAAGGCAATTGTACTCAGTGTACAGATATGTTATATCAACTATTAATTGAACTTGCTGAATAGGAAAAATTAACCCACCTGTTCAGATTACTCTGTGAGAACACCACCAAGCCACCAAGTTCAACAGCACACAGGCTTTCAACTCTGTGGGATAAATTATAACTTGCTAACAAAGCAGCTAAAATTGCTAATGCAAACCTAAGTATAGTCTTCAGATTAAGGGGACTAGAGCTGTGATTTATTGCACATTGTTCCCATCTCATAAAGCATATTGAGTTTCATTCTCAGTGTTGTGTTATAATAAAGGGGGAACTAATATAAAGTATGTATGGAATAAATAATCCAGTAAACTATGTAATTTAATGAACATTAAAGAACAAATAAAACAGGAACACATTTGGATGCACATAAGTGGTAAAATTATGAAGAAAGACTTGGGAATTCTTACATACTCAATCAATAATCATAATTACGTTTACAAAAGGGATGGTGTGTTATTGGAAAGGACACATACACATCTTTTGGGAGATAACAGAGCATTATTTCTTGATTTGTATGATGGTTACATGTATGCTCACTTCAGAATCATTCAGTACACTCTTCTATGTGAGTGTTACAATTACAGACCATGTAGACAGGGCTGTGATCATTTCAAATGTTGAAAACATGAGAGACACAGTTGCTCTATACCAAGTAAAGGTCAGAAATATATGCACCAGTACACGCTGACAGTGATGCAAATTCCATGCTGATGAAGAACACGCTTTCTAATACTTAGAGCTATTCACAGAGAAGATGAGCTGCTTCTGGTCCTTCGATATTCCTGTCATATGAGACTTCGAGCTGGATGGTTATCACTGGGAGGACTACACAATGAATGTCTGATTTGGGTGGAGATGTGACTTTTGTACATTCTAATTTTGACATTCTGTAATCTTGTAATTCAAGATTTCTGTTCTAACCATGTTTGACTGACCTCATAAAACTCATCCCAAACACTTTCCTGCTGGGAACATGTCATACCTTGTTTGGGACTTGAAGTCCTGGCTTACTTGTTAGTTTCTCACATCTGCTCTAAGGGTCACAAATTTAAGACATTAAAAAAAGAAAATCCATTGAGTATTTCATTTAGTGGGTGCCCTTTTCAACCTGAATACCAGAACATACAATTTAAATCAACCCTGTACAGGAAGCTCAGCTGCAAAAATATGGCAAGAAAGGTCTTTGTGCACTTCTCCTTTCAGAAATTAAATACAGCATTAAGAAAAACGGCTTTGAAAAACATACTGTTTTCTTCTTATTTGGCCAAATGACTTTTAAATGTAAAGCTGAAGTAACTTCCTTCTCCTTTCCTAAAAGTATGTGGAGCTATCCTGAAATATAAAATAATAGAAATCAATCCCTGCACAAAGAAAACTTAAGTAGCTAAAATGAATGGAAAAAAGAGAAGAAAAATGATTTACCAGGCATTGACAGGAATATGACAGTGCCAACAGAACGAGTAAAATTTAATAAAGATAAATTCTGCTTGAGATGTTTTGTTTATTCAGGGAAAAAATAAATAATGTCCAAAATGAATTTTCTCTGCTTAGTTTCAAGAAAGAGAGAGTCGAATCAGTGTTTGAATTGTTCTCCCGTTGTTTTGCCATATGTGATATGTCCAGGAAGCAATAATAATTTTCTTTAAATAAATCTGTCCCCACATGTAAAAATGATCAGAAGCTTCACTTGATGATTAAGTTAGCATATTTCAGTAACCAGGAGAGTAATGAGGAAAGCAGGTGCCCAGGCGGCATATCAGTCAAGATGGACTAGGTTACCGTTCACTCACCAATGACTCCCACAGCTCAGCACCTGGGTTGCTAAGGTGTGTTTCTCACTGACAGCACACATCTATAGGCTGGCTGGCATTTCTGCTCCATAACTCTACAATTTTGACTCAGTTTAATATCTCAAATGTTGTCAGGTTCCGTGTCTAAGGGAAAGATAATTGCGAAGGGTCTTGAAATGGAGATAAAGGTCTGGAAGTGACACAAACCAGTCTTCCCACAACTCATTGACCAGGTTTAGTCACGAGGTTGAGTCAACTACCAGGAGGTAAAAACTGTGGTCATGATGTGGCTGTAAATTCTTTGATACTTCTCTCCTTAAGAAGTTGGTTTATGGACTCTCTCCTTGAATCTGAGTAGGCTTTGTGACTACTTTTTTTGAGTCGAATGTAAGGAAAGACCCTGTAGCAATTTTCAGGCTCAACCTTTAAGAGATTGCTAATTTTCACTTCCTACTTTTGGAATTTTTATTCCAGGAGAAGCCAGTTCTGTGTAGCATTTCTGACTATTCATAATGTTAGGAAGTCCAAGAAAGACCTATGGAGAGGGTCTATGGAGAGAGTTGCCTGGACAGCAGACATAATGAGGAGAAGAATGAGAAGACCCATCCAACAGCCTGATCCAGGGCCCCGGCCATATGGGTTCAGCCAAGTCATCCCTGTATCCTCCCACTGAGGCCACTACAACGGAAGTGGCCCCAGTCATCACAGAGCAAACATGAGCTATCCCCACTGTGCCCTGCCTCCACGTCTGGCTCATATAATGGGGAACATAATAATGAAATTGTTGTTGGTTTACCACACTAACGTTTAGGATTGTTTGCAATGCAACAACAGAAAACTAGAACATATACCATAAACCTGGGAAGTGGAGAGCAGGAAATATTTTATACATAAGTGACTATCATAGTCTCTTTCAAAACAGTAGTACACCTTTGTGTAAGTATAATTGATAGTTTTCTAAATGTAAATATGATTTATGGTTTTCTAAATGTTTCTCCCATTTGATTTACCTCTTAGGAGTCTTTCTCCTTCTTCAGTGAGGGAGAAAAATTTCCTCAAAAGGGATTTTAATCTGAGGATTTTGATTGCATTTAGTATATGTCATCTAAAAAACTGAGAGCTCACATGACCCTTGAGCTCTATCATTTAGAAAGAATTCAGAACAAAGATGAACTGTTATGCACACATACAACAGAAAAACGTGAATAGAAAAGAAGGATTATATAAATGAAGTAAAAATGGTCCAGATATTGGAAAACGTGATATTTTCCCCCTAATTCCCCTCCTAGGAGTCCAGGGGGAGCTGAGAAACTCTGTAAGCTTTGAGTAGGAAAACATCTTTCTGGCCTCTGAATCTCTGGCAAGAGAGAGGAAGCAACCCTCAGAATTCTGCAAGTTCCTGGCAAGGTGCTTGCCGCTCCTTTTCCATAGGACTTATAGCCTTGCCTCCACGGTCCCCCACCTGAGGCCATCAGGACTAATCTCAAGTTGTCTTTCAATCCTAGGGATCTATTCCTCATTTGTCTCTAAGTACATTGGAAACAATATCCATAAGACCCAGTTATGGTGTTCCTTACTGTCCCCCGCCCTTGACATAGTACTTATCACACATGACGCATCGTATTTGAATTCATTTCTGTGATCACTGTCATTCCACACCCTTTTCCTCTGAGTAAGACCCACCCATGGATAAGCATGGGTGAGCATGGATGTTTGCTCTTTCGCTTGCCGTGCTCCCAAGGCCCAGAACAGTGCCTGGCATAGATTAGTTTTTCATTCAATTTTGAGAAATGTGTGGTTGTATGGATCAATGAATAATGTAAAAGGAAAATAAACGAATGTCTTTAGTTCCTGTAGATATGACCCCAAATTTTTAGTTATTGGTATTGTCCTGTAAATTAGATATATTCTACTTTTTGATTTGGTTGAATGCCATAATCTCAATGAAGCTTAGGGATGCTTCGTTTTTAAAAGTGTACCGGGACTGTGAGAAATATTGAAAGGAAGTAATGTAGGACATAGAGACCTATTTTAGTTAGGTAGCAACGCTGTTGACTACTGGAGATAATGGAATCACTTTTGAATTATGGTCTTATATAATTACAACTGTAATTATTTACTTCCTTTTTGATATTCAGCCTACAATCAGAATTAACAATTCACTAAGTAAGTGCTAGTTAACACTCTGTGGACGAGTGACTACCTTTCTGCCAGAATGTGTTAAAAATTTGAGATATCATCGCTATTAATATATTTATCTATCATATCATGCTTTAAACGTGTTTTCTTCAAAGTACTAAGTATAGCAACACTAAAAAACTCTATGATAAAATATAATAGATGTCACCTGTGTTTTCATGCAATATTAACAGTTATAAATTACAAGACATGACAGGTAAGAAGTGATTCATATACCTAGCAGAAACGTAGATGACATCAAAAAGGATACAAGGCAGAATAACTGCATTCCAAAGAGGAAGAAATGATGATTTCAGAATTATGTTTAAATGTACCTCAGGAACTTTTATACAAGAGAGAAAAATTAAAGAAAAAAACTAAAAGATACAGTCCTTCTAATTGACGCTAAATTCTTTAATATCAATTATTCACAGGAAGTTGCCTGAACTTTGGTTCCTGCAAAGATACTTCTCTATTATTTTCCATTTCTAAAAGATTTCTGATGGTTCTACAAAAATATTATTGCAGACATCTTATATAACTGAAATCAATATGATAGTTTAATGTTTATTTTATCAAGAATAAAAACTGGAGATATGAATAGTAAAAAGAAGCTTTTGGATTAGTTTCTACCCTTTTTTAAAAAGTGCATCAAACTACTCTTGTGAGTCTTTTAATTTCTTAATCAGATATTTACTATTCTATTGGATTATGAGGACTAGTGCCATTATTTGACTTTTCTTTACACTACTTGTGTTCTGCATACATTGTTTAAGTGTATACAAGGAAAGAACAATTTTTATAATAGGCAGCAGAAAGGCGTGTGTGCGTGCCTGTGTGCGTGCCTGTGTGGGTGCCTTTGTGTGTGTGCGCGTGTGTGCGTGGAGCCCTCTCTTTCACATCTAGACACATTGTGTTTGTTTCCCCTGCCTGTAATTTTTCCTTTCACTGCCAGTTCGTAAAATTAGGTTATCACCCTTCTCTCACTCAGTTCTCTCACTAAGTTCACCAATGGCTTTTACATTTCCAATTGCAAAGTATTTTACTCAGCCTCTTTTGTTATTTATCATAATTGAGCACTTACAGTCTGAAATTCTCTTCTCAGTTTCATATTTTTTAACCTCCCTCATCATTTCTTTTTGATCTTCCTTATGAAATCACATGCAGTGACAATTTTCAAACACCTTTGGGCATTCTTAGCTCCTGAGATGTCTGTTAATACATACAACTGGCTGAGGTGATGTTGAACCTCACTTAGAGGTGAACATACCCCGTTCTGAATTCCTTTTGCTGGTAGTACCTTCCACACAACTGTTCAAGTCAAACACCTGCAAGCAATTGTATATTCTGCCCTCCTCCTTGCTTTTATTAATTCCGCTTCTAAGCCCCGTCACCTGTCAATCCTAGCTCTTAAATATTTAAAATGCCCATTTCCTACTTTCTATTAATTTCTACCGCTGCCCTAGTAAAGGCCCTCGTTACCTCCCTTACAGTACTGCCATAACTTCCCTATCAAATATATCATTCTACCCCCAATATATCTTTCATACTTTTCCTAGTGTTAATTGTTAAAACATGAAAAACCAGCCTCATGATTGCCAGCTTAAAATTCTTTAATTCTTTGCCATCACCCAGGGCGGTACTTCTCAAAGTAGTGCAGACCATCGCCTTCAGAATCACTGGATCGGGAACATGCCAGGAGGCTTTCATTTTAGAAATTCTCCAGGTAATAACATAACATGTAATGCAACCTGGAAAACACCCCCAGAGAAGGAAAGCAATGCATCCATTTGCAAGGCGTGTATTTCCCTCCATTATCTTTAAAGTCTAGTTTTTCTTAATCTCTTTCATTATTTGTTCTGGCATTATTGAGCTGATTTGTAACCCTCAGAAGGTACCATTTCCTCTTTAAACAAACTGATCCTTCAGCTTGAAATTCCTTTTCCTGCTTACTTCCTGGAAATTTTTATTCAACCTTTAAGTCCAGTTATCTGGTATTCGGGAGTGATTTTGAATCTCTGTGTCCTCAACTGAAAGCCTAGCAAGTAACATATACCTAAGCACAATGTCTAGCATAAAAGCTGCCTAAATTCACTGTCCCTACACCCCATAATCACTCTTGACTTATTTCCTCACGTTCTTATTTATGTTAATTGCAGGTGTCCTTCCCTGTGTCCATCAGCAAGGGTCAGCTCACTGAGAGCCTGGATTTTGTTCTCTGATCTAGTCCCTTTACCTGAAATAGTGGATGACACATTAAGGAAAATGTTGACTGCATCAATTAACAATTTAATGTTAGAAATAGAGAATAAGTTCCCAAACCCATGATGTATGAGGAAACAACAAACTCTAAAGAAATAACTCTGGTATCCTGGAGAACTTGGTTCTAAGCCTAGATTTTTTATTAACAAGCAGTGTGAGCAAATCTCTTACTGCCTCTAACTCTGAGGTTTCTAAATAGAAAAGCAAGGGGCTTTGGAATGTTCGAATGGTTCTCAATGGACTTTACAATGATGTGTGGGGGATAAACTTTAGTAAACCAATCCAAATGGGAGTCCCCAGCATCAGTGGGTCTGAAGGCCTCCAAGGTGATTTAATGAGCAACTGGGCTGGACTCCTCTGCTACAAATGAGGCTACTTTGTCCCCTCAGTGTTCTCTGTCCTCTGTGACCTTCTGAATGTTCATGTGCACAGTATCATGTTTATTAAGTTTTTATGCACACACAGAATAGCTAAGTGTTTTTCACATGACATTTTTTTTTCTGGTAAAAAATGTCTCTTTGCTCTAACTAGAAGTCAGCCTGCCTGGAGGCATTTGAAACTGGCAAAATTTCATATCATTCACTCTGGGAGTAAAACAAAAGCACTGAGGTGAACTATACCAAATACATTTTTGTTTTGATCTCTCCAAACACACATTTCCCCCACCTTTCACTGTGTTGAAAACAGCATTTTCCCAGACACCTTTCAGAAAGAACCTCTGTCCTTCTGCCTTTCAGTGTGCCAGTGGGTACCTTTGACATGGCATTTATGAAGCATCCAGAGAGAAGGAGACAAACTGGCCCTACTCATTCTAAGACAGTGGCAGTAGTTGATACTTATCTCTAACTTTGTCTCTGTACCTACCAAATACGTCTGTTAGCGAAAAGCAGAGAGGGGACAAGGCGAGACAACACAGAGGATATTGAAAGGAAAGCTAAACCTAAGGACAATTGTTACAGTTCTCCAGCGAGGCGGCCCAGGGAAGAGTCTAAATATTTTGAGTGTGCAGAGAAGAGTCATCCAAAACAAAGAGAAGCATTATATTTAGTCAATCCGGAGAAAATGTCAATACTTCTTACTGATAATCAAGGTTTTCTGTTACTGGACCCCAGCCCCCTTTCTAATCCTTTTTATGTTTTCCTTGCAGCCTAACATCCAGGCAAATTCAGCCTACTTATTAGTCCCTGTAAGAGTGTATTATTTTGCTTTACTCATGCTGTGCTCACCGTCTGGGATTCCCTTTCCTCCCATGATTCAGGCTGAAATCTCAGCTTTACAAGGTCACACTCAAATGGTTTCATCTATGTACTCAGACACCTCCCATCCCTGTTCCAAATGACAAGTACCTTCTCTCTGCTTTCAATATCCATGGCACTCTTTCTGCCGGTAGCTATCTAAGCTCCTCACCTTACATATGGCATGATACTTATATTTGCACACATATTATGTCTCTAATTTCTCTAAGCTCTTTCTGTCAGGGTGGATTCTGAGACTGATTTACATCGAGCTGTCTTAGTGCCGAACACACCATCTTTTTAGGTACTTGAAAAAATTTACCAATGAAAGAAAAATGAAAATAGAAATTATTTTTCAAAGTGCATGTAGTTTCCTGATAAGAAGGGAAATATTGGTATTTGAAAAACTATAAGAAGTACCAAAAACTTTTATGTTGCCTACAGGGTAAATTGCTGATGTACAACACACATACATAAACATATAGATGGAATAGTAAATTTATTTAACATTTTTTATGCCACATCTTTTGTTCAGAGTGCCTTATGTACATTATCTTATTCAAACTTGACAGTAACCCCACAAGACGGGAACTATTCTCTCTATTTTAAAGGTAGGAAAACTGAGGCTCCGGGATGTTAATTGTCTAAGATTATAGGCCAGTGAAGACCTTGAACTTGCCTTGTTGTCACCTAAGCCCTTGCTCTTTCCATCATGCTACATTGCTCGGGTAGACGTAAAATTTGAAGAAAGATTCCTTCAGATTGGTAAAAGATTTCCCAAATTTCTAAAGCTTTAAAGATTATAACCACTGCCCTGGCCAGTATGGCTCAGTTGGTTGGAGCATTGTCCCCATAACCAAGAGGCTACGGGTTCGGTTCATGGTCAGGGCACTCACCTAGGTTGCAGTTTGATCCCTGATTCCTGGTCTGGGGGCACAGGCGAGACGGCTAGCTAATTGGTGCTGCTCTCTCACATCAAAGTTTCTCTCTCTCCCTTCCTCTCTCTCTGAAAGCAACAACAACAACAACAACAACAAAACAATGTCCTCAGGTGAGGATAAAAAAAATTAAAAATAAATAAATAAAGATTATCATTGCTAAGGTGAGAACAAAAGATATAAAACAGGGTTCGCTACCTTCCACAATGTTTCACCTTGACTATTTTAATTTTGTTTTATTTTGAAAGAAATAATTATGATTACAGCTATTGGGAAAATGAGCATTTAACTGAGAAGTATAGCCAATATTTTATTTAAAAGTTATAATATTTTATTAAGTAAATATCATCTTTTACATCTTGTCTAATTACTTACATGCAGAGATAAAACTTTTTCTTTCTTTTTTAGAAATATGATCAAATAAAAAATAGGAAGGGTTGAAAATGTATGTGGTTTATAAAATCTTTTCTGGAATCCAGTTCTTTCAATAAGTGAGTTTTGAATTTTAAACATTTTAGTCAGGTAATCAGAGTATGAAAAATGATCCTGTCCTTAATTTGATAGAGCTTGTTTCATTTTCATATCCATTGGCAGTTTGGAAGAGCAGCGTTTTACTCATGTTAAATCCAAGGGCATTCTAAGATTGATTGGCACCCAAAAATTGGAATGATTTGATTTTGACACTCTTGAGCCTATCTAGGCCAATTGTCCCTTTCTGTTAATCCAATTGCCCATGTCAAAGAAGTATTTTCATATGAAGACAAAATGAGGGTGGCTGAATAGAAAATAGTTTTGCAAGTTTTAGAAGTAATAGTTTTTTAAAAAAATTTTCTATTGTATTCTTTTCCATTACTATTTAGTCTCCTTATATCCACACCCCCCGCCCCAATCACCACACTGTAGTCCATGCCCATGATTTCTTTCTCCTTTCTGTTCAATCCCTCCACCCCCAACCCCTCCCCTTTGGTTGTCATCCTGCTCTCTATGAGTCTGTTTCTATTTTGCTTATTAGTTCAGTTTTTCATTATAGTCCACATATGAATGAAATCATATGGTATTTGTCTCTCTCAGACTGGTTTATTTCACTTAGCACAGTGTTCTCCAGGTCCATCCATACTAATGCAAATGGTAAAATTTTCTTCCTTTCTTTCTCTCGCTTTCTTTTTTTTTATAGCTGCGGAATATTCCATTGTGTAAATGTCCCATTGTTGTTTTATCCTCTCATCTACTGATGGACACTTGCGCTGCTGCCATGTCTTGGTTATTGTAAATAACGCTGCAATCAGCATAAGGGTGCTTATGTTCTTTTGAATTAGTGTTTTAGGTTCCTTCACATATATTCCCAGAAGTGATATTGGTGAGTCTAAAGGCAGATCCATTTTTAATTTTTTGAGGTATCTCCATGCTGCCTTCCACAGTGGCTGCACCAGCCTGCGTTCTCACCAAGAGTGCATGAGGGTTCCCATTTCTCCACATCCTCACTAGCACTTGTTTGTGGATTTATTGATAATAACCATTCTGACAGGTGTGAGATGTTATCTCATTGTGGTTTTATTTGTGACATTGAGCATCTTTTCATACATCTGTTGGCCATCTGTATGTTGTCTTTGGAGAAGTGTCTATTCAGGTCCTTTGCCCATTTTTTTAATTGGGTCGTTTGTTTCTGGTTTTTTTTTTTTGTGTTGAGTTTTGTAAGTTCTTTATAAATTTTGGATATTAACCCCTTATCAGATGTATTGGTAATTACATTCTGTGATTCTGTGAAAATAAATAAATAAATAAAAGTGATAGGTTAACCAAGATGTTAAAACTTTCAAACATTGAGAATGATGGCATTGTGTGAGCAAGGTGCCAAGTCTCTGTATGTAACTCACTTTGTTATTTCTCATGATCTAAAAGCATCACTTCATTTTCAGGATTTGTAGAGGCTGTGCTGAGATGATATGCAAAAATATACTAAAGCCCTTTGCTTGGTTTCAAATTACCTCTGGAGCCACCAAAAAAGGTATAAAATATAACTTATCAACACAGGATTTTCAAATAAGTTGTGAAGCTTACATGTTTAAACACTAATTTTTGGCTTTATGGCTACAAATGAAAATAACTAACAAATATAATCAAAACAAGGAGAATGAGGCCTGTATTTTAGAATACATGCCCTTGAGAGGCTTCTGTAAGAGGTGAATAGCAGCTCTAGAGTATATGAGTTCAAAGTCTGTTGAGACCAACATCTTAATTACCTTCCCAAGATCTGTCAGCACCAACATGCAACTGGCCGCACTGCGAGATGCAGATCTTATAAATGGTGCTCTTTCAAAAAGACACAGAAAAATTTATATCTATCAATTTCAGGAAACTGTCTTTAATGTAGTTCAACAAGTAATGGTTACTCCAGGGTCTAGAAAAAGGCAAGGTCAAAATAGATATATTTCAATGGAACAGTGTGTTTTATTTTTCTCCCTGGGAATTAAAATTGTAGCATTATAGAGCTAATATTGAGCCCACTGGGTAAGCACATATTTTCCCTAGTATTTTTCATATTATCCTTTCAATATGTTTTCATCTCTCAAAAATTAGCAATCTGTGCTGTTAGTTTCATGCATGCTTCAAATGCTTGAAGTAAGAAAATAATGTGGTTTGAACTTAGATAATGCAAACGTAATTGTCTTATCTTCTAAGTAAAATATTCCAAATAAGTTTATATAATTAAAATATATATTAAAAGCAAATCCAGAAATGTTTCTTCTAATTCAACCTTACTATTAAGTAGCTTGATGAACATTTATATATTCTTCAAAAATATTTTTATACATTTTGTAGCCCTTTTACTTCTGAAGTGTAGAAAATGGAGATAATTTCCTTTCTTGGCGGTATTAATAACCTATAACCAATTCTTAATTCAAGACTCAGATAATTTAACAATGTGCCAAAAAATAGGAGCTATTAATGAACAATTAAAATAACTGAGTTTACAGTTCATATGTTAGTCAAACAGGAATTTGAATAACAATATTCCATAAATTAGTATTAAAACTTTAATGATACCATCCATCTAATCAATGTGATAAAATATAAATTTTGCTGTCTGATTTTATTTTAATGTTATGTTAATAGAAGTTCTTGTTATAAGTAAATTTCAGTTAACTTAATTTATAGGATCTTTCTACTTCTCTATGTTTATTATGGAACCATAATACTTCGCAGCTTCAAAATCAAACTGATTAAAAGATTTTATGTAAACATTTTCACAGGGAAAAAAATGTGATTTAAAAAATAAAGGCGTTACAGATTTTTGTTCAATATCATTTGTCTTCTAAGCAATAAAACTTTTGTAGATTTTTCGGTGGGATTTGCTTACTCCATAGTGACCCGTTTATGAAAATAAAAGTAATATATATTATTTATTTTATTTCAATTTGTTTTATACTTCTACACACAGTAAGGAAACATAGACATAGCATAAGCCGTGTTTGCTAACTTTTGAAATGTTCTCAAAATATAGCAATAACTCAACCCATTCACCAATATACTGCCTCTAAAGTAAAAGCAGGAGAGTCAGAGTGACCCTCGTTCCTCCTACAGTCACAGTATTATTTCGTACACCAGTGTCCTTAGATCTGCCATGTTTCTCTTACTGAAGAATATTTAAGAGTGCATTCCTCCTTTTACTTTTTGAGCTTCTGCATGTAAAGAAATGAAGGGGGGATTATTTAATAGGCCATAAACTTTTCCCTACAGGAGTGTGTACATTTAATGCAAAACAGAGTAAAGCACTTGGCGAACTCACCAATGCAAACAGGCAACAGTCACAGAAGCAAGCTCCTGTCACAACTGCCATATGTCAAATATGTAATAGTGATCCATTAAGTACAAAATACTCACATTTTATTTATGTAAAAGTTTTCCAGAAAATCTTCACTCAACAATGCCATAAGTAATACTTAAGATAATATGAATTATTTTATAAAGCCCCAAATCAGCATCTTTTATCTTACTTGTAAATCAGACACATTTTATTTTAACCATTTTAACTTTTATCTTATTTTCAGATCATTTACTTTTTCAAATAATACTCATTTAAAATAAATGGCTAATTATAAAAATTTTTTAAACTTTGATTTTTAATACATTGAAGTAAAGTGCTTAGAAATGATTTTTGACTCAAAGACCAATAGAAAAGATTTTTAAAGTCAAATTTACATATTCACAAAGTAATTTTCTTAATAATTTTAATTTTTTCATCATTGAATAATCTTTATTTTGTTAAGTATATTTCTGAAAAGAAGAATGACAAAGTCTCTGTGAACCCGAGTCTAATTTCAAGTATCTACAACTCTAACAGTGCCAGTAGCTCAATGGCATGAGGCAAGCCTTACATCAATGCTTCTTTCCTTTTTTTGGCAATAACTTAGTGCTGAAACATTCAAGAAATTTCTAGGCTCAAACAACATACTGGGAGAACCCTCAACTTTTCAAATGGATCTAATAGCAATCTAAATGTGCTCATTTTTATCACCACATAAAATGACAGGCCAATTACATCAGCAAAACTCAGTGGCAAGGAAGAAAGAGCAAGGCTGAGATTTCAAAGATGTTGATGTAAGGAAACAAATAAGAACTGCAAGTTCATAATGGAAACAACTGGGGAGAAAGTACATCCTAAGAATTGTGAGATGAGCTTCGCATCACATTCCTTGTTCCTCGGAGGACAGCTGTGACAATAGTGCAGCCAACCACTTTTTCTCTGTAAAAGCAAGTTCTTTGAGTGCTTACCAACGATGTAATTTTAGACTTGACAGGAAGAGACCTTTATTCCCCAAAATGTCTCAACCTAGTATTTAGAGCTGGAATAGAGTTTAGATTTCATTGCATATTTTATTATCATTTTTACCCAAAGGACATATATGTATAACCCGTGAAGACAGACAACAGCATGGTTATGTCCAAAGGGAAGGGGGAGAGGGACCTGGGAGGAGGGGGCAAAGAGGTGGAAAATAGGAACATCTGCAAAATAAAGAAAAAATAAAAATAAAAAAATTAAAAATATTTAAAAAAATACACTACTTTTAAATTGGCTAAAACATCAAAATGCCCATTAACCCACATTATTTTTATTTTGAAAGTTGTTTTACTAGTTATACATATTTATTCCTGAAATATTTATAAGCATATTTATGCATTCCACAAATATTTATTTTGTGCCTACATGACCCATGCAGAGAATTAAAAATAGTGAATAAAACAGAAACAAACCCTACTCTCCAAGAGATTATGACCTAGCAAAGAAAATAGATATTAAGAAATTGATAGTACATTTTATTAGTTGCAGTTACCAGTTAATGTGTCATTATCAATTCTCTATATTTCTCTCTAGTCCTTTTAAATAATCGTATTGCTTTCTGCCTTTTTTCATTAAGCTAATGAACATAATGTAATTGTACCTCCACTCCCCCAACAATGTTTTCATTTTTCCAGTAATGAGGAAACTGATGCCCATTGGGAATAATGGCCATCAGCTGAAGATAGAGTAAAGGGACAACTGGCATCCTATTAGCATGCCAGTATGACAGAAAACTAGCAACACCCCTAAGTCCTGTGCTTACCATTTTGCAATAATCCATCACTCATATAGATCAACAAAGCAGGTGGAAAGAGGTTGTGCTTTTGTGAAGGTATGGAATTGTGGAATGCTGAGATAGATGGGGACAAAGTTTATTAATTTTATAGCCTTTTGTAGACCCAACTCTGTGTCCTGAAAGGATTCATTCACATTCTGTAAGCCTACTTCATAACCCGATTTATCTTAGAATTTCAAACACTACTTCCGATAATGTATCACGGGGGAGGGTGAGAGGGTGTGTGGAGGAATTCACCATATGGGTAATGAGAATCTATTATGTGACAGCTGCATTCTTTCACTTAATATTTTCTCATTTAATCTCCACTATAACCATACAGGTTGGGTATTCATATCCTCATTTTAAAAGTGACCAAATTTAGGCTGAGAGATTAAAAAATTTGCCCAAGATAACAAGGAATAAAAATTTAAACCCGGTTGTAGTATCTTATTCCATTACACCTAAGAAATAATATCTTCAGTAAGATGTTGAAAATTACATGTAGGCCAATTGGTAATGAATACATTTTTCTTTCTATAATAAGTCAGAAATTATTTGCATTTCTAATCAGTAGATTGTAGACCTGTGTTGTAATTTGTCAAAGTATAAAAAAAAATCTAATTGCAAAAATTAATTTCCCCAATTTTTGTTGTAGGTGTTTGATTCTGTCTAGATTCTCATGAGATGGAAATGAAGTTATGCTAACATCTGCAATGTGGGAATCATCCCTAAAAAATGTCAAGTTTTCACTATGCCAGTTATGGGACACAATTCAATAAATCACACTTAATAATAATCCCTTATGTGCTTTAGGATACAAAGTATTTTAACCTAAATTAACACATTCTAAAATTAATTACTGATATACCTGAAAAGTATTCAAATAGGAATTAACACAAAGAACCTTATGTATTCCCACCAACTTTGGCTTGTAAAAATGAGTATACAACCAAGAAAATGAGCTAATATTTGAAGACAATAAGAGTTTGTAATCTCTGCCAAAGAGATATATTTTCTTTATGGTAAAGATTCAATTTATGTTATCACAGTTTCTTGACATTTTTTGAGTTTATCTTTTCTAAAATATATTAACACTGCAACAAACAAAACTTTATAATACAGTTGCAATAACAGGCAAATCAGTGGGACAGAATATAAAGTTCCCAATGACTGCAAGAATAAATATAGGTTCAGAATTAAATAAAACTATTCACATAAAAGACAAAAGAATCAATTTTTACTAAATTATATTAGAACAATTTTCTAGCCTTTGAAGAAAAAAAGTTAAAAATTTTTATACTATATACCAAATAAATTCCAGATGTATTAAAAATGTGAAGGCTAAAGCAAAACTGTAAAAATGCCAAAGATAACATGAGTGATTATTTATATAATCTTTAGGTATACATTTTGTAAGTATTCTGAAAAAAGATAAATATCTGATGAGCTAGGACAGACCTCAGAGGCTGGTCTGGCTTCAGTTCGAGGTAAGAATGCATGGATGCAGCCCTACACCTTCTCTCTTTGTTCTTTATGGAGATGTGTCTGCTTTTCAGTGGGCCACGCTTCTTCCCCAGAATGTGAAACCCACCAGGTTGGAAAGGCACAACAGAACTCAAGGTTGTACCTTATTGCCTATTGCCTTGTTGAACCCCGGGTCCACGCACTACATTTATTAATGTGTCATGGTCTCCTACAAAGGAAATATTGATCTATTGAAATATATAGACATTTAAAAAACCTTTCACATATCAGAAAATATTATGATAATAAAATTTGGAAGTACTTTTAAAGTCTCTATGTATAGTAAGTTTTGAGGATAAAATCAGCCCCTCCATTGCTGACTAATCATACAAGTTTAACCGTCTTTTAAAGCTACCATGTTAGCACCCCTTTCCAAAATCTTTGAAATTGGTTAACTTGTAAGATCCAGCCAGCCCTCTTATGCTGAGCTTTAGTTGTGTCACATCTTCCCTGTTCTCATGAGGCTCCTCTGCCCCAGTGATAGGAAGACAAATGTTGGAGCACATCAGTTGTAAGAGAAAGGTGGCAATTTTGGTGTGTTAAGAACTAGGACTTCGTTTTTTCCCACCACACTAACTAGTACACCTTTTCCTCCCATCTTTCTGCAGTGCATTTCTTGTAAAAGACAATCTGATTTTAAATTTTAGATGTTTGAGAGGTTTGCTTATTTGTTTGTTTTTCATAACTATACCTATTCCTGAATCTCTACGAGTTTTTAAATTATATTACTGCTCACTCGTGTCTCAAATCCCAAAACTTGGAGCCACTCTCAACTCACTTTTCTCTCCTCTCACCTCCCACGTGTAGTATTTGAGCATATCCTCTCAGGTCTCCTTTCAGCATGGATCTAGAATACAACCACTTTTCATCACCTTCACCAAATCCACACTAGTATGAGCCACCATCTTCTCTTGTCTGGCCTAAAATAGCTTCCTGGAAAGTCTTTCTACTTCTGTACTGCTCCCTCACTAACCATTCTGCGCATAAATGTCAGAGTAATTTTTTTAACATGCCATTTATCATCTCAAAAATCTCCTGAGCTTCCCCTAAATATCCAAAGTGCTCACTCAGGTTTCCAATGTCTTAAATAATCTAACTCATCTTCAAGTCAGGCCAATCTCATTTCTCTGCTATTTCTCAAAACCATCAAACACTCTCCATGCCTTTGCTGATCTGGTCATTCTCCCTGAAAAGCTCATTGTCCCCAAGGTTGGCATTAGCAACATCTTGTTAGAAAGACAAATCCTCAGGCTACTCTGAAGAACTACTGAATTAGAAACTTGGGGGATCTGGCCCAGAAAACTGTGTCGTAATGAGCGCCCAGGTGATCCTGACGTACACGCAAGTTTAAGAGTCTCTGCTCCAAATATTCCTAACTCAACTGCCCCATTCATTCTCATCGTTAATCAGTCATAGAGGTCTTCCTGACCACCTACCTCAAATAGCATCTTTCTTCTTCTTCAGTGATCTATTTTATCTGCTTTTATTCATAACCTTTATCTTTACCTGCCTTTTTATCAAATAGTTATTTTTATGTTTTTTTCTCCCCTAACATGACAGCAGGAGAACATTGCTTTTTTCGCTGCTTTATTGGTAGTATCCAGAAAAATGCATCCATATAATAGGTGCTTATGTATTTGTTAAATAAATGACCAAATAGATGGATGAATTCTGCTATACCTGGGTCAAACTGATAGTCATATTGTAGAGCAATCTGAGGAAATTCTTGGGAGAACTGATTATGA
Organism: Mormoops blainvillei; assembly: GCA_004026545.1. Classification (NCBI taxonomy): domain Eukaryota; kingdom Metazoa; phylum Chordata; class Mammalia; order Chiroptera; family Mormoopidae; genus Mormoops; species Mormoops blainvillei. Next base: position 168,025 of record PVJD01000486.1, read on the forward strand.
AGAAAGGCTCAAGAACAAGGAATCTGACCTTCTAAGAAAATAGGTTCTGCATTAAACATAGATTATTAAGATCAGCAAGAGAAACATCAGGTCTTACAGTTGAAGAGATTTTGAGCTGAATTTCTAACGTTACTTACTAGTCTTAGCTCTATTGAGGTCTTTTGAAATACAGTTCTCTTATCTATAAAATAGGGCAAATAAATGCACTTAACTAATTGTGAGAATTCAAATAAGTTCTAATAGTGCTTAGCACAATGGCTTGGACATTAGTATTAGTCACTCATGATCTTTGTGTACTATTTTTGAATCCCATTTTCCAGGAAAAAAAAAAGAATATCAGCCTCTCTCTATTTAAAAAAAAAATCAGAACATGAATGTTGCTTTTAAGAATAATTGTCAGCTTTTTTTTTGGTTCTTAGATCTCATAGTTTTCACACTCCTGAAAACCCAAAAGAATAAAATAAGAGTTCTTCTAGTGTTATGAAATTTAGCAGTTTATTTTCTTTTATACACATTGACACTTCATGTGATTTTTAGGTGCCTCAAATATTCTTATTTTTTAATCTGTAGATATATAATTTGCTATTTAGTGTGTTATGTGCTACTTTATTGTTACTTTTAAATTAAAACTGCACATACACACTCTCTCCCTTAAGACTTTAAATAGGTTTACTTTTGTTTCCCTAACCTCCCTAAACTGATTTTGCATTAAAGTTCTCCAAAAATAGGTTTTCTGGAGTAACCCCTACATTTAGGAAAAGATTCTTGGATTTGTTATCTTGTTAAACTTGTTATCTGTTTCAATAGGCCCAATGGTCTTATCATTTGGCTGAAATACTTTAAGCTCGGGGAGCCTAACACTGGAAGGGTAAAAAGTCAACGCAACTGCAGCCTGGAGCAAATGGACAGCAAGCCATAGAGCTCTCCATGGTGCTGTAGGTGATACCCCTCTCTCTCTCTCTCTCTCTCTCTCTCTCTCTCTCTCTCTCTCTCTCTCAGGCATCCACTCATCTCAGGCAGTGACAGTTGACATTGGTCTGCCTGCTTGAAGATGTATTGAATCCCACAGTCTTAATTTAGTAACAACTACCCCACCCAGTTGCCTTGAATTTTAATTTCATTCAATTTGTCCCTAATAATCTCATCTCTCCACTTCTTAATATCTTGTAATCAATTGTATGAATAATTTGTGAAACTGTTGGGAGAGCAATTATGAATAAGACTATATATCTATTCTGATTAACTGTTCACTATGGTGTATATAACAATACAAACATCCAGATGATTGCATTTTAAATGAGGATGAAACCATGTAAAAATAATAGAGTAATATGAAGAATATGTGAAGACACAAATATATATAAATTTCTGGAAGAATGACATAAGAAGATGAAAATGATAGACAGTTTTGTGTCCAGGTACATAGAATTAGTATTCAGTATTGCCATTTTTGCATGAGTTGAGTTTATTTTAACACATTTAACATTTTCCGGTAAAGTTGTAAATCCTTAAACAACAAAAAGCATGCAAATATGTGAAATCTACTTTAGACCCAACATAGAAAAAAGCCAAGATGGTTTGGTAACAAGGAGAGTAGTTCATTTTTCTATGTAATTATATTAATGTTTATTAATATTTCAAAGACCTGAATTCCAGATCTCGTTCTCCACATGCATCCTGCATAACTCTCTTGATCTTAGCTTCCTTATCTTTAAATTGAGGAAACTGGCCTAGATGACCCATTAGTTGCATTTTGGCTTAGATGACCTACAAAGTCTGATTTAAAATGTGCTTTATAAATAATTCTCTTTATAATATTGCTAATCATACAACCTATATTGACAAATTATCAAAGGCACATGGAGTTGTTAAACATCGTAGTACATTTCAAAATGCAATTTTTAAAACACACACCACAATAAAGTAATAAAATGTTTCAATGACTATACTGTAAGAATTTCACAAGAAATGTTATATGCAACACAAAAAAGTTTAGAAAATAATAAGAAAGCCAGTGATTTAGTGATCAGCAATTTGGTAGAAATTGTAATTTCTTTATTTGAATCCAATATATTGATCATATATCCACTACTTTTAAAGATACTGGAGGATATCACCCAAGTCATGACAAGTGTATCACTTATTTTCTAATTTTTATTGGAATTAAGAGTTTATAGCAATAAACATTGTCCTCATAGAATATTCTTCATATTTTTGGCCCAGAGACTGACAGTGTTTTCTGAAGTCATCTGGCAGTTCTAGAGGCAAGGAGTCCACGGTCAAGGTGTTGGTGGGTTTGATTCCCCAGAGACCTCTTTCCTTAGCTTTCAGATGACCGCCTTCTCACTGTGTCCTCACATGGTCTCTCCTCTGTGTGTGCATCCCTGGGAGCTCTCTGTGTCCCAATTTCTTCTTCTTATGGGGCCACCATTCAGACTGGGTTAGGTCTTGTCCTAATGGCCTCATATTCACTTAGCTGCCTCTGTGCAGACCCTATCTCCACAATATATTCTGAGGTACTGAGGTATTGTGACTGTTACAAAAACAGTCACTTTCTGAGGTAGTGTGGGTAAGGACTTCAACATATTAATTTTGTGGGTAGGTGGGAGGAGAGACACAACGCAACCCATAATAACTGGGGCAGAAGGGAGGGTCTCAGCATGCAGTTCATATCTCAGTTTTCAGAATGTGGGCTCTACCCTCAGTTCTGTTTGCTGTGCCAAAGAATGGATATGCTCTTCACATTTTCCAGAAACTAAACCTTCAGTTTTCTGCTGATATGGCTTTACTGCTCAATGTGGAAAAGGATCTGGACATTTCATCTTAATATTATTTTAATTTATTTTTAAGCAATCTTATGATCAGTTCTACTCTTATTAATCCCAGTTTTACTGCCACTTCCAAAGTCACAAGTACTAGGAACTGTTGTATGTTCTGGTTATTATATGGTATTTAAGTGATTGTTTCTTGACTGTCTGCCCTGCTGGCTTTGAGATCAGAATTATTTCGCCTGTTGATCAAAGCCATTTTGGCCTCCTGTTTTTTAGCTCCTGAAATTTCCCAACTCAGAAGTGCTCTCCCATTCTTTTGTCTTTGATTATTTGTTCATTTGTAAAACTCCTTCCCCTGTCTGACATTTGAGTGGACTTTCTAGATGGAATAAATATTTTGTGTTCAACTTACCATCTTAAGTCAGGGTTATGAAATTTGTGAAATATTCTACTCAAAATGAACATTATTTCTAAAATTCAGATTTATTATAAAATACATATTTGCAATATTATTATTGCATTTTCTATTCAATGCAAATTATAAAGTTTTCCTAAAAATTAAGTCAGATTAATTCTTTTACTCTTTCCTGGAGTTACTTTTACTGCTTAATTTTTGTAGTTGTTAAAATTCAGTCCTAACTGTAGGAATTTGGAAGAAAGGCCTATATTCAGCTGTCAAGGAATTGGTTACTATCTACTACGATTTTACTTAATTTTACTTCATACCAGTTACAAAGTAATTTATTAACACTGTGGACTATTGATAAAGTTACTACCACAGAAAAAATGTTTCAGAAACAATATTAAGTTGACAATTTTCCATATCAAACAATATTCAATAAGAGTTTATTGAGAGCACTAATAAAGGACAAAAACTTTTTCTATTTTTAAAATCCTTATTTGTGCTATCAAATTTACTTCCACAATGGAAAGTTTCAAAATTCAACAAAATTTAGTAGTTAACTGAAGGACCAGTCAGTAGATGTCCACAGTTACACTGTGTAGTTGGTTTGGTCCAGTCTGAGATGTCTGTGAATGATTTGGTAATCCAGAGCTTCTAGAGCTTACTTGGATTTCTTCTAAAGTGTTTTGTAAGATTATTTTCATAAAAAAAATTTAAGGTTATGATTTCAGCCCAGAAATAACACACAACATAATAGTACATATTTAAATCAACAAACTTCATTATTATACCAAATTTCATTATGCTGTTATTTTTTATATATTTTATTGATTATGCTATTACAGTTGTCTCATTTTTTTCTTTTTATTGACACAAAGGTATTAATGTGAGTAAAGCTGAGAAATGACCAGTATCATGATTTTGTCTGAAAAATTACATTGACTACTGTATATTACTTTCAAGAAGAAAAAGAGCTATATTTTTTCTTTTTAAACTCTGAAAATATATTTAACTAATGCTAATTAAAGAATCATAATTAGAAGCTCTAGTTTAAGAATAAGCTACTTATACTTTCTAATATTATAATCAAGACAAGAGAATTTTGATACATCTGCTCCCCTTTTTTTTTGCCAAAATATGGCTCCAGGGTTTTTAAAATAAGAATTTCCACATGAAGATGAGAATATTTATAACATATTGGAACAATTTTGTTCACTTTCCTTTTCCATCTAGATTTATTCAAGGAAATATGTATTAGAATTTTTAAAAACCATGCTCACATTTATTGAATACTAGGCAAGGTCTGTTTGAGGACAAGGACAACGTTGGCTCCAGCAGTGACTTCTGAAAAACATCCAGGAAAATGTTCAGAAATAAATAAATGGTGTGTTATGAAATTTCCCAAGATGGCTCAGTACATCATATGTTATATAACTATATATTTTCACACCAACATTCCTGCGGTTGCATGAGTGACAGAACATTCTGGCAGTAGCGAACCCTGGTGTATGGTATGACTGGCACTTCTATCACAAGAGTCATTTTTGTGCAAGACATTTAAATTTCCATAAAATTAGGCCACCCAACGACCACTTCAAAACTTCTTCTAGGTCCAAAATGATATATCTGAGTTTCCTGTATTTAGATAAAGAGTATTTTCATTTTAATATAAATTTAAATCCTACATTAGACAGTATTTAGAATTTGAAAACAGGTAACAGGTATGAGCTATTTGTGAGTGGGCAAATTTTCACATCTTATTTATTCTTTATGTTCCCCAACATTTCACCTCCATGCTCAGAAGAAATGAAACCATCAAGAAGTGCCCTATAGTTGTCATGATTTCTTTTCAAAACCACTTAATAGAGAAGTATGACTTCCTCCACTAAGTTATATACGCATGCTAAATTTTTAAAAAATCATCTTGCACTCATCATCTCTTAGTCCACATTCTTCATCGAATGTATTCATGCCTTCCTGCATATTTGGAAAATTTGGAAAATGAGACACTGAGCTGATCTCCTATCTTTGGTAGTTCTGCCTGCTATACCGTGAGGGTGGGCAGACGGGAGAGTGAGAGAAGACTTCAGTGGGACAAAAATTGAATTAAAGAATTCAATTTAATAACATTAAATTGAATTTGAAAAAATATATAATAGTGTGTTAATGACTACCAGAGGATGAATATCTTAAAAAATTATATACACCTCTGTTTTTGAGGATTGTGTGAATATTGAAAAAGAATCCAGAGGTCACCCTTATAACTACATTATTGATACTACCATGGTCATTGTGAAATATTTTTAAGTTTAACCTTTTCTTTGATCCTATCAGTCTCTTGTGTTTGAAAAATGGTTGATATGGTATAGCATGCATGAGAATTAAGTGCTTAAAAAACTTTAATTAAAAATCTGAGTGATTATTTTAATACAGAACTTGTGGGCCTGAGGTCATTAAAAAGGTAATACATAATTATACACAGGAAAAGAGAAGTTACGTTGGGAAAGAGAGAAATAGGGTCAGAAAGTACAAAAAAATTTACTTTCAACATTGCAGAGTTAGTACAAATTTTTTAAAAAGGTATGTTTGTTTTTTTAATATTTGTTTTTGTATATAAAGGGAAGAAAAATGGCTGCCAGGAAATAAGGTCATCATGAGAAGACAGGTATTGAAGCTCTTCCACTTCCTGCTTCCCTGGGCTCTAGACAGTACAGCAGTAAATGAGCAATGGTCCTTGAAGCTGAAGATGCTCCCCGCCTAACGGGGGTCCAGTAGCTGGGCCTCCCCAGGCCCAGTGAGATTCTGAGTGGGAAGTGTTCTGAGTCCTTTAGAGAGATATGTTTTATAAATGCTATTATCATTAAAGCTATCATGACAGCTAAGCCCTGGTTTTAGCTGATGTGTTTGTGGAAGCAGTGGGTAGGCAGCAACCTACTTTACCACATTAGATGCTTAGTGTCCTCTTTACTTTCTTCCAGGCACTGAATCTCAGTTCTACTGTTTTTAGTTTCCTGGCTTTCTCAGGGCACTCACCCTCCCCATTCTCAGAGAAGGTCAATCCCCAGAGAGGGGGACGATCAGTCAGGAAATCTCAAAAGAACAAACAAAGTAGCAATTTCAGTAAAAATAGCTGGATTTAGCCCATGATAAATTGTTTTTTTTACGGAGTTTGCTTGACGCACACATTCATTACTCTCCGCCTCTCCCACACGCGGCAGGAACCCAAAGGTGTCAGCTGGCAGGGAGTGTAGATTCTCCTCAGGCGTTTTGAGGGTTCCTTCAGCTGTCTCTGAACCACCTGCCTTGGGTTGTGAGGTGACCACTTACCAATTGTATCCTACCTTAAGTTACTCACTCACATTTTGGCATGTTTGCATCTTCTGCTTACTCAAGACAGCATTTTGTAGAAATGTTTTTGGATTCTTTTATTTCTCTCTTTTAAAAAAGTGTTTGAAATTACATTTATCATGTCCAAAATTTAATGTCCTCCCACATACATTTTAATTGTGGCTTGCACCTAGGAAGCCTCAGAATCATAATTGAAGTATATATGGACTTAGGAAAAAATATGCCAGTAAGGGTTGGTTTCCCCAAGAAACCTTGAAAGGAGTAATTCCTTCCAAAAGATTCAACTTGATATTGAATTCTGTCACATCCACCACACTGCAGTTGTAGAACTGGATGTTTTCTCAGTTTTAGACACTTGATGATCATTATTTCAAACAACAGCCAGAAATACATGAAATTAGTATCCATTTCATGTGAGTTAAGCAACATGGTTCAAAATAATAGAGCAGCATTTGTGTAGTAAACCCTTAAGTCCATGGTAAGAAGCCCCAGACCAATCAGTTCAGAGATGAAGGAACTGGAGCCCAGAAAGCTGAAGTCCCTTCCAAATACCACGTAGCTTATAGCTGAGCAAAGACTGAAGTTAGGGTTTTCTGTCAGTGAATTTTCTGTTCACTACTCCTCCCACTGCTACATTATATTAGTTTTATTGCTTTTGAGAAGCTGGAGGAAAATATCTAAATGAAATGCAAATTTTAATATTAAAACAACAAATTGCATTAGTTGTTTTAAAAATTTAAAAACTCTGTAATTCCTTTTTTGTTTCTAGATTGATATATGTTTATGCCAAATAAATAAGATGATTGGATAAATTTTGGAAATACAGAAAAAATATATATATATATATAAATAAAATCACCTCCAAGAGAGAACAACTATTATTTGGATATAGTTTTTCCAATTTTCTCTCACTTCCTTCCATAACAAGTATGTATGAATATATTTATAAATGTATACATGTGCAAACATATAAATAACATTAAGTTGATACTAGACAAATAACTTTATATGTTTATTCTTTCCAACGACTTTATGATTTTAAAATTGTTTTTAATTATGTAACATATTATGTTCCATTCAACCAAAATTTCAAACCACTCTCCATTTAAGGTATATTATATTTTATATTTATCTTTTTTCCTGTTTCCAAAAAGGAGATAACACCTACAATGAACAATATACCACTGAACCTGAAAAGAAATTAATTTGCATTTACCAAAAGTCTAAAACCTCCAAAATCACCTTTGCATTGTAGTTTGATTTCTGTGGTTATTTCTACCTGAAAAGCCTTTCTTTCAGGATTGAACTGAAAACGGAGTGATTATTCTTCTCTTATGAGGAGATATAAGTGGCCGTAATGAAACTCATGACAAATAGAATGACAGAATGAACATTTAGTTCTTTGAAATAACTACAAAAAATTGATTGTGTAATCTGGAAAAATAACGACATCAGTGCACTGATAAACCAGAAAAATAAAAATTTTAAGGAGTTTTAAAACAGATTTAAACTGTGATTATGCAAACCGAAGAAAATGGTATTTATAAAATCAACAAAAATGTCATTGCATCTGTAATATTCCAAGCATGGCATTGGGTGATAAAAACAAACGGATGCATAAAATATGATTCTAGTTCTCAAATAATTCACATCCTAATAGGATATATATATATATATATATATATATATATATACCAGTCACTACTATAAACTTGTCCAACATGATAATGATATTGTGCATACATTTCAAGTGGTGTGGAATGACAAAGAATTAATTTTGACTCATGCTTAAGGAAGATGTAGAAGACTTCTCAGAAGGAGGGAGTTACAAACACTACCCCAGGGGTAAGAAAGAGCATGTTCTTTAATGAAATTATTATGAATAGATAATAGGTGATGTCCTGAAGAAATAACAAGATCAATTTAGTCATTTATTTAACAAAAACATACAGAATACATACTATACCCAGGCACTATTCTAGACAATTACAGAACCGTGAACCAAGCATTCAATACCCTTCACCTTGTGAAGTGAAAGAGAAAGTCTTGAGTCTCAAACAAAGTAAAATTTTGCTCCTGATTTGTAACTTTGAAAGTGAGTCATCAGCACATGGATCTTCATTTAAAACCACAGCATGAAATAGTATCTTGTAGGAGTGAGGGGAAGCGGAAGGAGAAAACAGGCGAAACGCGAGGCTTGTGGTTCCACAGCATACAAAAGATGAGAAGAAAGACAGAGGTGCTGAAAAAGACTGAAAAGAAATGGCTAGTGGCTTAGTCAGGAAATGTCCAGAGAAAAGGAAAACCATGTCAGTGAGGAATTCCAGAAGACAGGTGATAAAAGTGTCTCAAGAAGGAGGGAACGATTGAGTCAGATGTAAGCATATCAAGGGAGACAAGGACCTAGAATTTTCCACTGGATTAAATAATGATGAGGCCATTTGGTCATCTAAAGGCTTATTTTGTAGGTGTGTATATAATTTAACTAAAATCATCTTCCAGAGAGATCTTGATCTCTTAAAAAGGCAGAAATTGTACAACATCAAATCATGTGGAAAATTTGGGTAATTTGATGTTTAATATTGGTTTTGAGGAAAAGGTGAAAGGATTAAGCAAAGGAAAAAAACTCACAGACACAGACAACAGTATGGTGATTACAAGAGGAAAAGGGGAGGTGGGGGAGGTAGAAGAGGGTAAAGGAGGGATGAACAGTGATGGAATGAGACTTGACTTGGGTTGGTGAACACACAATGCAATATACAGATGATATATTATAGAATTATATACCTGAAACCTATATAATTTTATTAACCAAACGTCACTCCAATAAATCAATTTTAATTTTTTTTAAAAGAAAGAAAATTTCTGTCATTGAAAACATTGGCAAGAGGGTTTTCAATGGAGTGCTGGAAGGCTGGATTAGTTTAAGAAAGAATGGGAGGTGGGGCATTAAAGACAAAGGGCATGAAAAACAATAACGTAGAATTTTTCTATTTTCTCATTTCTATAAAGGGGAGCAAAGTGCAAACGATAAAAACAGACATGATAGAGGCCCCCAGTTTCTTTTGCTTCAAACGTTACTTCTGTTCCCTGTTCCTTTTTTACCTTTCCTCTCCCTCCTTTGTTTTTTCTTTTTTCTGACTCTTCCATTGTTAAGGCTTGTCTAACCAACAAACCACAGACTTACCAAACAACTGTGGAGGGGAGAGGGAAATTGTTCTGACAGTTTTGGGGATGTCTGTGTGCCAACAACACCAAGTAGGAGAAATGACAAACTGGGACAATCTCCAAATGTCTCCACAGCAAGTTTCACAGGAGTTAGAGGGCAAAACTACTTCCTGAGCCAAATCACATGTCCCTCTTTCCTATTTTCCCTTATAAAATGCTGCTTTGATCCAGGGAGTTTCCTGGTCTTCAGATGCCCTCTGATATGCATCAAGTGAATAAAGGCTTTAACCTCTGCTTGACTTACCTAAACTACTTTTTCCCCTTGGCAAGAGACATGAGGCATTATGGGAGAGAGATTTGCCTTCCAGGGATACATTTAAAGATGAAAGCCATAATTGTTTGTTTCTAATTAAAACAACCCTTACTGTAAAGAGAGAAAGACTCACAATGTAAAGGAAGTGGGTAACTGCAGAACTGTTTGTGTGTCTATAAAGAGATGGGATCCAGTGGAAAAGTGCAAAGCAGAAGAGAGCGAAGAGAGCTTACCTATTGTTGCAGGAGGAAAGTAGAGATTTCCAGTGCAGATCAGGAGAGGATTTGGTCATGGAAAGATAAGGGAATTGTTTTCTGATGGCTGCTATTTGCTTGATGAAACAAGAGAAGTCATTATATAAGAACCAGGAGAGGGAAGGGGAGTGTTAACATTGTAAAGGGAGATGAGAAAGTAAGATATAGTACCTGCGTATCATTAATATCTGATTTATTTGATTATAATCCTGGAGTTTGGGTTTGTGAATTACAAAATTAGAATATTTGAGAACATGTGCTGGGGAAACATAATTTAGATTCAGAAGAAAAATGACCAAAAGTAGTGTTCGAATGCTATTTTATAACCAAAGAAGACATTTGCTTTTTAAACAAGTACAGACAGGATTGGTTTGATTATAAACATGCTCTATAATAATTTTTGACAATAATTTGTTCAATAATAATTCTCTCCATAAAATAATGGTGATTATCACTGTATCTTTGAATGTATTAATTGCATTTTTTCTCACATATTCCCTTGAATGTCAATTGAAAATATGAATATTTGGAAACAAATTAAGACCTATATTTTTCATAAAGTATGTTTCAAAACATATGTCTTTCTGATCACAAAGACAATAAAGCTAACTGTTGATAATTTGGAAAATATAAAAATTTACGGTAAAGAAAATAAACACTATACTCCTAGATGCAGATATAATTTAATAATTATGGCATATTTTATTATGTAAATATATCACCATTATTTAATCAGTTATATAGATCATTTACAGATGTATATGGTATTTATAAAGGAATTTGCTAATGGACCATTGGAGGAGTGGGAACAGGGGCTGCATAATTGCACCTCAAAGCAGATATTTTTGAAACTACAGCATATTAGATAAATCAAAGGATGTAAAATTAAGACTCAAGCACCCAAATGTTGTGAAAGGTTTTTTATGGGTTTGGAATGCAGCTCACCTCCCTACCTTCCCCCACTTTCAGTCTCTCGCATGACCTGGACCCAAATCAGGAATAAGCCTTGATTCTCTGGGAATCATACAAAAATATGTATTGTCTTACTTTGGGAAACTTCAGATCGAATAAAACCAGGTCAGGTCAACCATATGGCAGTGTTCTTTAAGCTTGCTGCAAGTTCTTTTTATCAATGCAGCTTATTACTCGGGCAGGGCAAGGTTTTCTGAGTCAGACACTGTGCATAAACTGGGCCAGAGTTTTCATATTTTGAAGAATATTTAAAATTAAAGCATTATATACAAAGTAGAGCAACAGTGGTTTAAAATAACATTTGGAACCACCTTCTCCCTTCAAAAGTAATTGCTAAATCCACAGGATCTGAAAAAAATAGATGTAGGGAAAAGTAGATTCCCATCAAAATCACTTATTGTCAAGGTAACTATATCCATGTTTAAAATCTTAACACACACACACACACACGCACACACACACACAAACCCCTAAGGTTTCCTGTATTTTTTGGCCTTATGGTGAAATCTGATATTATAATAAGGCGATCTCTTTTCTTTGTGTGCCCCTACCCCTACTTATCAAAATCACAAACTCATGAAGCACAGAGACAGTGAAATCAACATCTTCCTGGGGAAAACTGAGTTTGGAAAGAGAATCATGTAAAAGTAAAATAAAAATTTCAAGTTGATTGTATTTTGCTTCAGTATCAACCAACAAGGAAATTAGTACCCAAAATGAAAAAAAAAAATGTGTAAAAAGATCCATTGTTTTTCTTTCTCTTTTAGATAACATCTTCCTAGTTATAAATGCTGGACACATACTTGGGCCTTATCACAGAGTTGGCCCAGTCAGAGTGAAGAAGGCCTGCTGAAGGGCACTGACCCAGTGATTTGTCAGTCATAGACAGGTGAAGGGACCTGTCAAAAGATGTGAGAATGTGCAAAAATCAAGCAATAAGGAGAGTTTAGATTTAGTAGACTCTAAAAGAATGCTGGGATTGAACTGAGGTTTATCAGGAAACCAGTAGAACGATTTTCAGGAGCAGGGCAAGTCACAGGCAAAGAGGCAGGATTTTATGCCTTAAACAAACCACAGAGATGAGCTCAACCTGTAGTTCTGAAGGAGTTCCTGTGATGGGCCAGGAAGTTCTGCAGGCATGATAGACACTCAGAAAAATGAGCTTTAGATGATTAAATCTTGATAAAATTGAAAGAGTATAGATTTTATAGAATGTATCATGTTATGATTCAGTAAGTTTAAAAAAGAATAATACTTGGAAATAAGAAATATTTTTGATAATTCTTTAACCAAAAAGATATTGAATGTGAAATTTTAAAATATCTATGAACCAATCTCTTGTAGAAAAGGTATAGTTGGGTCTTTGTAGACAACCTATAGTTGGGTCTTCTTTTTTGACCCACTTTGATCACCCCTTTTTTTTTTAGTGCATTTGTACCATTGATATTCAAATAGTTATTAATATAGTTGGATTAATATCTACCGTATTTGTTGTTTTATTTGTTGAACTTATTCTTTGTTTTCCAATTATCTTCCATTCTTTTTCTTCCTTTTGTGGTTTTAATTATTTTATATGATAAGATTATTTCTCCTTTCTTAACATATCAGTTATACCTTTTTTAACTCTTTTTAAGTTTGCAATGTATGTTTATAACTAATTCCAGACAACTTTTAGATAACACTATTCCATTTCGCAGGTAATATGAGTACCTTATAATAACAAAATAACCCTAATTCCTCCCTATCATTCCTCATATCATTGCTGTCACTCATTTCACTTATACATAAGCATATATTATGAAAACATAAGCATACATAATCAAGTACCTTGTTGCTATATTATTTCCAACAAACTTCTCTGTTAAATTGAGAATAAGAAAAATAAACACTTTATTTTACCTTCATTTAGTCTTTCTTCAATGCTCTTTCTTTCTTTAACTTCATTCCCCTCCTTATGGTCTCATCTAGTCTCATGGATTTAAGGACCAGTTATATACTGATAAGAATCATATTTCTATCTCCAGCCAGAGTTATTCCCCAGTCCTCCCTATTCAGGTAATTAGCAACCTACTCCACACAGGTATTTAAAAGATGTTTCCAACTTAACCTAATTCTTGTTTTCTCACCCCAAATGGTACACTCATTTCAACTGTCCCTTCCTTTTTAAAGTGTAACTCCATCTTTGTCATTCAAAGTTCTCTGCTCAAAAGTTAGTGAAGTTTTTCCCAGCACTAGATTCATAAACTTACAGCCCTCAAGCTCAGGTACTACTTCCTCTCTTTTCCTGAATTTTCACCATTTGTTAACACTAGTTAAGTAATTAATTTTTATTATAGGTCTTCCCCAGTTAAAATATAAGCTCTGATTTCTCTGCTCTGTTCTTAGGGCCTAGATTCAAGGGTGTCCAACCTTTCGGTATCTCTAGGCCACACTGGAAGAAAAAGAGTTATCTTGGGCCACACAGTAAATACATTGCAACACGTAATCACACACACAAAAAAGTCTCATAATGTTTTAAGTAAATTTATGATTTTGTGTTGGGCTGCATTCACAGCCATCCTGGGCTGCATGCGGCCCACGGGCCACAGATTGGACACCCCTAGTAAAAGATGTGTTAAGACACAGTTTGTGGAGTGAATGATTAAGAAGAGTAGATTCTTAGGAGCCTGGGACACAGGTTTCAGCATCATCTTCCACACAGTCACACAACCTAACATGTACTGACTGAGAAACAGAACTATGCCTCTAATTCTGACTGAAAACCAGTCCTCCTCTAGATAGAAGCTCCCCCTTGCAGCACCCAAGCTCTCAGAGAGATGAGTTGGCAATTCAGAAAAGATGGCAGAATTCAGCTTGGAGAACAATGACAACTTAAATGGCCCAGCAACATCTTCACTTTGATATTCAAAGTATACCTTTAAAAAATAGTTTATTCTGTTTGCTAAGGAATCTGCTGGTAAAAGACACTAGATGATACAGCTTTCTATGTAGGGAATGCTACTAAAATACCAGTAAGTCTATAGGGTGCACTACATTTATTCCTTCATTCAGGAGTTTAGCATTATATGCAACTAAAATTTATTAAATTCCTACTTTTCAATGTAGACAGCAAAATCTGCCATTTCAGAGATATAAATATTGTGGTGTACCAAAGGCCAAATAATAATAGCTTAAAAATATTAGCAGATATAGTGCTTTTACTCTATGCTAGACATTATTCTAAATAATTCGCATGTATCCATGTAGTCAGTCCTCATAAAAACTCTAGTTGGTATTAGTCCCTGTTATAATTATTTTACTGATGAAAGAGCTGAGGCACACAGAGGTAATATTTTCCCTAGTTACTTAGCTAGTGAAGCTGCAGGACTTGGATTAAAATTCAGGCAGCCTGGTTGCACAGTACAAACTCTTAAGAATCCACTCCATTCTTATTACAAAGGAGAGGGACTGAATTGTGTTCTACTGAGTTGTGGTCTTTTTACTTTGGGTTTTATTTCCCCTGCATCTCAGGGGCTGGAATTCTCTCTAGTTATAGTGGAGAATGAAAAAAGGATGTTATTGATTTAACTATGTTAAAATTTAAAGAGGGCCTTAGATTCATGGAAGAGTCAGAGCAAATTAAGTCTTTTACCCAGAATTAAAGAACTGAGAGAAAGAGAGAGAAAGAGAGAGGACCATTTGATTTATTTATTTGACATCAACCTGATCACCGATGAGCTGCACTAAACTTCACTAAGAAGTCTTCTTAAATATCAAAAAATGATATAGTAGATATAAAACACCATTTTAATGAGATCAATTATTTTATATGAATTTTATTATACTTTTGACTTAATTATTTAATTTAAAATATTCCTCACACTTAAGGTAATTGAGGACATGTTAAGAGTTTATTATTAAATGCCATTATCTTCCCAAGAAATACAATATTTCTGCTAAAGAATTTTGATGCACAGTAAAATTGAACACAAATTCTAAGAAAGATAAAAGACATTTCTTCATGATTTTATCAAGAAAGTTACCTCGATGAAAGAATAACAACATAGAATTTTAAAATGAGTATAATAAAGTATAATTATGCAAAGAATTACCTCTTTTATCTAATACATATGTGGCTCAAATTTTAGCTATAGTGCACAAAGAGCATGTGGTAGGTGCTCATTTTGCTTAATGTTACATTAACTTGTTTGTCCTCCTCGAGGACAGCAAACATATTCTATTTATCTGTATGTACCTCTTGTTAAAAGAGAAATACATTATGAGAAATAAATGAGACCTTAATTGAAAAAACTATTCCTATGTCTACAACCATCAGAAGAGGCAATAGAAGACAGACAAGTAAAATACTGGAAATGTCACTGCACGTTTATGTGGGAAATGTGAAGATCTCAAATAAATTTAATTTGATACACTACCATCTATTTATAATCTTGACTGTCCTCTGAAGACACAGAATGACAAACCTTCATTAGTTGATATTTCTTTTTGTCTCTAAAACAACTAGAACTACTAAAAACAATAACATAAAAAATGCCAACAATAAATTCCAGTCAAGATGTAGGGATAGGTAAACATACCTCGCCTCCTCAACTTCAGGAAAAATTACAGCTAGACTACAAAACAAATATCACCCAGGATAGTCAGAAAATCGAGCTGTACAGAAGTCTGACAACCAAGGATTTAAAGGAGCCACATTCATCCAGATGGGTAGGAGGGGCAGAGGGGCAGAAACACATGGAGAGGCACAGAGAAGTGGAGAGGCACATGGAGGCTCATCGGAGTGGCACGGAGATGCAGAACGGGCAGTCTACATATACATGCAGTGGATAAAAATTGGGAGGGATACTTCAGTAGTGAAGGATCCAAGCCCCAGACCATCTAGACCACCCAGCCTAGGGTTCCAGCAACAGGAAGATAAGTCCCCATAACTTCTGGCTGTAAAAACCAGTGGGGGTTTGGAAAAGCAGAAGAAACTATAGGATTCTTAGGAGACTACTGTAAAAGGGCATGCAATGGACTTAGGATGTACATTCCCTCTGGGATTCAGCACCAGGGCAACAGCTGGAAGGGCACCAGTGGCATATAGGGAGAAATTAAAGTGACTGGCATCAGGGCAAATACCCAGAGACAGGTTCCTCCCAGGCAAAACTCTAGAGCCTAGTCAGGTAGTGGCATTGTCTCCTCTCTGAGCCCTCCCCCACACAGAGTGGTTGCCTGCACCCCCGGTCATTACCTAAGACTCTGCCCCATACAACTTACAGTTGTACTTTTCTATAACAGGCCATGCTACTAAGACAGGGAGTCAAAGCAGCTCTACCTGACACACAGAAACAACCACAGGGAGGCTGCCAAATTGAGGAGTCAAAGAAATATGGCCCAAATGAAAAAAACAGAACAAAATTCCAAAAAAAGAACTAAACAAAGTGGAGGTAAGCAACCTGTCAGATGGAGAATTCAAAACACAGGTTATCAAGACACTCAAGGAGCTCATCAGGTACTTCAACATCAAAAAAAGAGACCCAGGCAGAAATGAAGGTTACATTAAGTGAAATAAAGAAAAATCTATAGGGAACTAACAGTAGAGGGGATGAACCTGAGAATGAAATAAATTATTTAGAACATTAGGAAGAAAAAAAATTCAATCATAACAGCACGAAAAAAATTCAAAAAAAAAAAAAGAACAAAAAATGAGGATAGGTTCAGGAGCCTCTGGGACATCTTCAAATATACCAACATTCAAATCACAGGGATGCCAGAAGGAGAAGGGGAAGAGCAAGAAATTGAAAACTTATTTGAAAAAATAATGAAAGAAAACTTCCCTAAATTGGTGAAGGAAATAGACATACAAGTCCAGGAAGCACAGAGAATCCCAAACAAGTTGGACCCAAAGAGGACCTCACAAAAGACATCATAATTAAACTGCCAAAGGTTAAATATAAAGAAAGAATCTTAAAAGCAGCAAGAGAAAAGAAGAGAGTTATCTACAAAGGAGTTCCCATAAGCCTGTCAGCTGATTTCTCAAAAGAAACTAGAAGGAACTGTGAAGAAGTATTCAAAGTGATGAAAAGCAAGGACCCGCAATCTAGATTACTCTATCCAGCAAAGCTAGCATTTAGATACCTTTGAAGCAATGAGGGCAGATAAAGTGCTTCCCAGATAAAGTATAGTTAAAGGAGTTCATCATCACCAAACCCCTATTAAATGAAATGTCAAAGGAACTTATCTAAGAAAAAGAAGATCAAAACTATGAACATTAAAAGGGCAATAAATCCACTTCTGTCAACAACTGAATCCAAAACAACAAACTAAGCAAACAAACAGAACAAGAACAGAATCATAGATACAGAGATCATTTGGAGGGTAATCAGTTGGGAGAGGAAAGGGTGAGAATGTGGGTAAAGGTGCAGGGCATAAGAAGTACAAATTAGTAGGTACAAAATAGACAGGGAATGTTAAGAACACTACAGGAAATAGAGTAGCCAAAGAATTTATATGCATGACACATGGACATGCACTAAGGCTGGGATTGCTGGAGGAATGAATGTGTATTCTGGGTGGAGGGGGCCATAGGGGGAAAAACTGGGGCAACTGTAATAGCATAAGCAATAAAATATACTTAAAAAATAAAAATTAAAAGTTAAAAATACTAACAACAAAGATCATTTAATGGGCTTTTTATTTGTCATAACACTATTCTAAGAGAATTACAGAAATATATCCTCTGCCCTTTAGACGTTCATGATTGAACTGAGTTTAATAAGAACTTACAAGCAAATAAAGATACACAACAGTGTCACAATAACTCACACACTCTCGTCTTCAGTTTTGTATCCAGAGAAAACTGAATCAATTAATTTTTGTGCTCATGACATTTTAATCTAAGAGGAAAATAAAACATACATATTTAAGTTATAGTAGATTTATAAATTCATGACAACAGAACTACTCATGTAATCTGTATGCCTGATGGAGTGCTGATAAATGAAGGGGTTCGTACATAACTCTTTTTTTTGTAGGTTTCTAAATGGCTTCTGCTCCATTTTCATCCAGGTGTAGCCACACTGAATTTTCCTTTCCCGGGTACCCTGGCTTAGGAAAAATTGTCTAGATTTTGAATGATTTTGAAAAAGGCCTTTAAGGATACTTGGAAGTAATGTGTGAAATGAGACATTACTTTGTATTTAAAGAATTACCTTGTGGGAGGTCTACTGCATATAATTTAGATTGCCCTGAGTACTGAGCATGAAATCTTCATGATTTTGAAGATTACCAACTTCAGTAATTAATGGTTCTAAGACAGAAGTCTTTCAGATAAGTTTGCTAATTTGTCTTATTTTTGATACCAATGAAAATTATTTTGTGCAAGTTTTTGTTCCAAACAAATTGTACTTCGTATGTCTGAATTTCCTTCCCAAGTACCATTCTGTCAACACAGTCTGTCCCTGTGAATTTTAATCACAGAACAGTATTGGGATAGTATTGAACATGCTGGGGAGAAAGCAGAATGTGAATATGCATTCTATAAAATATTTCCAATAGTGGCTCACAGTGTCTGTAATATCCTGTCGATGCCAATGGTTTTATAATCATGGAAAACAGAGAATACATGGATATTATTTCTGTAACATATAATTAGGCTACATTAAATGAACCATATTTCCACACTTAACTGAGTGTAAATAAAACACAATTAATTAAAAAAATTTAAAGACACATGAAATAGCCTTTGTTTATACAAATTGATGTCAAAAAATGAATCAGCTATCAGATACTATGCTTTTTCCCATGTCCCCATTTATTTATTAGACATTTTATTTTTTCCTTTAAGAACAAATTCTCCAGCCTTAGTAAGACCAAATTTTGGTAGCAAATAAAAATATTTCCTCCTTGTAATTTCTTTCTTCCTTTCCCCTATGTCTTTGTGATCTTTATACATTTGTGCTTTCTATTCTAAAAATGTTCTGGATTGTATGGAAGGAAAGAGAATGAAAGGGGTCAGGGACGTGGTAAATTACTATTTCCTTTGCTTTATTTTAAGTACAAGTTCTTTCCCACTCAGATATGTTTTCAGAGTATGATGCTTGTATCAATTTTTTTTTAACTATGAAACTAAGTACACAAACATAGGAAATGATGAGGATGTGTCTCATGGAGCATACTAAGTACCAATTTAACACTTTGAAGGGTTTAAATTATTTTCTTATTGAATAAAATTAGCTGTACATATCTATAATAAAACTAAAGATATTTGTTTTAAACGTATAAAAAGTCTCACCTTGTTTGTAAAAGTAATGCACCCTGGGCTTCACTGAAATTTACTTTAAATATCCACAGTTGTTTTGTGTATATTGCCAGAGTACAAGATTAATTCTTTTTAAAAGAAATGAAACTTTTGGAAAAGTGACAAGATAAACTTAGTACTCCCTTTATTCAACAGAGCTATGGGGCAGGATAAAAATAAGCAAGAGAGAGGGACACATAGGACCAAAAAAGGTAGGGAAAAAGCTGGGGACAGTTCCTAGTGAGCTATGAATCTGAGCAGAGGGTTGATGGAAATTGAGGTTGGTGGATGAGGGCAGGAACCAGTAGGAGCTAAGTGGGACAGGAGTTCTTAAGAGCATCAGTAGGGGGATTGGAAGTTAGAAAATAATAGAAATAAAGGTGCTCACATGCCAAAGGGGGCGGGTTCTTAAATGTGGTGCATAGCATCTTTTGGACATCTTTTCTATAGGGATAGGCATGTGCCTTGCAAGTTTCCTTGCAAGCTGTCTAGAATGTGCCTTGTATTTTTTTTTTTAACCATTGTTACACCACAAATTACCACAGACTTAGCCACTTAAAACCTGTTTATTATCTCAAAACCCTGTAGGTCTGATGTCTGGGTGGGCTCAAGTGGGTTCCCTGATTAGGGTCTCAAAAGACTGAAATCAAAGTTTCAGCCAAACTGGGTTCTCATCTAGAGGCTCTGGGAAATAGTCCATTTCAAGCCTCATTCAGACAGTTAGCAGAATTCAATTCCTTGGGTCTGTAGGTCTGAAGCCATTTCTTGCTTGCTGGCTATCAGCCAAGGGCCACTGTTATCTCCTGGATACTGACTGCATTCTTCCTCACATTGCCCCTCCAGCTTCTAACCAGCAATCGCCTATCAAGCCTTTTTCATGACTGAAGTCTCTCTAGCTTCCTTTCCTGCCACCAGCCACAGACAGCTTCTGTCTTCAAAGGGCTTACCTCGTTCATTAGACCTGGCCCACCTAGATAACCTTTCTATCTTAAGGAAACTGGATCAACTGACTAGTAACCTTAACTGCATGTGCAAAAATCCCTTTGCCATGTAACATATATAATCATGGGGAAAATGTTGCATTGTATCACAGAGGAGGGAATTATACAAGAGCAAGGGTAGTTAAGGTTTGTTCTCAGAAGTCTACTGCATCTCTTCTGGAATTTGGATGAGCAGGTATTTTCAGACATTTATACCAAACTCCACATAAAAGCATATTTTTAAAAATGCGTTCCACACAAGATGATTCAACATAATTGAGTAAAGCTAAGTCACAGACTTTTACTCAAAATTAAAACAAATAAAATTATAATTACTGTGGAATAGCAATTAGCAAAAGAAATAAAATATTTCTATACCATCATCTATGACAAATATGTATCAGTGGGAAATGACAAAAGATTCTAAGGCTTACTACTCTTTCCCATATTTCTTGTCAAAGAAAGATTGTCTGGTAGAGGTGAAAATAAGTGCACAAATGTTCCCCAATTTGGAGAACAGGTGAATGGCAAGGTGTGGAGAAAGCCCAATGAAAAGATGTAGGTGCTGTATTTTGCTGTGTATAATGTGTACCCATGTTTCTGGCCCAAACTTACAGGAAAAAAAATCTTTAGTTTTAATTTTTTCATGTAATTACTTATTTATTTATATTCAGATACTCGATTTTTGTGTTCTAAAGGAATTTTAGCATTCATTTTTGAACATATTATGACACAAGAAATTTTATATAACAAATAATTACAAAACAAGAACAGATACAAGGTATTTCAGGCACTACCCATGTATAATGTGCCTCCTTATTTTTCCCTCTAAAATCTGAGCAAAAAAAGTGTGCCCTATACACAGCAAAATAAAACAGTCCTGGATTTAGCAATTTACCAGAGTAATAAAGTTGCTGCGGCTTGTCTTTTCTGTTTTCAGGCTGGGAGCAAGCTCTAGGCAAGGACCTGTTCATCCTAATTGCCTAGAGCTCGTTATTTACAGTAGTTTAAAACAAACAAACAAAAAAAAAAACTACCAAAAGTAAAGAAGGAAAAAAGCGTCTTTGAATGGGATTATGTTCTTAAAGGATCTGGAGGTAGGTAGAGAAATATTAACACAGTCAAGTGAAATCTTTCTCCACCATAGAACAATAAGAGGAATTAAGCTTTATTAATATTTAGGAATTTTTGAATAATTATGTAATTTAAATATTTTTCACAAAATGCAATAACTGCAATATAAAGAATGAGATGTTCCAGATATGTATACAGGTGAGAGAGAGCAAAGAATGGCTAACAAGTGTAGTTAACCTCGTCACTTGTCCTAGAGCATGTGAAACCTCACACGCTTAGAATTATACACATTATTGTCCTACCATGCCTCTAGAAAGGTAAGTCTAGTAGCCTAGAGTCTCTCCATAGCATGTTATTTAAATTATATTTTTCAATTTCTGTTTACATTCAATATTATTTTGTATTGGTTTCAGGTGTACAGCATAGTGGTTAGACGATCATACACTTTACAAAGTGTTCCCCGTGATATCTCCAGTACCCACCTGGCACCATACGTAGTTATTACGGTATTATTGACTGTATTCCCTGTGCTGTACTTTACATCCTCATGACTATTTTGTAACTACCAATTCATATTTCTCCTTAAGCTGTTTTTAAAATGCTAATCATTTTTCAAGTTTCATTATCTATGTTGATATTTTGCTTATGGTTATTTTAGGGCAATTCAACATTTACAAACTTATACAAAGCCTTGATTTACTTTCAATGGGAGTTGCGGATTATCATCACTAGTTCTATGAAATAGAGTTTGGTATTTGAGTATAGGTTTTTCTTCAAGATTATGGCCTGGAACAAAAAATTGAAATCTAAGCAAAGTGATTTTTCTTGATATATACCAAAAGACAATGATGTTTAACTACAAATCAAACAATCATATTAGGAAAAAAAAGAGAAAAATTAACATGATATGTATTGAATCTATGTATTTTGAATCTTTAAAGAAGATACTGAGTGTTTCATTTTAATATCTTCAATCTTTTAGTGCTTTTGTGAACACTTTAATTAATGCCCTTAAAAATAAATAATCAGGTTCAAGAGGGTGTTAGAGCCAAATAGATTATAAATGACTTGAATTAATAGTATTCTTAGCTTGAATCTTTTCCCTGTGCCAGAAGACTCTAATTTTGAATCTAAACTGAAGTCACTGAGCCACATTTCCTTAGCAAAGGGAAGGAGCGTGTGGGAAGCAGGAAATGAGTGAGAATCATACCCGCTTCATTTTACATCACACATTTCCTTTGAAAAGCATCAGTTGCATTCATGGAAATGATCTTTTTGCCTTTATTTATCTTTCTGATCTAGTAAGGGATGGTGTTATACAGCAGAGGTAGACTATCAGGCTCAGTAGGTAACAGCCATGTCAATGCGATGCCAAGCAATTCTAATTAAAAGTGAAAAATTTAGTTGTTATCTTGCAAATTTTTGTCTAGAGTCTTTATTGCTGGAACAATAATTTCCAAACTTCAGTTTAAAGAAAGATTTTTTGACCAAGAAATAATATTTTTCTCTGAGCATATATATGGTATTTTGCATTAATATTAAAATTAAAAATGATCAATATATTTTGTAAATGAAGACCAGTAACACAGCATATTTGCTCTTTCTTTAAGATAATATTACTAATATTTTACAATAGCTCTTCTCACTATTTGTGTTTCTATTTCTCTTATTACGGTACCCAAGTATGCACGAAAGGATGGTAGGAATGGTTGATAGATAATAGAGAAAAATAATAGTCACACACAAACACAAGACAATTAGGGTTTATTTATTTCATGAATAACCATGCATGGTTTATTGATGACTACACAAAATAGTTTTTAGAAATTTAGAGAACCACACTGTCAAAGTTTTCTATTAATTTCTGGAGTGATTTTATACATAAGTCATGTATAGTACAAATGTAGCAAAGAGAGCCAACACAGTAAAATATAATAAATTGCACTGTCTGATATGAATCTAATAACAAAAATGTAGCATGGCTCTCTAATTATTAGTTTCCAATTCCAAACCTAGTTTTATTAAAAAAAAAATTATTCCAAACTTAGCTTATCTCTGTGATGTTTTACCCACCTAAAAATTACCAGGAATTATTCATAGCTAGATTGAATAAATGGATTCAAGATGCAAGTACACTCATTTCCATGAAAGTGATGATAACAGATGATTCATTTTCCTACCAGTTTTATGGCACAAGTGGCCTTGTTAACAAAAATAAATTCCAATAAACTTATTGCTGTATACTCTAAGGGATTATGATGATTTTTCCTATATTGTTATGCAATGCAAATCATAATCAGGATGTAATAACCATAAGACATTAATAAGTTTCCTGAGACAAAATCAGATTAGTCATCAAAAAATTGATAATCATATTTACTATTGTACAGGAGAGAATATTGGACATAATATGCCAAAAATAAGAAATTGACATCATTTTTATATTTGCGTAGATCTGAATATTCCGATGAACAGTGCTAATGGGAAATTAACATATCATCATTAACAAAACTATTCTGAATTACCTTCAACCACTATCCTAATTTTTCAGCTTCCAAGTTCTTGGAATTTTTTTAAAGAAAATTTAACACCTCACACTTTTATGTATTTTTTCTTATTTAAAAAAACAACAACAAGGGATTCTTTGGTAGGCTGGATAATATTCAAGTAAAAAAACCAGTGTGTTAAAATGTGTTCACAGGGAACCTAAAAGCTTTATTTTTGGTGGTAATACGAGTCTACATGCTGTCAGTTATCTTCTCCAAGATGCAATTACAGTCAGTACTAAATAATTTTGAACTTCCGGCAAGAGGCTATATTCAAAAAGGTTTCCACAGACCTATAAGCAAATTCACTTCTAGAAGAAATCGCAGAGCAAAATCCCACTTAAGCTATTTTCTAGCAGTTAGATCATGGTGGGAAAGTGTGTGTATCACCTGGTTTTTATTACTGACTATTCCTTTAAGAAGCAAAAACATTAATATTAGTTTTACTTTTATAAATTGCCAAGAAATTCTTTGTCACAAATTTCAAATATTCTGAGAAAAACCAATTTTAAAGCCACCTGCAGTTTGTTGTAGCTTTTATAATGTCTTACTCTTCTTCTTATGTGAAATTAAATTGCAAATCTTCTCCATAACCCCCAGATGCTTAAAAAATGTGTGTATCATTCAAACATCTCAAAAAAGTTATGAGATAGCTAATATTATTGCCTTAGCACATTTGTGGGAACTAAGACAAGAACATAAAAATAGATTCATCAAATATCTTAAAGACTTTTAGTGTAGTAAGTGGTCATTCGACCCTTGTTTTCTGCTTAAATCCCCAAATCCAGTTGTCATGGTCAATCTAGAAGTAAAATATACTGGGGAGAAACTGTTTCAATGAATGTAAGAAAGATTATAATTTGTGACTGCAATTGACCCTTTGACAACACGAATTTGAACTGCTTGGGTCCATGTACAACAGGCCAATTTTTTTTTAATGGAAAGGCTGATAATACCACATGTTAGCTGGTGGGAAAGTAACATAACACACCACCTTGGAAAACAGTTTAGCATTATCTTGTGGAGCTTTGTATGTGCAAACTCAGGACTTGGAAGATATTTATAGGTAATTACCTAGAAAATTCTTGAGCATGTCTTTCAAGTGACCCGTAGAAAATATGTATGTCATTGCTGGACCCCAAATTACACTCAAAATGACTATAAACATAAGAATAAAATATATTTTTTGCTTTTTTCACACAATGCAATATTACGTAATAGTGAAAATGAATGGCCTGCTCAAACACCACAGGATATCAGAAACATATCACTGAGTGTAAAAAGCAAGATATAGAGTATTAGAGTATTATTTATTCCATTAACATAAATTTCAAAAGCACACAAACTCAACAATAAATGTCCATAACATTCACCAAAACTAAAATGAAAAGAAAGAAAAACACAGAAGCTGTCATCATTATACTTGAGTTGGAGGGAGACAATGTGAATATATGGAATATCAAAATTAATAATATTCTACTATTAATTAATTAAAAGTATTTGCTAAAAATTAGTTCATTATCCTTTTACTTTTATATATTATATATGTTCTTTGGTTTGTCCTAACTGCTTTATATATATGGAATCCTCACAAAAACTCTCTATATAGGTACAACTATTATTTTATTTCTTATATGAGAAAACAGGCACAAAGATGTGAAATAACTTTAACAAAGTCATTCTGCTTACAAGATGTAAAATTGGGATTTGAACAGATAGTCCGGAACCTGAGGGTAGCCTTATAACCACTGAACTGTAGTAATTCCTTGCATTAAAAACAACATAACAATAAAGAAAAATAGTGCTGTACTCTGGCAACTTCTCAAATAATAATTTAAGCAAACTGGTTAATAAAACAGAAATGATAATACTTAGATAGTCTTGAAATAATATATTACAGTCCAGTGAGCAAAAAATCCTTTCTGTGAAATGCAAAATTGGTTTGATAGAGATTACTAGACATCGCTCTTCAACAGAACCAACTAGACTATTAAACGCTTATGCTGATGACTAATAAAAGTCTCTCATTGACCTTCTCTGGAGACTTAGGGAAAACCCTGAAAATTATAGGAAAATAGACACTGAAGTAAATTAATGCACTAGATGGACATCATATTTCCAAACAATAACAATAAGGGATGTGGCAAAATTTTGAGAACAAAAATTAGCAATAATCACTGAAGTCTCGGGCCTGCCCTGTGTCAGGCACCATGCAAGGGTAAATACTTTTAATATGAAAGCCATTCTGTCCGATCCTACATTCTGTCCCCTGACAACTAGTCAGGTAAACATCTAACTATACTGTATAAACATACAATTACTTAATAAAGTTTCCAATAAGGAAATAAGCACTTATTTATAAGTCAACATAAATTTTATAGGCCCTGAAATCTTTAAAATGGTTTATTTAGGTGAAATTCACAATAATATTAACCACTTCAAATGAACAATTCAGGGGCATTTATTACATTAACAATGTGGAACCACCACCTTTCTAGTTTCAAAATATTTCCATCGCTCTAGAGTAAAACCTCACACACATTAAGCAATTTCACCCATTTTTTTCTTCTTTCCTTTGCACCTGACCACCAGCAACCTGCATTCTGTCTCTATGGATTTTTCTATTCTGGGCATTTCATCTAAATGGAACCATACGATATGTGAACCTTTGTGTCTGGCTTCTTTCACTTACCACAGAGTTTTTGAGGTTCATCCATGTGGTAGTATGTATCTGTACTTCATTTTTTTATGGCTGAATAATATTCTATGGTATGTATATACCACAGTTTGTTTATCCCTTGCATTGATCCTTGGTTGATTAACACTTACATTATTCCCAACTTTTGGCTACTTGGTATAGTGTTGCTATAACTTGTTTGAGTAACTGTTTTCAGGAACTTTGGGTGAATATCTAGAAGTGGGATTGTGGGATTACATGGCAATTTTGTTTAACTTTGAAGGAACCAACAAACTGTTTTCCACAACAGCAGAACAATTTTATATTCCACCAACAACATATGAAGTTTCCAATTTCTCTACATTCTTGCCCACCTTTTTTTATTACAGTGTCCCCTGAAATTTTGCGCTCTTTAAAGTACAGTGGTTGAAATCCTAGCAAGAAGCAATTTAAAAAATAATAAAAATTTTCAAAAAACCTCAAGCCAAATCTACTTCTTCTCCAGTATTTCAGAATTCTCATTTTGATGATAAGCACAGTTAGTAGGTAGATATGTGGTAGAACACTTCCCCTTTCCTTTTAATGTAGTTAGCAGAGCGCTGTGCATGATATAAAAAGAAATGTAAAAGCCTTCAAAATAATTAAAATATTTATGCACTATGGCGGGCTGTTTCTATGACAAAAATCAAGGAGGTTTAATTAACAGCTCATTGACTGAATCAAAGTTAAATGCAATCTTTCAGTTAAAGCATGAATGTTACATTTAATGAGTCAGACTTACACTTACAGAACCTAAATTGCACACCAGTGATGAGTAACTATCCCTTTACAGTAGATTAACTCACCAAGCTGTGTCTGTTCAAAATAGAAAACTATAAAGAGCAGAGAAAAACAGAGTGAATTAGCAACTATGACAGAATTGACAAAGGAAACGTCTCAGTCCTCCAAGGGTTGCACGTAAATGTTAGTGAACATAATGCCCTCATATTTTAAGTATTTGAAGCAGGTAAATAAATCAAATATACACACAGAAAATGGTAAAAATTTTTCTGAAAAAACTCAGGTACAGGTTAACTATTCGCTAAGACTTCCTCTTTTTGTTAATTCCCAATCTCACTATTAAAGTTTCACCACTTGTACCCACAGCTAAATGACAACGGAATCTATTCATTATGAAGGTGTGCCATCATTATCACAGTCCAAATAAATGATTTTAGAGGATTTTCTAGTAGATCCAGAACTACTTAAAAGACCCGGAAGTAAACAGACAGTAATATACTTAATAAATATACTGGACTCCTACACTGTGCTGGTCAGTATTTGAAACACAAATATTTTATCTTCACAAATATTCCATGAGGTTGGTGCTATTATTATTCCAATTTTATAGTTGAAGGAAACAAATCTCAGTAAGGTTAAATAAGTTCTGTAGAGTCACACACCTTGTAAGACATACACCAGATTTCAAATCCAATCCATCTGACTCTGGCATCTATGTTAATACCATCTGAGCAGTTTTAAAAACTATGCCCTATGCCCCCACTACCATGGCCACCATTTTGTTTTATTTTTAGAACCAAGGTGATTCTATTGTTTTTCCTTATTACAAAGCAGTATTTTATCAGTATAAAAAATAAAGCATAATGAACAAATGAAATAATAACCTATAGTGCCATCACACAAGGATAACACTTTAATATAAGTAGTCATATTGTTTTTTCTAAGGATAAAGCACAGATATATTTTTGAGAGAGACAGTGAGGAGAGATGACCTGGTACATATTTAGTAACTGATATTATTAATATTTTAGAAGTTATTATTATGGCTACATGTAGCTGCATTTCATTTATTTTTATTGTCATAAAGTGTATTCTAGTGTATTGATATATCACAATTTATTTATAGTTTCTGCCTTAGATGGAATTTTACATTGTTTCTAGTTTGAGGTTATTTCCAATAATACTACTATAAGCATTGCTTTATATCTTGGCGCACATATTATATACTAGCTCTCTAGGGGAAGAAAAAACAATATGGCATTCAACAAGGTCCTAATGTAAATACTACCACTGTGACCAGTTGCAAGCTACTACTGGTCCAAGGGTCAGATCGCAATGTCTTTGAAAATTTCACAGCTGGATCTCTGAGCCAGTGCTAGTTAATTTGAATACGCACACACACACACACATATACACACATATACACATATATATATGTATACATATATATACATATATATATAATCGGCTTTAGTCGATAATGCCGAATAGTTTTACAAAGTAATAGTACCCATTTACATCCCTACCATCAGTGCATGAGAATTCCCATCGTGTGTCGGACTGTTAAATTTTAATTTTAGTCATTCTGGAGGGTGTGTGACAGTATGTAATTGTGGTCTTCTTTTCTATTTTCCTGGCTTACAATGAGCTTGATGACCTTTTCATGGATTTATGGCCATTTCAATTTTCTTGTGAATTTTCAAGCCATTTGCTTATTTTCTGCTTATTTGTCTATTTTTTCTTACTGATTTTAGAAGACCTTGGATATTTTGGATATATCAGTGTTTTATGTGTTGAAGATTTCTTCTCCAAGACTACAGCTTGCCTTTTCTCTATCTTAATGGAGTCTCTTTATGAACAACCTTAATATATTGAAATAATTCATCTTAATCTCCTGATTAGACTTTTTGTTTGGTTTGAGATATGCTTATCCAACATCATGAAGATATTCCTCTTTATTGTCCCCCAGATTCTTTCTAGTTTTGCCTTTCATATTCTTACTTATTTTCTACATAAAAAGTAGTTTTTGCACGTGACATGACATAGAAGCCAAATTTCATTTTTATTATTATGGAAATAAAATGCTCGGCATGACTTATTGAAAAATATTTTCCTCTGGAGTAGCACTTATTTTATACACTAAGACTCCACATATGCTTCGGTATTTTTTCTGGGCTCCCTATTTTACTCCAATGCTCTATTTTTCTGTCTTTGCATGTATATAACATTTCTTACTTAGTATTTTACAAAGTCTGGGTAAACAAGCCCCCTCACATTGTTCTTCTCTAAGAATATTATGGCTACTTAAAAAAATCATGACTGCTTCACAATAAACTGCTCATATTTAAAGTGTCAATAAGTTTGGTATATATACATACCCATAAACATTATCGCAAATCAAGATAATGTGCATACCAATTGCACAAAATAGTTTCCTCGTGCCCATTTGTTATCCCTCTGTCTCTGCCATCCATCTACCCTTCATTCTCATGCAGGTAACCACTAATCTATTCTATCAGTATGAATTAATCTGCATTTTCTAGAATCTTATAGAACCATGTATTATATGCTACCCTTGTTGGCTTTGTTCGCTCACTATGTTGAGATTTATCCATGTTGTTGTGTGTATTGTTTCTTCCTTTCCTATCGCAGAGTGGCATTTTAATGTCTAGATATTCTACAAGGCACTATCCACTCATTTGATAATGAGCATTTTTATTTCAATTGTTTAAGCTGCTATAAACATTCAAGTATAAATTTTACCTGGATGTATATTTTCATTTCTCTTCAGTAGATACCAAGTAGTGAAATGACTGGAGAATAAATAAGCGTATGTTTAACTTTGTAAAAAAAAACTGTCAAATTTGTTTCAAAGTGGCCGTACCATTTTACATTCTCATGAGCAATGAGTGGTCCTGTGGCTCCACGTCCTCTGCAACGTTTGCTGTGGTCAGCGTTTTTTAAGGCATTCAAATCAGTATGTAGCAGTATCTCACTGTGGTTTCAGTTTGCATACAGCTAATGACAGTGAGTGTCTTTTTATTGATTTATATGCCATCCGTCCAACTGCTTTGGTGCAGTGTTCACTCAAACACTTCATCCATTTGGGGAGGGCACCTGTTTTCTTTGTGAGCTTTGTGATTTTTCATGTATATATTTCATATATATTCATGAATATATATATATTTTTCATATATGTATTCTTCAAACAAATCTTTATCATATATGTGGTTTACAAATATTTTCTCCCAGTCTGTGGCTTGTCTTTTCATTCTCTTAAGTGTAGTTTTTGAGGAGCTGATTACATTCACATATTCACCAATATAAAGTTATCATGATCGCCTTTGTGCAAGAAACTTTGACATCACTCTAATGATTTCTTTACTATATGGATAAATAGATAAATTTTCTAGATGAAAGAAAGAGTTGTGTTTCAGAATTTTTATACTAGTCCTCAAATTGATTTCCAGAAAGTATACCTCAACTTTCACTCCTGCAGATTTATAAATGCTTTGTGTCACCGTCCCTCATGACAATTAAATGGCACTGCCTCCAATCTTCGTTACCTTGATAACTAAGAAACATATTATTGTTACATATTTCTCTGGTTATTTATTATGTTGATTTTTGGGCTCTTCTGTGACAATTTTGCTTTGAACACTTTCCCTTTTTTCCTGTTAAATATTTTTGTTACTTATGGATTTGTGCATGAGAGAAAGGGAAAAATAGAAAATCATACTGAAACGTATTAGTATTTATAAATGTATGAGAAAAATACTGGTGAAATTTTACTGTCCAAGATTGCTTACGCCTCTCTTTAAATACCTAAAAAGAGCACAAAGGCAGTTTTCTAAAAGGCCACCATTTTCATGAGGAGAAAAGGTGAAGGAAGACAGTCACACAACAGGAAAATCCCCTATAATTGTGATGTTCATCCCCACTGTGATTATTCTTTTTTCTTTTGGCATAACCCTATTTAATATTCAAATTTTCCTATCTCAAAGTGCTTGGATTACCTTGCTTTCATTATTTTATTTCTTAGACTATAAAGACATCTTTCTGCCTTTTCTGATGACAGTGCTAAAACATTCAGGCACTACTAAAGGTTCTTTAGGGTGATGTCAGTGTCTTTTTGGGAAAATCCCCGTTTAACTATTTCCTAACCAATGGGCACCCGCTTCATCTCCACCTGTCATGTGCCCCAGTGAGAGATGCCCCTTTGAGAAACAGGTTTCAAAAACAACCAGAGCACCTGCCTGTAAGAATTTGATGTATGGCTCTTATTTGAAACTGTGGGTGGTCTTTTCAATACAGTCTTAATGATGTTGTGTATTCTTTATATAACACATATTTAATGATCACCCTTTATGTACCAGGCAATTTTCTGGGCATTGGTGTAGAACGGTGAAGAAAGGACACAAAAACCCCTACCACATGGAGTTTACACCTCAGTGTACGGGCATGTGTCTCTGAATAGACCATGTATCCTTGTGCATCACTTCCAAAAGCAAACACATGATTGACATACGCAAGGGACATCTAACAACGTATAGTCCCTGTGGCCTATAGATTTTTCTCAAATAACTTCAAATATACCCTTCCACACAGAATAACAAACCAATACATTGAAATTTAATTTTATGTCACCTAATTTTAAAAGGTTTGAGAACGGATCATTTTAAGTGTTTCATCTAATAATTGCGTGCATATAGTTTTATTGAGTAGTCACAATGAAGTCACATTATGTGAGGAAAAATAATGATAAGGTATTAAACTGCTTTTAAATGATGTCATCGAATATTCATTGAGCACTTACCATACACCTGGTATTTTTCTAACCCATTTACTTACACTAATGTGTGAAATAAGTACCAGAGGAAAGCAAAACACAGTTTAAAAAACTTGCACAAGATAACCATGATTAAACAGTGTAAACAGCGGGGAGAGGGAGCTAACAACAGGGCTAACAGTTTTAACCACTATGCTATGACAATTTTAGGTATTTAAGAGCTTTCTAGAGTATGGCTTCAGATAGGTTTAAATTAAGCCAAAATCACAAATCACCATTTATATCTAATCTAACATTACAATAATTGATTAATGGAACTCCAGGGCTGTCAAGAAGAGATGAAACTACGTAAAATATGTGAAAATAATGTGCACGTATTTCACCCAACAATTATTTTGTTTTGATCTTTCATAAAGTGACCTTTATTTTTTCAGATTTGTCTAAATATTCTTTAGGTGCTGGGCTCTGTGATTGTTTTACTTTGTGAGAGCATTCCTCTTTGAAAAGATACCTCCCAGGAGGGCTGCACACCACTAGGTTTTTAGAGCCTTCTATAAGTGATTAGAACTTTGGAGACAAAACCACAAACTGGATATATGGCCTTTCATCTTGGAGAACTGACTGCAAGTGTCAGGCTCCATCGTTTCATTTATTCAGGTGTCTGAAGGAGGGCTGTATGTGAAAAAAGATACTGTGAGACAAATACAAGAGCAGGAGGCAGCCAAAGGGACAATAAAGATTCTCAGAAGCAGTTCGACAAGCATTTACAGAGGACTCGGTCCTCTAAGATGATGCTGAAAAATCAGTCACGTGGCTGCCGCAACTTCATCCTGCTGCAGCTCACTCTCCCTAACCTGGTCTCCTTATCATTTAAATTTTTTTTCTTTCTACAAACCAAAGTTCTTTTATTAGTAAAAATGAGCTCCAGCACTTCCAAAGTGCACATTAGAAGCTGAATTATCACGTGGAGAGGGAAAGCCATGCTGCGCAATCCCAGTTTCTCCCTGAAAATTCACCATCCCCTGATGAATGCTCACTGATTTCTCTTGAATCTGTCTCGCACACCTCCAGTTCTTGTTCTTTTATTTAAACATGTTGACCTAAGCTTAGGTGTATATGATGCTTAAAACTAAAAATAAAAAATTACTGGGATAAGGGTGTCATTGGAAGAATTCGCTGAAAGCAAATGGATAGACAAGGAAAAAACACACGTAAGGTAGCACAAATCTCTATCATCTGTTTTGCAATACACTTATTGCTCATTTCCAGTCTATCGTTCACCATGTGACTTCTTCCTTCGAAACACCTACTTCCACTAAACAGAGGCTCATGTAGCCTGCCCCATGCTCAAGTCCCGGGCATCAAAGTAATAGGACTCCATGCTTACAGTTCTCTCCATTGGTTTCCTTGTTTTCCTGTGGTAACTGATACCAAAATTGACTTCCCTCTCTTGATGTGTTTAAACCTCTAAGGTCTTCATAGGACAGGTACTTACCAATATAATGTGGCAACTCTAAGACTTACATAAAACACATATACTCACAGTAACTGGAGGGAGTGTGGGAGGAAACTTGGAAACTAATGTCCCTTCCATTTCTTTCCTCTCCATTTTTGGGCAGCCTTTCTGGTCGGAGTGTGGTTATAAATATGTAATTAATAACCATTTAGTTTAGAGTGTATAATTATCTAGTGTTCAAGTAGCATATTTTTGAGATTTTCACTTTTGTTTTGAAACACTAATGAAAAGAAAGAGAATCCATATCATCTGGTGAAAGCAAGTGTTGGGTCTCATTTTAAATTCTGGACCTAACCCTTGATAATTGGGCAGAAACTAGGAAAGAAGGCCAATATTGACCCTAAAAGAAAAGAGAAAGCAGAGACCATGAATGTTTTAAGTTTCTAACCATGTCTGATGATATCATAGTCTGAACAAGATAGAACTTGACTATGATATGGTATGTCGCTCTTTGAAACTGTTTAAACTATGGATGAAAAGGGAACTATCAATGACCCCTGTAAAAGATAAATAAAAGATAGACATGAAATAAAGAAATATTAGGATGACTACCGGAGTAAACCCCTGAGTCTGCACTGGTCTGACAGTCCCACATGTGGAATGGAAGGTAAAGAAGAGTCCGTAACCACTGAGCTTAAGAATGTAATGAATATCAAGTACATCCTTAATATAATTGTAACTCCCTCTGCAACTAATAACAACCTATTATGTGAACTAAGGGCAAAATGAAGCAGCATGCCATAGGCTCCCAGGAATACTTGAAAGCAAAATATAAAAACTCCAGCAAAATTAACAAAACTTCTCAAATACAGACTGTGAGGTAGTTAGTAAAATTATAACACACAATTTGAAAATAAACTAAGACCAATATTCCAATCACTATTTAGATATTATGAACATTGCAATTCATGGAAAGAACAAGTGGTATCTACATTTTCCTAAGCATCTGAAGGATTATTTTACGACTCAGAAACTGACAGCAAATTGTCTAGGGGATATGATGAAAACTAATGAGAGCTGAAGCAGCTGAGGGGCAAAGAAACAGGGTAAAACGGAATTACTCACGGAGCCCTTAGGGCAAGACCAAAACCCCACCGTAGTTCATTCTTACTAACAATCTGTGAAAGTTAACAATATAAAAATGCAAATTGTGACTAGGAAACTGGGAAGGGTCAAAATAGTCAAAAATATAAGCGAATCAATTTGGGGAGATAAAATAAGTTGATGTAGATTGTTGGATATAAAAATAGAGCTCGGATTTTAATACAATTTTTTCATCTTCAAACAATGCCAAAAAGTAAAGGGAGAAAGAGAGATTCTTTCTGAACCAGTAATAGAAGCTATAGCTGTTTTTACTACATATTCTGGATTCTAAATGGATTGTGGGGAACATGAAGGAAAAGACTATTTCCCACTTATGTTTCTCATTTGTGCACTCACTCCCCAATCCCTGATCCTACTTCTAAGTGGTCAGCAAATTTTGAATCTTCAGAGTTTCCAGTTCAGCCTGCTTTTTCTTACCTTCATCCAAACTGCCTAACTTCAAACATGGCCTCCCTCATTTGGAACCTTCTCTAAGGTGATGTCATAGCATCACTACATCTTATTCATTTATGATTCCTAGAGAGTCTAGCTACCTGTTTGTCAATATTGGCCTTCTTTCCTAGTTTCTGCCCAATTATCAAGGGTTAGGTCCAGAATTTAAAATGAGACCCAACACTTGCTTTCACCAGATGATATGGATTCTCTTTCTTTTCATTAGTGTTTCAAAACAAAAGTGAAAATCTCAAAAATATGCTACTTGAACACTAGATAATTATACACTCTAAACTAAATGGTTATTAATTACATATTTATAAATTATTTTGAAAACTCATTATGCAGAATTAATGTTATATGTGGACATGTGGGAGGCACCAAGCTGTGGAGTTACCTTTAGAATATTGATTTTCTGTGCTCTTTGTTGTGTTAGAATTTGTTAAATGGGTTTTGTGACCACAGAGCACATAAGTGATTTGCAAAAAAAGTTAGTCTTTGTGCACATAAATTATTGCCTTTTTTTTTTATTTTAAAGGACATAGTGACAATGATAGTATATTTAGACCTATTGGTGACAAAGTCTCTGATGCTTTCATTTCCCAGTAGAAAGAGACCACCTCCTCCCTATGACACAGTCCAGGTTCCCTAATGAACATTTTCATGCTTCTGTACTGCACAGCATCGTGTCCTAAATGTTAAATACATTCACCTGCCTTGGGAACACTGGCCACCCAGTTCCCCAGACATCACACTGTGTGATTTTGTGCCATCACTTCCCTGTATGGGTATAAATCACATGATAGGAGCAGCCTTTGTAACACCAACTTAAGGGGCACGTATTTGTAAGATTAGGGAAACAACTGTGGTAGCATGTTTAAAAATGGGTTTGGGCCATATGATTGCGTGTTCTTAGATAACTCACTGAGTAATACATTTTAAGAAAATGTTGGACTTCTTACAATTACTGTACATAAGATATATAAAACTTAAATATATACATATAAATTATATATAATTTATATATTTTATATAAGATATGTCTGTGTATAATGTATTTAGTTATTATATGCCCAGGCCTGTGGAAAACAATTTACATACATCATCTCATTTTATGCCCATTAAAACACTGTAAGAAAAGAGGTTACTGAGGTTACAGAAAGATTAAACAACTTGCCCAAAGTCATGCAATTAGTGCAGAAGTCACTACACTACAAATTGAATGCGTCAGCAAAGATGGGTGCTAACAAGTAGTCTGCAGCAGAATTTCCTCACTATGTGTTTCAATGCCCTAATTGACATTGAACTACAACTGTTGGCCGTCCAGCATGTAATCCAGACATCATCCAGTAAATGGAATTCAGAGGCTGTGCTCTGATGCGAAGTGGGCTAGCGTAGGGCTCTCTGGTGTTTGAAGCTACTAGCCTTTCTGTAAGCAAGAACACGGTGTTCTAATGGGCAATTACAAATCATTTTGACATTTCGGTGGCTGTATATTTCCCAATGTCATGAAGAGACTAGCTCTATTTGATAAACTCCCCATAATTTGCTTTCTCAAAGGTTTACAGTGACAAGTCAAAATAAACCCCACTGAAATTAAAACAAACTAAAATATCAAAAGCTCAGATTAATGAATTCATTATGAATATAGGATGCTATTCTAGAAATTGTAGAGTTATTTTAGTCTGTACAGCATACTATTTTGCTTGCAAGGAATATACTACATTAGTATTCACATTTTCTGCCTGGGAGAAATTAGAGAAAGAGCACACTGTATGGTCTCTGATTTTTATCACATTGACATAAGCTACACCTCATCACATTAGGAGCATTTCCTCCAGGTCCTTCAGAAACTATGATTTTTTTGAAATGGTTGCAGGGATCTTTCCAAATCTCTGAAATACCAAGTGTTTTAGATGAGGATTTACTAGTCTGAATTCACCATAAATCGATCATTGCATTTATTCCATCTACTTAAACAGTTATGAAAGTTTTTAATATAAGCTGGATTGCAATAGAATTCAGTAAAAATAATAAATCAGCATTTCTTGTGTCAGCAGAGGAAATTTTTAGCTAAACAGATCTGGAACCCAAAGCTTTCCTTCCTTCCTTCCTTCCTTCCTTCCTTCCTTTTTTCCTTCCTTCCTTCCTTCTTTCTTTTTCTTTCTTTATTTTTGTTTTTTGAAAAATGTATTTTTAAATTTAATATTTGTTATATTTTTCTCTTACCATTTAGTCCCCTTATTCTCCCTCCCCCTAGAATTACCACACTGTTGTCCATGTCCATGAGTCCTTTTTCCTTTTTCCTCAGTTCCTCCAACCCCTAACCTCCCCTCTCCCAGCTGTCATCCTGCTCTCCGTCTATGAGTCTGTCCCCATTTTCCTTGTTAGTTCATTAGATTCCACATATGAGTGAAATCATATGATATTTGTCTATCTCTGACTGGCTTATTTCACTTAGCATAATGTTCTCTGGGTCCATCTATACTGTCTCAGAGGGTAAAATATTCACTTTTATGGCCTACTAGAATTCCATTGTGTAAATGTCCCATTGTTGTTTTGTCCATTCATCTACTGATGGACACTTGGACAGCTTCCATATCTTAGCAATTGTAAATAATGCTGCAGTGAACATAGGGGTGCTTATGCTCTTTCAAATTAGTGTTTCGGGTTCCTTCAGATATATTCCTAGAAGTGGGATCACTGGGTCAAAAGGAAGATCCATTTTCAATTCTTTGAGGCATCTCCATACTGTTTTCCACAATAGCTACACCAATTTGCATTCCTACCAATGGTTCAAAAGGGATCCCCTTTATCCACACCCTCAGGCCAGCACTTGTTTTTTGTGGATTTATTGATGATAGCCCTTCTGACAGGTGTGAGCTGATAGCTCATTGTGGTTTTAATTTACATTTCTCTGATGATTAGTAACGCTGAGCATCTTTTCATATGTGCATTTGCCATCTGTATTCCTCTTTGGAGAAGTGTCTATTTAGGTTCTTTGCCCATTTTTTAACTGGGTTGTTTGTTTTTTTGGTGTTGAGTTTTGTAAGTTCTTTATGAATTTTGGATAGTCACCCCTTATCAGATATATCAACAAATATGTTCTCCCATTCTGTGGGTTGTCTTTTTATTTTGTTGATGATTTCCTTCGCTGTGCAAAAACTTTTTAGTTTGATGTAGTCCCATTTGTTTATTTTTTCTTTTGTTTCCCTTGCCTGGGGAGATATATCCAACAAAAAATTGCTATGAGCAATGTCTGAGATTTTGCAGCCTATGTTTTCTTCTAGGATTTTTATGGTTTCAGGTCTAACATTTAAGTCTTTAATCCATTTTGAACTTATTCTTGTGTGTGGTATAAGAAGGTGTTCTAGCTTCATTTTTCTGCACATATCTGTCCAATTTTTCCAACACCATTTATTGAATAAACTGTCTTTAGCCCATTATATATGCTTGCTTCCTCTGTTGAATAGTAAATGACCTTAAAGGTTTGGATCTATTTCTGGGCTCTCTATTCTGTCCCATTGATCTATATGTCTGCTTTTATGTCAGTACCATGCTGTTCTGATTACTATGGCCTTATAGTATAGTTTGATATGAGGTATTGTGATTCCTCCAACATTGTTCTTCTTTTTTAGGATTGCTGTTGCTGCTATGTGGGGCCTTTTGTGGTTTCATATAAATTTTTGAAATATTTGCTCTAGTTCTGTAAAATATGGTATTAGAATCTTGATAAGAATTGCATTGAATCTATAAATTGCTTTGGGTAGCATGGACATTTTAATGATGTTAATTCTTCTTAACATGAACATAGTATGTGCTTCCACTTATTTGTATCTTCTTCAATGTCTTTCTTCAGTGTCTTATAATTTTTCTAGTACAAATCTTTTATATCCTTGGTTAGGTTTATTCCTAGGCATTTTATTCTCTTTTGTAGCAATTGTGAATGGGATTATCTTCTTAAATTCTATTTTTGCTAGTTCCTTATTTG
Source organism: Mormoops blainvillei (assembly GCA_004026545.1). NCBI lineage: Eukaryota > Metazoa > Chordata > Mammalia > Chiroptera > Mormoopidae > Mormoops > Mormoops blainvillei. The sequence continues at coordinate 207,424 of PVJD01000486.1, forward strand.
CATATAAAATGCAACTAATTTCTGGATATTAATTTTGTTTCCTGCTATTTTGCTGAATCATTTATCAATTCTAGTAGTTTCTTGATGGAATCTTTGGGATTCTCTATGTACATTATCATGTCATCTGCAGTTAGTGATAGTTTTACATCTTCCTTTCCAATTTGGGTGCCTTTTAATTCTTCTTCTTGGCTAAGACTGCCAGTACTATGTTAAATAAAAGAGGAGAAACAGACACCCTTGTCTTGTTCCTGATCTTCAGGGGAAGGTTTGTAGGTTTTGCCCATTGAATATGATCCTGGCAATAGGTTTGTCATATATGGCCTTTATTATATTGAGGTATGTTTCCTCTAATCCCACTTTGCTGAGTGTTTTTATCATAAATAGGTGTTGGATTTTATCAAATGCTTTTTCTGCATCTATTGATATGATCACATGGTTTTTATCCTTTATTTTGTTTATGTGGTAAATCACATTTATTGATTTACAAATATTGTAGCAACCTTGCATTCCCAGAATAAATCCCATTTGACCATGGTGTATGGGTTTTTTTATGCACTGCTGTATTTGGTTTAGCTAATATTTTGTTGAGGATTTTAGTGTCTATGTTCACCAGGGTTATTGGCCTATAATTATCTTTCTTTGTAGTGTGTCTATCTGGTTTTGGAATTAAAATAATGCTGATCTCATAAAATGAATTTTTGAGAAGTTTGAGAAGGGAAGTTGTTAGTTCTTCTCAGAATGATGGGTAAAATTCACCTGTGAAGCCATTCAGTCCAAGACTTCTGTTTCTTGGGAGTTTTTTTGATTACCACTTCAGTTTCACTAGGTGTAATCTGTCTATTCATTTTCTCTGATTCTTCCTGATTTAGTTTTGGAAGGTTGTATGTTTTAGGAATTTAGCCATTTCATCTAGGTTGTCAAATTTGTTGGCATATAGTTGTTCATAATATTTTCTTACAATCCTTTGTATTTTGCTGGTGTCAGTTGTTATTTCTCCTCTTTCATTTCTGATTTCATTTATTTGGGTCCTCTCTCTTTTTTTTCTTGATGAGTCTGGAATTACTCTGCTCTACCCTGTGGAGTTTAAGCCAAACTTCTGATTATAGCTTGAGGCTATCTCATTGATAGTTTAACAGCTAAGGTAGATCTCTGGGAGCTCTGTGAGTCTTCAGCTGACCTTCCCCAGAGCCTGGTGTTAATAAAAACCAGCCTTGGAGCTCAACCTGGTTCCTTCTGCACACAAACAGGTCCTGCAGAGGAAACCATGTGCTGTATATTACTGATAGCTCCAAAAAGGTTGACCAGGGTCAGCCACAAGCAGCATCTGACAAAGGCCTACACCAGAATCTTTGCAGATCTTTTAATATGTAGAAACGGATACTAAGAAAAAGCCAAAATGGGAAGACAAAGAAAAAGACCTCAAACAAAACAGCAAGAGAATTCTCCAGAAGAAGAGATAGATGAAATGCAGGCAAGCAATTTATCAGATATGAGTTTAGCGTACTGATTATAAGGCTACACAACAGTATTACAAAAGACATAGAAACTATAAAATAGGACCAGCCAAAAATAAAGAATGCAATATCTGAAATAAATACTATACTGGAAGGAATAAACAATAGGTTAGATGAAGCAAAGGATCGAATCAGTGATTTGGAAGACAAGCTAGGAAAAAACACTCAATCAGAGTGGGAAAAAAGAATTTTAAAAAATGAGGAGAGTTTAAGAAATGTTTTGGACAACATGAAGCTTAAAAACATTTGCATCATGGGAATACCAGATGGAGAGGAAAGCGAGTAAGGGATTAAGGACCTATTTGAAAAAATAATGACTGAAAACTTCCCTAACCTGGTGAAGAAAAAAAGCACACAAGTCCTGGAAGCTCAGAGTCCCAAACAACTTGGACCGAAAGAGGCCTACACTGAAACATATCATAAGTAAAATGACAAGGCTTAAACACAAGGAGAGAATCCTAAAAGCCACAAAAGAAAAGCAGGTAGTTACATACAAGAAAACACCAATTATACTGTCATCTGATTTCTCAACAGAAACATTTCAGTCCAGAAAAGAATTGCATGAAATATTCAAGATGATGAAAAGCAAGGACCTATAACCAATGCTATTTTACCTAGCAAGGCTATCATTTAATATTGAAGGAGAAATAAGGAACTTTCCAGAGAAGAAAAAGCTAAAGGAGTTTGTTAACACCAAACCAGTACAGCAACAAATGTTAAAGGACTTGCTTTAAGAAGAAAAAATAGAGAAAGAAAAAAAAAGAACAAGAAAATGGTCTAACAATAAAGTGGCACTAAATAGTATCTATCAATAATCACCTTAAGTCTAAATAGCTTAAATGTTCCAACCAAAAGACAGAGGGTAGCTGAATCGATAAGAAAACAAGGCTCATATATGCTGCCTCCAAGAGACCCACCTCAAATTGACTAAATACACTCAGACTAAAAGTAAATTGTTGGACAAAGACATTTCATGCAAATGGAAAGGAAAAAAAAGCTGGGGAAGCAGTACTTATATCCAATAAAATAAACTTCAAAACCAAGGTTATAGTAAGAGACAAACAAGGACACTACATAACAATAAAGAGAACAATCCAACAAGAGGATATAACCCTAGTAAACATTTACACACCCAACATAGTACCTAAATATGTGAAGCAAGCTTGATGGACATAAAGGGAGAGACTGACAGCAACACAGTCATAATTGGGGATTTTAACCCATTGACTTGACACACTAGATCAAATGAATTTAACTGATATCTTCAGAACATTGCACCCCAGAGCAGCAGAATATACATACTTTTTAATGCACATGGAATGTTTTCTAAGATAGACCACATGCTAAGACATAAAACAAGTCTCAATAAATTTAAGAAGATTGAAATCACAAGTATCTTCTCTGACCACAATGCTATGAAACTAGAAATCAGTCATAAGAAACATAAGAACACTGAAAAACACATAAAGACATGGAAGCTAAATAATAGATTATTAAACAATGAATGGATCAACAATGAGATCAAGGAAGAAATCAGGAGATACCCTGAAACAAATGAAAATGAGGACACAATAATTCAAAAATCTGTGACACTGGGAAAGAAATCCTAAGAGAGAAATTCATAGCATTACAGACCTATCTCAAAAAACAAGAAAAAGCTCAAATAAACAGTCTAACTTAACACTTAAAAAAACTTAAAAAAGAATAACAAAGTCCAAAGTGAGTAGAAGGAAGGAAATAATAAAGATCAGAGCAGAAATAAAGGAAATAGAGTCTTTAAAAAAAATGATATATGAGTTCAATGAATCCAAGAGCTGTTTCTCTGAAAAGACAAACAAAGGAACCCAAGGCGTTTACCCAGTCAAACCTACTCTCACTTAAGAAGAGAAAGTGTTATATATGTATGTTTATGTGAAATAAATACATTAAACAGACTAAATCATTTCATTCTTGTCAATGTAATGCCAGTGTCAGTTAGTTATATTTCATATTCATAGGTGTTCTGCTTTGTTCTAAAAATGAAAGAGGAGAATGACATGGGATAGAATCTTAAGAAGTAGAATAAAATAATGTATCTCAATGATTTACAGCCTAAGAAAAATATATATACTAGCAACAAGGGAGTCTTAAAATTTCAGAGGATGAAAAAGTAAAGACTGTTTTCCAACAACTCATTTAACAGATGATTAAACTGAGGCTAGATTTTCAGAAAAATTTTTGAATGATATGATGGAGTTAAATTTTGGCAATCATTTTTTCTGTAAAAACACTATCTGTTGTGAATAATGCAGTAATCTTTATAAGACAGTCCATTACAAATACTCATCTTTGTCGTTTACACTGGAAATGTTACAAGGATTCAAAGAAGAGTCATATTAGTATGGCAAAATAGGACTTGGGTTAGCTCCTGAAGGGTAGGAATGATTTGAATGGAGAGAGAAAAGGACATCTCAGGAGTGCAAGTTGAACTGATCAAAGGTGGGTTGAAAGTCATTGATTTACTTTATTGGAGCAATCGTTCATATTGGAAATATAAGTCTGAAGAAGTACAGAATGTGCCCCTTGGTACAATAGAGGATTTTGAAAGCTTAGCTATGGATTTCTGAAAATAATAAAAAAGAAAAGATTGCTAATCTTCCCGTAGGTATGAATGGTCGTTAAATTTGCTATCCAGTTACAGTCTTTTTGCTTTCCCTAAATTTTCTCCCTTCAAACATTCCACTATATATAGTAGTAGAAACCATTCTATTCTACTAGAAAAAATCCTATTTTTATATTACTATTCTTGCCTGTCTTTTTTTTCCTTTCCTTCCTGGAGAATTGTTATTTCTGAGGATATTTTTATTTATTAAAGATATATCATTTTCATTTTCCAATAAGAAAATCTAAAGTTGAAGCAGTCACTCTATAGGTGATGACTGGAAACCTTTCCTTTAAACGTTTACCAATTATAAACCAGTGAAATCATAGATGCATCGGGACATCAGAGTGCCCACATGGTTGCTGCATTAGGCACTTCCGTGCACGGTGACTTTTCAAATAAATTTGTCTGGAGCTTCTGAGCTCCAGGGGAGCTACTTCAAACAAAGCAGCCACACTTTTATTTATTTTATATTTAAATCCTCAATAAGTATTTATTTGGAAAAAAATGCTTTGAACACTAGCTCATTATTATTCTACCCTAAGTTCAATAGTGCTCGTCACATAGATTTCGTTTTTTTTAAATGCATCAAATATGGGCTCAGACTTTGAGTCATATCTTCAGCTAAGGAGCATATGTTTAGGACTAATATGCAAAACAAGTTAGATTTCATCTATTTGAAGTCTTTGTTAAAATAACAGAGTAACAAACCCAAAGAGATAAATGACATGTTAGAGCCATGCTGAAGACATGTACTAATTAATGGGCAACAAATAAGTTCATTTATCATAATTCTGCTAGTGCACAATTCCCACTTTGAATATTAAAAGTTATGTATGCATGTAAAATTTCTAGCTGAAACACTGAAAAAATAAAAATTAAGTGTGGAGTTTCAAAAGCAGTAGATGGAAACAGTTGAGTTAAATGAAAAGCACGGTGAATCAAAAGAATCTAGGGGAGGAAAAAGAAAGAAGTCAAAGAGAAATAATAATAATAATAATAATAAGAAGAAGAAGAAGAAGAAGAAGAGGAGTAAAAAATAAGATTTAAAAAAACCCAGTATCATTATCCTAACAAACTATCATAGTATACACTTCAATAGAAAAAAATTGTCATTCTAAATTTTTCTGATATATATGAGGTATATAATAGTTACATTAAAATAATTTAAAAAATTTAAAGCTGGAAAATATTACATTGCAATCATAAATTTTAAAATGCAACAGCGTGATGAAATTTTATTACACTTCTGTAGGTAATTACAAAGAAAGCAATCAGGAAAATACATAATATTTTAACTATATGGTTGGCAATGACCCAACTGGAACATATAATATCTTGTACCAAACAATTGGAAAATATTATTTTTCAGGCATACAGGCAAATGAGTCAATATTGGGTACATTCGAAACCTTAACACAAATCTAAATATTCTTCAAACACTAGTATCATATGAACCATTTTTGAACAATAAATTTAGGTTAGATATCAGTAATGAAAATGTAAAGAAGGAAATTATGCATTTGAAAAATTTTAAAAACACTTTAAAAAACTGATAGGCTAAAGAAGAAATCATAATAGTAATTACAAAATAACTTAGCTAAATAATAATAAATTATTACATCTCAATACTTCTTTTTTAAGTATATTTTATTGATTATGCTATTATAGCTGTCCCATTTTTTCTCCTCTTTATCCGTCTCCACACTTCTAATCTGCCTCTAGAATTTCACAAAGAAAAAAAGTTAAAACCTGCATAACACAGATTAATTAGAAAAGGTAAAAAGCTGAAAATTAATAAGTTAAGAATGTTGGGTATCAAAAGGGGTGTAATCACAGAAAAAGCAAAGATTGAAAGATAATGAAAATTGATGTTTATGACTATATGTTAATAATTTAGGAGAAACACATATTTCAAGAAGAAATATATGTTATAAAAACTGGCAAAAGAAGAAAACAGAAAATCTAAAAAATGCCATAATCTTTAATAATAACTAACATGTCTATAACACAGAGAAACTCTTCACACGTGTCCTTCAGCAGACACATCCCACCCCACCCCAACTCCCAAAATATATATGCATAGATAACATTGTTTGTGGTGGCAAAAAATGACAAACAACTCAAGTGCCCATTAATAGAAGATAGATATGCAAATGCATACATATGCATACAATGTATATAGCAGTAGAATTGAATGAACTATGTCTTCCCTAATCAGCATAGATGAATCAAATAAATTGAAAGTTGAGCAAAACAGCAACTCATAAACTACCCGTGCAACATAGTTTTGATATGTTCCAAGATTTAAAGTGCCATGATAAAACACAATGTTTTAGAATGGATACACATTTGGTAAAACAATAAGGAGAAACAAAGAGCTAAAAATACAAAATCGGCCCTGAGGAAGAGAGAGGGAAGGGGATGAATCTGGGGAGAAAATCAGAGGACTTAGGTATAATTGGTAATGTTTTATTTAAGTTGTGTGCATGGGTAATGGTACACAGATATTTATGTTAGTACTAGTATTCAAAGTGTACATATATGCTATAAATATTTTCTGTGTATGATTTATTGCATTATACCTACAAATTTAGTTTCTTATAACTTCAAAGGTGATTGACACATTTACTAAACTTCCTCTTTATATCTAATCCTTCTTCATTTTTAGTCCCATAGTAGGCCCATTTTCTTAAAGGCCTCTGTGACCACCAATTTAATAACCCCACCCCACTCCTGCCACCTCTACTACAAGAGTAAAAGCATTTGGCCCTTTACATATATATCTGTTTATTCCCAAAGGGCTCTGTATACCTCTCTATCTTGATACTTACATCTTAATATCTAAATATTGATTTATGTGCCTTTCTTTCCTGCAACACTGTGAACTAATTGCTCATGGAAGCTGTGCTTAAATTCATAGTCCTGTCTCTAGACACCCATCAGAGTGCCTGACACATAACCAAATGCTTGATAAATGGGCTTCCTGACGGATGACAGGATGATGGATGGATGGATGGATGGATGGATGGATGGATGGATGGATGGATAAATAAGAGAATTCATGAATAGTTTTTACTTTTTTAATGTACTGTTTTATTTGGCTTAACTTTGTTTTGGATAATAAATATAGTTTCCATTAGCATATCTGTCTCTTGCAGTACTATATCAGTTATCAAAATGTTTATTACATGGTAGAGTAGAACATTCTATAAAGGAATAAAAAGAAGGTAATTTATAAAACTGTATAGTCAGTGCAAATTTCAGAATTAACTTTCCATAGGGACTTTATTGTGGATTAAATCATCGCTTTCAGGAAAGCTGTGTTTCACTAAATTCAAGGTAGGAGAGCACTTTTTATATATAAACACCTTTTTAAAATTTTCATTATTGTCTAGCTCATATATTTGAAAAGTGCCTCTGATGCTTTAGTATTTGAAAATCATCCACCATGGAAATGTTGAGATGAATGCAGAAGTGATATTCTAAACCTAATTGGTAGAGACTACTTTACTTTTCTGATACACACCCACCTGACATTACATTACCTCTTTGTATACAAAAGCTCTGATGACTGTAAAAGGGGATGATTTGGCAACATTAAAACATAATTTAGCTGTAGGAAGAGTACAAAGTTAGAAAAAGGCATATAACCTGATCACAGTAGTAATAATGATGATAACTGACACATTAAAACGTTAATATATTTAGCTAGGCAATAAGGTATAGCCTTTATTTTCATTTTCTCATTGAAATTTTACAGTAACCATTAATCTTGCTAATAAGGAAACTGGCCTCAAAGTTTAAGTCCTTTTCCCAATAAGCCACATCAAAAAGAGAATTTTAAATCAAACTCTCTGACCCTCCCTTTATTTCTTGGTCTGAGTATTCTTTTTGGTTTATAACAATGTTTCTCTTTTCTCTGGAGTTTCAGTTTCAATATTTAAAGCAATATTTTACTCAAAAACCTATCTGAATTCAATCTTCTTTTCATTTAATAAGTTGTCATTTAGTGGTATGATTATAGGACTAAAGCAAACAGTGTTAAAGTAACAAATTTGAGTTAAAATTATACCTTGAATTTAGTAGCTGAGCTCTTCCCTGTTTTTATGTGTAATTTTTTTCTCTTCTGTCCCAGCCTTTGATCTGTTCCTATACTTGGCGATCTGTTGTCCAGGAGAAAGATACGATTCTATAAACCATCCTAAGTCAGCCCAATATAACCATGGGTTTATTTGTTTTCTTAAGACTAGTCAGAAATTTTTCACACTTTATCAATGACCCAAGTAGACCAGATCACTGATTACAATTACCCAGAGATCACCTAATGAAATATTTATCTTTCCTAAATATTCTGATTGTAAGGCTATGCACGTTGTGTATGATTTTTGTCAGTGACATGATTATGCTATTCAGATTCAGTTTCTCATTAATTTGTTCAACAGAAATTTGATAGCCTACTGTTTGTGAGATACTATTAAAAGCGACTGAGTACACAAGCAGCGGAACACCAGGTACAGTCCCTACCCTTTTTGAGTTTAGATCCTGGCAGATTGATTGCGAGGAAGACAACAGCAATAAGAATGGCCATCATTTATTAAGCGGTCACCAAGATCCAGAACCACGCTAAACGCCTTGGATGTGTTGCCTGACAATTCTCACAATTGCTCTACTAAATAGGTAAAAACATCCCATTTCAGAAATAAGAAAAGGAGATCCAGACACTTTCGTTTGCCTCCCAGAGTCACCCAGCTGGCTAGGAATGGAGCTGGAATTCAGTCAGATTTTATCTGCTTCCACATTCCCACTCATAGTCACCGCTCTGCGAAGTGCCTTTACAAACAAGCGAAATTGTTTTTTATGAGTGCCTTTTGAGGGAGAAAAACAATAGAGATAGATATCAAATTAGATATGTGTACCTAATCTTTTCATAAAAATAATTAAAAAAGAAAACTGAATTGAACAATTTCTCCATCAAATACTGATAGCGACTGTGATGAAATTATTGATATTTACTGAAGTATTATTTTGCCAAAAAATGAACAATTCCAGAAGGAAATAACTAACCAGGGATTTTTAAAAGAACAGTATAAATTATTTTCCTTAAAAAGTAACTTGTTTTATTTGCTTTGATAAATTTTATCTAAAGTAGCATTGCAATTTGAGGGATTTATAAAATAACATTCGCCGTAACATTTTAATACAATTATTTTTATACAATCAAAATTTTTCTTTTTCTTCTCTTGTTTTACCCAGTCAATAAAACTCAATTTTAGTATTCAAATGCCTGACTTTGAAGTGATATATTTTCACATTTGGTTCCTAGAACTGAATGTGAATGAATGTTTTGAGACTTTTTTTTTCTTAGAAGTCTTAAAAATGAATTAATTTGAAGGCATGGTTCCCTAACCCCTTAATTTTTATTACTCACTGAGAACCAAATATGTGCATAATATGAAGCTAATTAATTAATTTTTATTAAACCACAAGCCAGTCTTTATTAAGTATCTTTACTTGGGTTTATTACACATTCACTCTTTCCCAGGCATTGTAATAAATAGGGACACCAAGATAAATAAATTCATATACTCTATCTTAGTAAAGAAAACTAATGGGACAATAAGCTGCAAATAAATTATAATGCAATCTAGTAAAGACTGTCCATGAAGATCTGTAGTAGAAATCATGGTAGCATTTAAAAATAAAAGAGAGACCACATGCACCATTGGCAATCAAGTGGGGAAGCGGGGAAAGTATTCCGGACATATGGCTTGACTTGCACTTGATCTACAAGTAGAGGTTTGCAGAGCTGACCAAAGCTAGAAGACTATCTAATACAGAAGGTAGAGCAGAGGCAAGGGCCCAGAGATGTCAATGAGCAAACCTAGGAAACTGCCAGTCATTCCACAGCACCAGGGACTAGAGGACATGAGGAGGCAAAGGCATCACATGCTGGGATTAGAAAGGTCATACCAACCTCTGTCTCTGTTTTAAGTGTTTCCCGGAGTAACTACTAAAATAGGAAAAGCAAGAGCCTTCTTGGTTGCGTGTATTTCTAAATTGGGGGCTTATGAGGGCAGGATAAAGAGAAGGGAGAGGAGAAGTTTTTCTTTTGTTTTCTAAAAATAGTATTTACATATTCAGCTGCAATTGAGTCCCCAACATAGCTACAGCACAGCACCTAGGTTTTTTCCAATATCTTTTCTTTCCAGATTTTGGAGAATTTAATGCAAGACATGTAGTCCTGTTGCTACCAGCGATGTGTATTGGAGGTGAGGGACTGTTGGAAGCAGTACCTAACACTTGCAACCAAAAACATTTTTGATTTAACTGTAATCATTCAAGTGCCTACAGAGTCATGATTCAAGGTGTATTGGAATGCTTTGCCAGTCCCAGATGTAGAAGGAGTTATTCATTTAAAAGTGTTCTTTGGTCCTATTTCTATTAAGTAACCGAAATCCTAGAGCTCAAGTACAATTTCAGACCCATTGTCTGTAAATAGTTGGTACATCTGAGTGCTCTAAAAATCTCTGAAGAGCAAATTTGCTACTCTGTGAGGAGTAAAGTAAATACGCTGTACAGAGTTGGCTGAATAGTAACTAGATGGAACACATTTAAGAGATACTCAGTGATTGGTTTGGGATCCTGGAAGAACTGTGCTGATAATTACCCGGAATATTGACTCATGTATCACAGTGTTTAGTCTGATACATGATACATGAAAAACATAGTGGTTTTATATGCATTATTTTACTTAGTACTCATAAACATTCTACAGGATAAGCATAATCACTCTGTTTCCACAGTGAAGGAAACAAGTTCAGAGGGGCTGTTATGTCCAAGGTCACATAGTAACAAGAGGCACAGTTGGGTCTCAAAGGCAGGTGTGGTGTTTCCAAGCCCAGGGTTCTTTGTACTAACTCTAAATCCCTGACCAGATCACACAGAGATGTTAAATTTTTCTACCGCAAATATATTAGGCACTCAGAGAAAGTTCTGCGGGTCCAGGATGGATGAGAGAGACTTTGGTTAGGAGGAAACTTTGGACCAGAAGCTATGCAGATACATTAGCAGAAGTCAATGAAGCTGAGCAAACCAGTGGAGCATTTGGGCTTGATAGGACCTGAGGACACATCATGCAAGGGAGAGTCTGGTAACAAGTATCATGGGATTTATGGCCAGCAGATGCCAGCAGCCATGTTCACATTGAGGGATCTTTAACAGGAATCATGGAGATACTGAAATACATTTTGTTTAATGAAGAGTAGTTTTAGTGTGCTGATTTTCTTTGCATGAATACAACTTCCATCTGCATGCTGTGGGCCAGGGATTTTGCAAGTACAGAATTGGTATCAACTGATGGAAAGAATCAATGGAGCATGTTCTCCGATGTCCATGTGGGACCGGTGCTGAGAGAACTGGGACACCCTGCGAACTAAATGCTGTCACTCTGCCATTTCTGTTCTGAGCTATGTAAAAATGCAAAACCATGAATGGCAAAATGCTTTACTAGCTGAGCACTTTATTCCCATCATGTTAGAGCTATGCATGTGACATAGCTTTCACTTGAATATTAAATCAGAATTGAAATGTTCTTTATCTCACAGATTTTTCTCTCAAAACCTTATGTATTAACATTTCCTTTCATTTCTTCTTGACTGGGTTTACAACAAATCCTTTAGCAACGAAATAGCTTTTCTCGATAAGCATTCTCAGATTTTCCCTTTGAAAGTAAATTTTCTATTTTCCTGGAAAAGTGTTCCTAATGTTATCTTCTTTTTTTCTTCTGCTTTCAGAAATTTCTTACTGGACAATTTCACTGAGTTATCAGCTGAATTAATACATAGGTTTGCGAAATAGATTAGTATTTGAGTGTGTACCTACAGGGGTTTCTTCTTTTTTTTTACTCTTTTTAATTGTTGTTCCCATTTTCCCCCATTGCTCTCCCCTGCCCTGTCCACTCCCCTCTCACATTCAAACCTCCTCCCACCCTGTTGTCCATGCCCATGGGTCAATTGCAGTTTTATCAAAGATTTTCAGAATTTCTTTGAATAATGCATAGCCTTCGGTGTACTTCTTTATAGGGTAAAATGTTTCTTGCATCATATTTCCCAGTCTTTTAGGGTCCCCTGTAATATTATTTCATGGAAGTAAACATCTCAAATATTATATCAGCTTATTGGTATCAGAATTTTAAAAAATGATTGGTTTGGATGGCAAAGATGCAATATGAGTATTTAAAAGAAATGGAAATTGGTTGAAAGCCTATTTCATGCACACACTTTTCCTTACCTTATACAATTAATTGATTAATTAATTAAATTCAATGATCTTGTGAATTTAAATTTTTCTCATTACAATGAGAATTTACAATGAGCTCAGAGAACTAAAGTGTTTTTCCCAAACAACGAAAACAATGACAATGTGAAATTACAACCCATATGTATGTAATCCCAACATTCCTACTATGCTCATTACACTACGCTATTTTTAAAATTCAAGTATGATCCCTGTCTTTCATACATGACATGATGATCTTTGTGGGGGGTTTTCTCCCCATGACATAATTTTCTTAAACCACTTTATTGAGGTATGATTTGACATTTTAAAAGCTGTACATATTTAACGCATACAACTTGATAAGTAACTTAACTTGATCTGTGTAACTTAAGAATTCTTAACTGATCCAAGCTTCGGTTTCCTCACCTGTGCAACAATAATAACAATCCCTCCTCCACAGAGAATAATGATTATACAAGTGATACCTATAAAATGTTATTACAAATGCTTTAGAAGAAGAGACTATTGTAGATATTTATATAGGTAGGAGATGAGGAAATCAAAATCGATTTTCTAGGCTTAGTAAGAAATGAACTCATTTGCTGAGAAGGAATACCTAGATTACTGAAGAAATACTAGATTACTGAAGGCCAACAGAAGTCTGAAGAGAAAAATGATTTTTTTCTTTCTTTATTCCATGAAAATAACATATTAATACAAGAAAAATAATTTTGAAAATCCCTTTAATGAAAAGCAGGAAAAAGCTAAGGTAAGAATATTATCGGCCCAAATTCATCTGTTAGAGTAAGAAGCCCTCGGTGACGGGCTGGCCAGAAGAGTAACTTGGGAGCGCGGCTCTGCAGCACTGAGCATGGCAGCAGAAGGTGAGAAGGGAGTGATGACAAGCATCCCCCATTTATGTCTTCCACCATGACTCCTGACATGGGGAATAAACTGCAAATGAGGCAAGACAGAAAGAGAAAGAAGAAATCCCCTTGCATCAGTTTGACTGAGCAGACGTAAATACTAAGATGCCCTGGGAAATCCAGGTGAGACTTGCTGGAAGCATGCTGACTGGCATCTATGGTATCTGCTCCCTCTGGAGGAAAGATTCAGGAATATTGGCCTCCAAGACAGGAGACACAACATATCTACTTTCTGCTTGGAAAATGTCTGAGATAACATTCCCAGGTGGAAGCTATTGACTGTCTCTGCCCATTGCTTATAAAAAGCAGGCAAGAATTCAACTGGTTCTATTCACACTTGAAGAAAGTTCATGAAGAATTACAAAAGAGATGTACTGAGTCGATGTAAAACAAACAGGGGAAAAGGAACATGGCAAGGAAAAGGCAACTGCTGGTAGAGACCAGGAAAGAATTTAAGGTAGCAATGAAGTCATTATAGAAATGAACAATAAAGATATGTAACAAGACAGTGAAAAGGAGAAAAAAGATAATAGTGATTCTGATCAACACTTCCAAAGAATTTGTTGAACTATACAATGGAGAAACTAGTCAGAGGTAAAGAGAGAGTAGAGAAGCAAAAATAATAATAATAATAATAATAATAATAATAATAAATAGTAATAATAATAAATATTGCAGGAAATAAGAATATAATAAAAGAATAAAAAGATCCCCAAAGCTCTTTGATAGACTAGTTAAATAAATTATGGAACACCATATAATAGGACAATATACAGAAATTCCAAACACCTAACATTTAGTAAAATAAACAAGATAAAGAAGAATATATGAAATAAAACTCCCTTTGTGTAAAACCACTGAAGACCATTCTGCTTCTCCTGAGAGAAATGAGTGTTTGGAAAACAGGGTAAGAAGGGGACTTACATTTCATTCTATGGACCTTCATACTTGTAGAAAAATGTTTGTTTTATATATATATATATATAAAAATATATATAAAATATTATAAATTTAAAAAATTTAAAGAAAGACGAGAATAAACCCTTGACTCAACTTTCCCAAAACCAGCTAATAAGAAAAGTGTACAGATAACATGTTGTAGAATTATGCACCTGAAACCTGTATAATTTTAACCAGTATCACCCCAATAAATTCAATAAAAAGGAAAGAAAAGAAATTATAACCCTCACAAACAAAAGTTGAAAGGGAAATAAATTAAGAACCAAGGAACAAAAGATAAAAAGCAAAGACTGCACTAAAATTAAAATTTATACGAGGGCACCTTGGTCACTCCTTTGATTTTATTTTTAATTTTTTTATGCTTAAATTTTTAAAATATATTTTTCTTTTTATTTCTTTTTTCTCTTTTTTCTTTTTTTCTTTTTTAACTATTTCTTCTGTCTTCATATTGTGTGTTCACCACACCAAGTCAAGTCACCTTCCATCACCACATACCACATAGTGACTCTCCAAATTATACCTCTAGCCCATACTTTCTGAATTTCCCTGAACTCCAGTTTTTTATAGCCAACTACAAACTTGACATTTCATTTGCATTTCTAAGAGACAGCTTTAATTTTCCATGGCAAATGTGCCCCTTTCCTAGTCTTTGTCATTACCCATAAAATGCACCACTATTTACTCATTTGCCCAAGCCGACATCCTAGGATTTACCCTTAAAATATTCTGACTCATTCCCTCACTTCACCACACACATACTTACTCATCTCCTGAAACATTCACCAGTTCTGTTCAAATCTGCCTGGACAACTGCCACTCTGCTCCAGATGCTCGTATCATCGTCCTTTCCTGACTGACCGCACTTTGTCCACTCTCACTTCTCTGTCATTACTCATCATCTAAGCACCACCCTCCTGCTACCATAATAAACTCCCAATTGATTTTGCCTTCATTTACAGTCTACTCTTCACATGTGGCCAGAGTGATAATCTTAAAATGAAAATAAGATCACGTAATTTACCTCCTGAAAATCCTCAAGGACCTCACATCATACTTAAAAATAAAATCCAGGCTCCCCACTGGACACTCGAAGGCCTTGCCGATACTGACTGTTTCTCTGGCATTATTTCTCTTCCCCCTTTCTCTCTCCTTACTCCACTCCATCCACTTGGAACCTTGATTTTGTTCCTTGAAGCTGCTAAACTTGTGGTCGTCTTAGCTTATTTGCACGAGATATGTTTTGTCCTGAAATACTCTGTCCTCTGCCCCCTCTCAGAGAGGTTTTCCTTGACCACCAATCTAATGGCACACCATCCCATCCACCACTGTCACACGGTCCTGTTTTATTTCCTTTATCAGCCTTATATAATACCTGATATTTTTTTTCTTTTGCTTTAGTATTTAAACCTAGGAACAAGAATAAACATCACCTAGAAAAAGTAGACTCTGTATTTGTTGAATAAATGAATGAATTCCTTTTGTATTTTTAAAACATTAATGAGTCTAAATATAGCTCTTCTATAGGCACAAAAAATAGCTCAAGAAATAAACAAAACAAAAGCTTGTGATTGGTCCTGGAAAATCAGATGGCAAGGAGGTGAACTGGTGCTTTTAATTTATGTGCTTTGAAACTAATTTAACTTCTGCAATGGAAATTACATTATTTTTTCTTATTTAACAAATGCATAAAGGTTTGACAAGTAGTAAGCCCTGCTCCAGGAAAAAAAAAAATCCAGAGATTACTGGGTAGGAGATACAAGAATTGGAGCTGATTTAGCTAAAATTGGAGGGGTGGAATGCACTGAAACCTTTGTTAATGACCATACTTTATCCTAACCCCTTCCCTCTTTCCTCTTTGCTATAAGCTTTAGGTAAAATTTAGTTGCTCAGCCATATTCATTGTCTCTATAAAACTAGGTGTGTGCGATTTAAAACCGAGATATAGAGAGGTTACATTTTAATATTGGAATAGCTTTTGTAACAGTATTAATTTATCTAAGTTACAGTAAGTGCTATTGATATGCACACACTGGATAAGAATATCTTTCAGGAGGTGATATTTTGGATTTCTTCTTACCAGTCAATGGAAACCCCTTTGATATGGTAGAGGATAACATGGCAGTGTTCTAAGAAGTGCACCTTTATGTGTTATCTGGGAAATGTCCAAAGGTTCATAAGAAATTGTTACATTTTAATGTCAATATCCAATTTTTTAAATATTGTGGGATGTTACAATCCCAACATAACTACACAGTAAAGATGGAGAAAATGAAATATTGTGTGTTGTTATAAGTAGTTAGATGTTTATGACAGTTGTTACTATCATGATGGCCAACATAATTAAACTGTGATTTAAAAAGAAAATCTGAGTCTTTCTCAGAGAAGGAAACTATAAGCTCTTGGAACTACAGTCACATGCCTCAAATGATGGGATACTTCTGAGCAATGCGTCCTTAGGTGATTTAGTTGTGCAAACATCACGGAGTGCACTTACACAAACCTACATGGAATGATCTACTACACACTGTCAAGTAAGAACATCCAAACATGTAGAAATTTTTATGAAAGCTTATGTCAGCCAAACACAAGATACGCCTGGAAGCATGATTTCAACAGATTGTGATAAACGCTTCTGAGAATACTGATTCACAATTTCTTGTGCATTTGAGATTAAGGAAGGAATCTAAGGAAAATTACATGAAGGTGCTAGAAAATAAGGCAGGGATTGGAGTACAGGATAGTTAAACTCTTGAGAGTTGTCACGCGTGGATGGGGTTACAGGTACTTTGACAGAGGTATTAAAAAGAGAAGTCTGAAAGAGGTTTTTCAAAGGTGGGTTAACTTGGATGCACAGAAAGAATGGATGGGCTGGCTTGAGGCAAAGATAAGCCTTTACTAAAGAGGTCGTTGTTGGACAGTGACTACCCACCACGACCTGCCTGGTTAGGGATTTATGATCAGATTACGTTGTGAGATTACTTCCAAGAGAACCCTTTTTTCTTCTGTGAATCCTGAAAAGAAAGATTTATTGTGAACCTGTATATTCCTGAGAAGTAATTTATCTGATGAGATGGACTCCCCATGGTCAACCAAGGGCCCAAATATTATATATAATAAGAGCCTAGTGGCTAATTGCTGATGAGAGCTTCTCAAGCATCCTGTACACCAGGAAGAGCCTTGGGCTGAACTCTTGGCCTCCCACCCTATGCCACTCTGTTTCGCCATCTGAGTCAACCACTGCAGAGAAACCGTGGCTCCTTCTTTTCCACCAATGGACTGAGACCTGCCCTATCCAATCAGAATGGCACAATTTTCATGCCTCATTTACAAAAAGTGGACCTAATTGAGAACCTGGGCAAAAACTTTCACTATGGAAGGTGGCCTCCCCTTTGTCTCAGTGGAACATGATTTAGATTTACTACCTGAATCTGTGTCTCCTGGGCTGCAGTTCCTTTTTGCTCATATAAGTGCCTTTTATCTTTATTATTCTAAAATTAATTTTGGTTTACTGTACCACACCATGGGAAAAGAGATGGACACTTATCTAGATGACTGTAAGTGACAAAGTAAGGCTGCTATTAGCTCAAATTGTACCTTTACAAGAATTTTTAAATGGCATTTCTTCCTTATTTTGTTGTACTTCTATTATGGGAGAATTATTATAGTAAACAGACAACACCACAGCATTTGCAGTTAGAACAATGCTCCAACCTGTACACAATGCTCAGTGTCTTTGTAATTTAGGAACATTTGGCAGAAGCTATCAGGGGACATTCCAGCCCCAAATTAGAAGATATTTCTAACATAGTTTTTAACAGTCAGGGATGAACTGTTTCATTAAGTTCCAAGTCTTCTATCACTGGAAGAATTGAAACCTTGGCATAATTAAGCTCACATATTAAGTGGAAGTTATGGATAAGATTTTAAACATACGTGGCAATCAGACTAGGTCATCTTTAAGGATTTTTTCAATCCCAGAATTCAATATTTCAAAAAGATTTAGTGAAACTTTAACAAAATATATACAATAAATCTGCTCTTATTTATGCAGGAAAATATCAGTCATAGCTTTAATAGAAAAAAATAAATCTAGATTATTTTTCCTTGAAGAACGATTTCTTAATGTCTTGTATTTACAAATCATTTATGTTACCCTTCGTGCACATGGTTCTGCTAGTTACTCAAAACAATGAGAAAAGAAGGGCAGGTGTTAGTTAATTCCATGTTGAGGTGAGAAAGCAAAGGTTCAGAGACACGGTTTCACACAATGTTTCACAAATAAAAACTGAAGAGAGTCAAATTCAGATCTTTTATTTCCTGTCCTTATTCTTTGTGTACTCTTCTTCCTTTAGAAATTTTAAATTTAATTCTGGCTTTCTAATTTGCCAAAGCAAAAATGGAAATCTAATAAGCCATGTAATTATCATTACATGAAAAAAAAAGTTTGACAGGGCATCAAGTGAGACAAATATTTTTACTACGATAATTTCTTTGTTCACTTGTTTGTTGACTCTCTTTCCTACTAGAATGTAAGATTGATTAGAAAAAGGAGTCTGCCTCTCTTGTTAGCTAGTTTCCACCATCTAGAGTCTCAAATATTAGCTGTTTGAATGAATAAATAGTTTAAATAATTATGTGGTCTGTATCCAATAAACCTTACATAAAATATAAGAGATTAAATGACAGTTTTATACATAAACCCGCCTTAACTATATAATCAGAAAAGCATGGGTTTATGAAATGCTACAAACAGGACAACCTAAATATCAAGGGTAAATATGTGTAGGCCAGATAATCAGATGATTGACTGCATAACACCTTTTAATGGGCTGTTTGAACAGTGTACATGAATGGGTTTTTGCACAGTCAAAATTGAATTTCAGCCCAAATTCTTGGTCCATTATTATTTCCATTAGGAATCACCTCTTCTTTCCTATACCCCACATTATTAGTTTCCTGTTATTTTCACCAACAGAACAGGAGAAGGAGTGGCAATCCTGATTGAATTAAAGACATAAAGATTTTTACCTGCCGGTTGTATTAAATAATACACAGATAGGAAGAAAATATAATATGCAAATAGCTCCAACTAGGATCACACAGCAGCTAAACTGAAGAATCAAGAAGCTACTACAAAACAATACGTTGTAAATGGGACCTGGCACTGATGCCAAAGAAGAGAAGGTTCTGGTTGATTCTTCACATGAGATCGAGCCTTCTTTCATTTGGTTCTGTGAGGGGAAATTTGCTAATTTTATTTTTAAAAAGTACTTGTATTAAGACTTTACTTTTCTAGGGCAGTATTAGATTCACAGCAAAATTGAGCAAAAGATACAGAGGTTTTCCAGATAGCCCCTGCCCCCACACGTGCATAGCCTCTTCTATTATTAAGATCTCTCTCTAAAGTGGTACCTTTGTTACAAATGGTCAGCCTTCATGGACACATCTTAATCACCCAAAATCCATACTAATGTTATTGTTCACTCGTGGTGTTGTATGTTCTATGGATTTGAACTAATGTATAATGACACAAATTCATCAATATGGCATCATACGGAGAACTTTCACTGTACCTGAAGTCCTCTGTGTTCCACCTCTTTATCCCTTTCTCTCCTCTACCCGTGACAACTAACTGATCTTTTTTTAATTGTATTTATCCATTACCATTTATCTCTCCTATAACCCCTTCCACCTCTGCCAACCACATTCTCCCATCACAATCACCACAGTGTTTTCCATGTCCATGAGTTCTTTCTCTATTTTTTTTTCTCAATCCCTTTACTCTTACCCCCAATTCCACCTGCTAAGAATTGTCAGCCTGCTCCCCATCTATGAATCTGTCTCTATTTTGCTTGTTAATTCAGTTTGTTCATTAGATTCTATATATGAGTGAAGTTATATGGTAATCGTCCTTCTTGGCTGGCTTATTTCACTTAGTATAATGTTCTCCAGGTACACCCATGCTGTCACAAAGGGTAAAATCTTCTCTTTTATGACTGAATAGTATCCCATTGTGTAAATATACCATAGCTTTTTTTAGCCACTCATCTATTGATGGCCACTTGTGTTGCCTCGAAATCATGGCTATTGTAAATAACGCTGCAATGAACATAGGATGCATGTATTCTTTCAGATTAGTGCTTCATGTTTCTTTGGATAAATTCTCAGAAGTGAAATTGCTGGGTCATAGGGCAGCTTCATTTTTAAATTTTTGAGGTAACTCCATGCTGCTTTCCACAGTGGCTGCACCAATCTGCATTACCACCAACAGTGTATGAGTATCCCTTCTCCTCATCCTTGGCAACACATGTTGTCTGTTGATGTATTGATGATAGCCATCCTGACAGGTGTGAGCTGATAACTCATTGTGGTTTTAATTTGCATTTCGCTGATGATTAGTATCTATCCATATGTCTACTGGCCATCTATATGTCCTCTCTGGAGGAGTGTTTATTAAGGTTCTTTGCCCATTTTTAAAATTGGGTTGCTTGTTGTTGTTTTTTTGTTGTTGTTGTTGTTGTTGTTGTTGTTTTGGTGTTGAGTTTTAAAATTTCTTAATAAATATTGGATATTAACCCCATATCAGATATATCAACAAATATGTTCTCCCGTTCAGTGGGTTACCACTCTTATTCAACATAGTACTGGAAGTCCTAGACACAGCAATAAGACAAGAAGATATCTAAAGTGGAAATAAAGAAGTAAAACTGTTATTATTGCAGATAACATGATATTGTATATAAAGAATCCTAAAGATTCCACCAAAAAGCTACTGGAACTGATAAATGAATTCAGTAAACTAGCAGGATACAAAATTAATGTCCAGTTGCATTTTCATACATCAATATTGAACTATCAGAAAAGAAAATAAAGAAAACAATCCCACTCACAATTGCTTCAAAGAAAATAAAATACCTAGATGTAAATTTAACCAGAAATGTAAAAGACTATACTCCAAAAAATATGACACTGAAGAAGGAAATTGAAGAAGATACAAATAAGTGGACACATATACTGTGTCCATAGATAAAAAGAATTAACATCATTAAAATGTCCATACTACCCAAAGCAATCTACAGATTCAATGCAATTCCTATCAAGATATCAATGGCATATTTCACAGGACTAGGACAAATATTCCAACAATTTATATGAAATACAAAAGACCCCAAATAGCAACAGTCATCTTCAAAAAAGAACAAAGTTGGAGGAATCACATTACCTAATATCAAACTATACTACAAGGCCATAGTAATCAAAACAGTATGGTGCTGGTATAAAAACAGAGATATAAGGGGGAACCCCCCCGAAATGGAATTATCTTCTGGAGGGGGACCCCTTGTAATACAGGCTTCCTCCACTAGGTGAGTATTCTAGGAAGCCATCTGTACCCATGTACCTGCTGGTGTTGTTGCGAGAGGCTGCATTTGCATTTGGTGAATTTTTTTTTTGAAGACTTTCAGTGCATTTGCCCATTTCATGATGGGTGATTTAGGAGCACACCTGCCCATACTGCACTGAAGTGTTCTGCAGTTTTTGACCAAAAACAGTATGACCCCCATGCCCACCCTCCCAATTCACCTGATCTTGCCTCCAGGGACTTTTTTTTTGTTTCCCCAGATGAAAAGGTCCTCAAAGGGAAGGGAAACAGTTTGACAATGTAGAAGAGGTGAAACAAAAAGTGGCAGAAGCACTTAAAGGAATCAAAATTGATGAGTTTTAAATTGTTATGTGCAGTAGAAAAAAAGTCTCTGTAGGTGTGTTGCATCAAACGGAGAGTACTTTGAAAGTGATTGAAGTTTAAACATGTAAGAATAAATACATGATTTTCCATAAATACATTCTGTGTTTTTATGGGTCCCCCTCCCATATAGATTAGTAGCACATAATACAGAGGCCAGAAATAAACTGTATAGTCCATTAATATTTGATGAAAGGGGCAAAAACATACAATGGGCTAAAGATAGTTTATTCAATAAATGGTGTTGGGAAAATTGGACAGATACATGCACAAAGATGGAATTAGACGACCTTCTTACACCACACACAAGAATAAATTCAAAACGAATTTAAAAATTAAATGTTAGGCCCAAAACCACAAAAATCCTAGGAGAAAACACAGGCAGTAAGATCTTAGACATTTCTTGTAGCAACATCTTTTTCTGCTATATCTTCTTAGGCAAGAGAAACAAAAGAAAAAATAAAGAAATGAGGCTACATCAAACTAAAAGTTTTTGCTCAGCAAAGGAAATCATCAACAGAATGAAAAGACAACCCACTGATCATTTTAATGTCTTCACAGCTCTGCCTTTTCCAGAATGTCACATAGTTGGAATCCCAGTATGTAGCCTCTTCAGACTGACTTCTTTCACTTAGTAATATTAATTCAAGCTTCCTTTATGTGTTCTCATGGCTTGATAGCTCATTTATTTTTAGCACTGGATAATATTCTAGTGTCTGAATGTACCAGCTTGTTTTTCCATTTACCTACTGAAGGACATCTTGGTTGCTTCCAAGTTATGACAATTCTAAATAAAAGTGCTATAAACATTCGCATGCAGGTTTTATGTGGACATAGTTTTCTAATCCTTTGGGTAAATACTAAGGAGCATGATGGCTGGATCATATGGTACGAGTATGTTTAGTTTTGTTAGAAACTGCCAAATTGTCTTCCAAAGCGGCTGCACCATTTTGCTTTCCCACTGGCAGTGAATGCACGTTTCTGATGTCCCGCATCCTCACTAACATTTGGTGTTGCCAGTGTTTCAAAGTTTGGCCAGTCTAATAGGTGTGTGCTGGTATCTCATAGTTGATGGAATTGCATTTCTTTGATGACATATCATGAGGAGCATTTTTTCATATGTTGTCTGATATCTGTGTACTTTCCTTGCTGATGTGTCTGTTAAAGTCTTTGGTCTGTTATTCAATCAGGTTTTTTGTTTTCTGATTATTGAACCTTAATAGTTCTTTGTATATTTTAGATTAACGGGCCTTCATCAGATGTGTCTTTTGCAAATGTTAACTCCCAAATGGTGGCTTGTCTTCCAATTCCCTTAACATTGTCTTTTGCAAAGCAGGTGTTTATGATTTTAATGAAGTCCATTTTATTAATTGTTTTTTAATGCACTATGGCTTCAGCGTTGTTCATAAAACGACACTGAATTGCCATACTCAAGGTCATATAGCTTTTCAGTTTTTTTCAGAAAATATCTGGAAAGGCTTTCCTTTTTTTAGAACTAAAGTTGTGTCTTTGTTCTCTTGGGAAAAAAATATTGATGTTGAAATAAAAGTCTTATAGATTGGTACTATTATTCTTCTTGATGGAAATGAAAGTATTATCCTCATCAAGAAAATACAATAAGCTTTCACTTCAGTTACATTCGCTCCTTTAAATTTAAGTTATCTACCTTTTAGTCTGTCTCTGTCTCTGTGATGTGTATGGATTACTAAAGTTTTGTTCTAATTGATGCCATTAAATAAAGAGGGTGCTGTTTTAGGAAAAAACTGACATTTAAAATGA
This sequence comes from Mormoops blainvillei, assembly GCA_004026545.1. Taxonomy (NCBI): domain Eukaryota; kingdom Metazoa; phylum Chordata; class Mammalia; order Chiroptera; family Mormoopidae; genus Mormoops; species Mormoops blainvillei. The sequence goes on from PVJD01000486.1 coordinate 231,265, forward strand.
TAAAGATAAAGCTAATTAATTTTATGAGTCAGTAGGAGAGAGAAGCCATGGCAAAGGAGGCAGAATATCAATTGTAATATGATGTTAACTATTTTTTAAAAGATAAAACAAAGAAGCTAGGCATACATTATTTGGAAACAATTGGTGTCAACAGGAAACATGGTATTCATTATATCAAGACATATAATCATTGATATTCTGACCATAGTTAATGCAAACCTATTGAATTCTATGTTTCTGGTGCCACAAAACAGCAAGTTCAATTAATTGTGTGTTGGAGTGAGGGAGGGAAGCAGGAAAGGGGGTTGGCAGGGCCCCAGTGATAGAGCAACAGTTTAAGAACAGAGAAGTCTGAGTTCTAAAAATTGTAAAGCAATATTGCCAAAGGGAGTGGGTGTTGAGGGGAGTCTATAGAGAACCAACGAGAAGACAAAAACACAGGTGCAGGACAGAGGAAGATCCAAAGAAACTCTACAACTTCTAAGAAGAGTGGCTTGGTGGCTCTGTCACTTCCTGGGCAACAGGGTTGATTTGGCTGAAGTCCAATGAGAAGCCCCTCCCTCTCTCTATGCTATGAGGTCTCAGGCTCATCAGAGAGTAGCCATTTTTTCAGTAGAAATATGTTTTTTTTAATGTCCCTCTTAACTCATTTTTCCCTTCTTTTGGCTTTCCATTGTTATCTTTGATCTTTAATACAGAAGACTGCAACAGAATTGCTGCCTGGTATTTTTGGGCACCAATGCACCTGGGAATATTAATAACAACACTCTATAATACCACTGTATAGGATACTATGTCACATAAAATGTGTTGCTACAAAGCAATCAATGTTACAGGAAGAAATATAAAAATATGGAGAAAAATTGTTTGTGGGAGTTTAAAAGCCATGAGAGAATCTTAGCTTTTATAATAGTCCCAGAAAATATTTGTGCAGTGTTCACAGTGGCCCAGATATCATTCCATATATGAACTCATTCAGTTCTCACATGGTGGATACTTTTATTTTGCCCAGTTTACAAATGAGACAAGTCTATACTAGACCTTGAGACCCAGAAGGTCTTGATTTCGCAGAGAAACAAACATAGGTTTCTTTGCATGGACAGTACTAGAGCTCGAGGTAGAGTTTGGGTATAAAAGAACACAAAACATTCAACAGCAGAAAAGAACTTTTGAAAGTCAAAATAGGTCCATTATATTTCTTATATGTGCTTTACCTAGTGATATTTAGAAAAGTAATTCCAACTTAGTTTAATTTTTTTCGCATTTTGACATTTAACCTGCAAGCAATTCCATTTATATATCTCTATATCTATCTACGTAGGTAGATACAGAGATATAAGTTTTTTTCCACTCCCCAGCATTTTCAGACTGAATCGTTAACTAGATGTTGTTGAAAGGAGCCCTAATGATGGCTTCTCTACCACCTGCAGGGGAGGGGGGGCAGAGATAATGTTTTAAATCATATGGATTTCAAACATTTCTGGTTTTCTATTTTATGGGTTCCTATTAAAGGCATGCATTTTTAGGAAATAATTCATTAAACACTCAGAAGGTTGGGGGTGAGGGAGATACGATTAAATGATGATATCAGTAGAATAGAAAATTGTCCCAAGATAATGTTCAGCTCTCTTGCTAGAGCAAAGAAGGAGCGGCAAAGTGGAAGCAGTGATTTTCCAAGCAGGAGACATTTGTTCAGTGACAATGTCTTATTACAATTAATTTACTTTTAGTATACAAATGACGAAGGCGATTGTAATTGCAGCCCCCTGCAGGTTAGGAAACATTGTTCTCCTGGTTCCTCTCCTCTAGACCAGCACAAATCGCAGTTGGCAGCTGCCCGGTGCAGTGCTTGGTATTTCCTTCTGTCGCTCGCTCTTTTTTTCCATTACTATTTTTTAGCAATGTTTTCTTCCCATTCACCTCCTCACACCCTCTCTTTCTGTTCCTTCTACACATTGCACCTTGTCAATTCTTCTACTGATTCTTCATTTCTTTATCTAAGACAGATTGAGAAATGATTTCCAAGCCTGACTGTACATCAGAATCAGAATATTTTATTAAGAGTAATGAGTTCTGGGCTTCACCCCAGGAAAGCTTAACTGGCCATAAAAATCAGCAGTTTTAAAGTCCATGTTTTTTAAAAAGATTCCCATATGATTATTATTTGCAGTCCGATTTGAAGATCCTTAATTGATATCCTTTAAATTACCCCTGTCAGCTTTCAATTGATTTATTTCAAAGTATGAGAACCTCTTAAATGCAAAATCGATGCATCATCCACTTCAGAACAAATGTTCCCACAGAGGCCCAAGCGTGCTGCTCTGAGCCCCCGGACGGCATGTGGGCTCAGGCACAGGCTCCACGCGGACTGGTTTTCTGACTCCCTACTGTTCTGATGGATGCAAGATTAAGCAAGCAGTGGACTGCTGCCCACAGAGGCCATTTTGAAAAAGGTGGACTATGGTAGCAGAGCTTCGGCTTGGAACTCAGTGGCCAGAGGAGAAGCCTTTCTAGACGAGGGGGCAGCCAGCTCTTTTTTTCTGAGATTTATGCCCCTTCCTTCTTAGCTTTTATATGCAGTTACGAGAGACAGCAACCCGGCAACTCTCTCCCTCACGCATTTTCCAAAATATGTGACAACCATCTGATAAGCACGGAGAGGCTCCGTTTGCTATTATTAGGCTGGTTCTTCAGTGAGTACATGTGAAGCTGAAACCTAAAAAGAGCACACAGGCCCTGCGGACAGGGTCTGCAGGATCTGCAATCATGAATTATTGAACGACTGAAAGCACTGTGACCACGACGCCAGCCCTCACAATGCCTTTGGAAAATTACATCTTTATGATTCATGAAAATATATTATTTATGGGAAAATTTTAAGGGTATTTTGGAAAGTATCTTAACTATACAGCTTTCAGTGTAGTGAAAATAAAGTTCTTATATGCTTTTTCTAACAAAAAAATTCAAATACAATACGTATTTCTACTATTCACATAGCATCTATTTATTTCAATTTTATAGGGATAATGCTAACACACCTTTAAACTCCATGAGCTTAGTCAATATTACTACTTCTATGTACTCATAGGGTAGCAAATTATCTCACCTTGACTAGTTGGCTATGATAATTAAAACAACAGATATATATTGAGTGGTCTACTGAATTTATTTTTTTCAAAATAAAAATAAGTGTACCTTTTTTCTTATTATAACATACACAGTCATGTTATTTTAAAAATAGAAAATATTTTTAAAAACGGAGACCAGTAAGTCCATCAGAATTTCACCACCCACAGACACCCATATCTGTGACAATCACATTTCAAAAAATGCACTTCCTGCCAGATATTTCTCTATATACATGCATTCACACACACGGGATTGGGCTATTTCATGAAACTTTTCTTCATGTAACAATAATATGGAAAACAGTATGAAAATTTTGTCAGTCAATACAGACCTACATAGTCATTTATAAAAATATAAAGCATTTCCTCATGATTGCTCAACAATTTATTCAACATACCATCTTCCTGTTGAACAGTTAAAATACTTCTAACTTATTGCTATCAAAATGCATCAATATTTATCTATATATGTGTACCTATATATATGTATGTATGTGTCTTTGCATATCCATATGCTTATTTCCTCAAGATAAACTTCTAAAAGGAAAACTGCTGGCCCAAATTTCTCTGAAAACATCATACCATACCTTAAAAAAATGCACTCTTTATTCCTATGTTACACATGAAAAAAACAGGACAATTAATCTGCTCAAGATCACAGGGCTATTAAATCTGAATTCAAACGAGGATTAGTCAAGGTGGTTGCTGATCTCATCTAACAGATGCAGAAACAATGCATTAAACTCAAATTGACTCTTGATTCTATCAAGAGGTTAACTCCAAGTCTCCTGGCCTTTGAGATAATTATTTCCAAATAATGATCCTCAAGACCCGTGCCATACACACAGTGGGAAGCCAGAGCCCTAACAAGATTTTGGAAGCATATGAAACACCCTACAGAGTCCTGATTATCTCAGGTTCCATGGTTGATTTCTGCGGAATTCTTGTTTAAATTCTTGCAGTTGCTACACTTTTTCGGTATCGGTTCTAACCAGGATTGGACCCTCACTCCCATTCTCCCAAATCCCCTCACTACAAGGTAGTTGCATGTAACACAGTTCCTCAAAGACAGAGCATTAGCACAGGGGAACGATAGAACAGCTGGAACAACAAATAATTTTAGGTTAAATATTACCCAGTTCTTATTTTAAAACTCCTTTGCTCTTGCCACTTAACCCATTAACTCCATCTTGAGTTGTGGCCAACTTCTACCCAGCGATTCTCTAGCCAAAAATTAGAATTGCCAGAGAGGTTTTATAAAAATGTGTTTTCTGGGCTCCACCCAGACCAAGTAAATGAGAATCTTTGGGGAGGGGAACCAGGGAATGAGTATTTTTTTAAGATCCCCTTATTATTTCTAATGTACAACCAGGTCGAAAATCACTATTTTAGACCCTTCATCCAATCCTATTCTTTCCAATTTCTGAGTTCTCCAGTTCTTTGGTTTGCTAGCTAAAACCTACAAACAGGTATTTCTTACTTTGTAGAGCAAAATGTTTTTTTTTTTTCTGTATCATTCTTCTTTTTTTTAATCTCCCTCCACAATGCCCTGAGGCATGACCTTTTCATTCTCAGAAAAGGTGATTTCCTAAATAGCGAAGTTCTCCTAAGGGAGAAGCTGCTGTTCTCATAAAGCAACTGGGTCAAATGTGAGCTCTCTCAAAACCTTAAAGGTTTTTCTTTTTCTCACTCACCTCTGTAATAATTGTTAATGTATTTAGTAACAAATAGGCATTGCTACCCTCTAGCAGATTCCATATTGTTTGTGGCATCAATGGTAAACACTCACACACACAAGCACAAACTATTAAGTTGATAAGGCCCAAATAATCCATCAAAGAATCCTCCACTAACGGATGTAGAATTTTGGTCTCTGACTTCATCGCAGGACTTGGGTGGAAAGGATGAAGACCAGGATGCGGCCATTGGATCGATGCCCGCCTTTTCTCCCGGCATGCCTTTTGTCAGCCATCCAGACTGTGAACGCCGTCCCCTCGACGTGAGTTGCTACTGAGTGCCCACTGCATACTTTCCAAAGTCGCTATGCATCTGTCAAGTTTATTCGATCACCTCCAAATTTCTTAACATCTGAGGAACAAAGTGCAATTTCAAATGATGGCACCTTTAAATAAATAAAAATTCAGTTAAGGTGTTTCTTATTGTAAATTATATCTGCATAGAAGTTAAGCGAATGTCTCTGACACATTCTCAACTTAATTTATAATGTTCTACAGTGCAAGGACACTACCTCTGGAAACAAGTTTATCTGGACACTTATAAAATAGCTAGCCGTTCACGGTGCAGTCACGCCCTGGAGCTCGGACCTAAGCAGCCCTCCCTGAAAGGCGAGTCCAGTAGACTCTTCTGTTATTTTCATGCTGACACCTGCCGGCCTTGCCTGTAACACAACAAAGGAGGAATCAAGAGGAAGTTCAAACCAGGCTCCTTTCAAGTAGAATCTATACTGAGTGAGGGGAAAGTAAGTGTATAGCTATGAGTACACAGAATACAGTTGATTCTTGTATAATTATTAATTACTGTGTGGTTTTCCATACAAACAACTGTAAACCTATGTCTGCCCCCACTCCCCAACCCCATGCATGAATGAAACAACCTGTCTGGTCAAGGTCCTGAACCAGAATTTGCATCATTATTTAAAATTCACATGTTTAAGGACTCGTCTCCTTCAGAGTGGGTTCTATGTATATTTTGATGGAAATACACACCAGCGCTTCTCGCTGATTTTTTTTCTTTTACTTTCCTACCTGCCTTCCCCACATTATAGAAGTACCCTCTAAATAGTTTTGGACCTTCCCTGTAGAAAGTCACAGGATCTGGAGACTTCAAACAGCACATCTGACTTTCATGCCTGTCAGTAGGAGCTAAGTTTATCTGTATCACCCACCAGGAGAAAAAGTTTACTTTTGTAAGAGATCTCTAAGGCTGCCTGCTTTTCCCAGTCATTTCACACATTGTGTTCTGTTGATTTTGCCAAAGTTCATTTCATCTTCCACAATCACGTGTCAAACAGTACACTACAGTGTCTGTTGTGTTATAATTGTTTGTGAATGGTTCTGTTTCAGGGGGGTTATTCTGTAGCCTTAAATAACCTATTAATTTTTTTTTTAAAGAAAAAGGATACAAAACTGACAGAAATGATCATTTGAAAAGCTGAGTTCTAAGATAATGGAAAAAATAGAAGACAGAAATTTATATCTAAAATATCTAAACAAGAAGTCTTTCCTAATAAATTATTGATGCTTACTGGAGTTTATTTGATGATTATATTTTACTTGCTCATACCCAAATGGAGTTTTGGCATGCCAACATAAATTTTTTTTAATTTTATTGAATTTATTGGGGTGACATTGGTTAGTATAACTATATAGGTTTCATGTCTAAAATTCTACACTACATCATCTGTATATTGTACTATGTGTCCACCTCCCCAAGTCAAGTCTCCTTCCATCACCACTTATTCCCCCTCTACAATCTTCCAGCGCCCCACACCCCCTTTTTCCCTCTACAAATCACTATACTATTGTCTGTGTCTATGAGGGTTTTTTCCTTTGCTTAATCCCTTCACCTTTTTCACCCAGCCCCTCCAACCCTTCCCCTCTGACAGCTGTCAGTCTGTTCTCTACATTGATGAGTCTGTTTCTATTTTGTTTGTTAATTTATTTTGTTCATTAGACTCCACATAAAAGTGAAATCCTGTGGTACTTGTCTTTTTCTGACTGGCTTATTTTACTCCCCAGATCCATCCATGTTGTCTCAATAGGTAATATTTCCTTCTTTTTTACAATTTTTGAAAAATGACCTCTTACACATGAGAGAAATAGAAGGTTGGTTAATAACTTTCTTCCAAGTAACCTTTTTAAAATTCGTTTCCTGTTATGTTCAGAGATTTAATTCTTCCTATGATATGATGAAAGGCATTTATATAGAAACGAAAAAATTTTTCTGAGATATTTTCCCTTTTTTATACTTTCAAAATCTGGGGTTCACATACCAGTAAATAACAAAGGGAATACAGAGATAATTAAAAAAGAAAAGATGGAAGAATAGGCTTACAACATAAATGATTCCAAGTTTCAGACAATCTATCTAAGTATTCTGCTTATCCTTCGTTCTTACTTAGGTTTTCACCCCCAAAATGATAATACCTTTGCAGAAGATGCCATTTTCAGATAAAAACAAACAACAGCAATGACAACGAAAACACACTCTGTATCAAAGGCATATATGTAGACCTATTTTTTTAAAACTCGATTTTCTAGACAAGTTTAAAGTTCAAAACAAAACAGAGCAGGAAGTGCAGACTTCCCATACACCCCATGACTCCATTACGCACAGCGTCCTGATGATCAGCACTAATCACCTGAGGCTGCGTTGTTACCAGTTACAAACCCCTACTGACACATCGTAGTTACCCAAAGCCCATAGTTTATACTAAGGGTTACTCTTGGCGTTGTGCGTTCTATATGGGTTTGAACAAATGTATAATGATATAAACCCAACATTTCAATATTATATAAAGTCTTTTCACTGCCTAACAGTTCTCTGTACTCCCTCCATTTCGCTCTTCTCTTCCCGACTCAGCTCCTGGCAGCCACAGATATTTTTGCCCTTTCCATAATGTCATATGGTTGGAATCATATATCATGTAGGCTCTTCAGACTGGCTTCTTGCATTTAGTAATATGAGTTTAAGGTTCCTCCATCTCTTTTCAAGGCTTGATAACTCCTTTCTTTATAGCATTGAGAAATATTTCATTGTGTGGCTATACCACAGTTTATTTGTTCACCTATTGAGAGACTATTGGTCGTTTCCACATTTTGGAGATTATAAGTACAGCTGTTACAAAAATCTGTGTGCAGGTGTTTGTGTGCACATAAATTTTCAACTCTTTTGAGTAAAAGCTAAGGAATGCGATTGCTGGATCATAATGTAAGAGTATGTTTAGCTTTGTGAGAAACTACCAAACTGCTTTCCAAAGCGGCTGCACCATTTTGCACTCCCAACAGCAGTAAATGAAAGTCCCTAATATTCCACTCCTTTGCCTGTATGTGGTGTTGTCCATGTTCTAGGTTTTTGTTATTTTTAATAGGTATGTATGTAGGCTATGTTTTTGAGGAGTTTTTCTTCTTTCTACCTCAAAATTAACTAGTTGGTCTTTTTCTAAGTCAATGAAGGTGAAATTCTCAGAAATCTAAGAATAAGATGAGTTAAAAAGATCTTTCAGTAAAATCTCTTTATTTCTACTCCATATAAAATTATTTTCTGAAACTACCTTTCCATGTTTCTCAGTCCCTTTGTCTGTGAGTTTATTTTCCTCCTTAATTTCTCTCGCACTCCTTATTTTTAATTCTTTCAATGGCATGACCCAAACTGGAAATGCCACTTGTCTTCAGGGGGCACAAATACAAGACTGTCTACAATTAAGATCTATGAGCAATACCTGGGCACAGCTTTTCTTCTTTGATCTATCTTCACATTAAATATATAAGACAACAGACAATGACATAGGTAAACAGACAATGCAGTGTACAGACAATGTGTTGTAGAATAGTGCACCTGAAACTTGTATAAATTCATTCACCAATAAAGTCAATAAAGGGAAAAAAATAATTAGACATTTTCTATTCTCATTTGATCTAGTAACAGACACCTAGTAGATATTATAGTGAAAAGATGTAATCTAGAGATGACCATGTACTTAGCCTATCACCTCATCAGAAAGCGCACTACTTCTGTTATGCAATTGGAATTCCTTATACTTTTTACCTCACTCTCTTGGTCACAGTCTTGTCAAGTTCCTATGTTCCTCAGTGAATGACGCATTATCTCCTGACCAATTGCCTGGTATACTTCAGAGCTGCTGCTGGGATTGCATGAGTATCTCCAAACCTTGAGAAGTCCCTGCTAAAACTCTAGTCAGGTCCTCATGGCAGCAGGGAGAGAACAAAAGAAAATGAAACTGAGCGCTCTTCTTAGGCAAGGAAGGGAATAAAACAGTAGGTAAACAGTTGTACCAGATGCTTTTAGGAGTACAATTTACTTAAAAAAGAACACACACAAAAATGGGATTTGTAGACTGAGCCTGAACAATTCAGATATTTAAATGATACTTCTGTATAACTAAAGAAAAAGACCATTTAAGTAATCAATAACATTCCTAAAGGGTCTTAAATTCTTTCCAGTTAATTCAAATTAACCAAAAACAATAAAATCACACCAAGTTCCTTTCCTGTGCACATATTTGAGGCTACCATTTTTAATAACAATTTTTCCCTTTAAAAATAATTCAAATAGTTTTGAGTGTTTGAGACAGATTTTCTTCCTCCACCTTTCAATCTCTCTCTTCTATTTTCTTTTCCACCTTTTGTAGGCATATTCTCTCAACAAATACTCCAGATATAGCCACAGCAACTCAGAGAAGGCCCACACTTTGGAAAACCCACATCTCTGACTAAAGAAAAACCCAGTGAAGGAGTCCCTCTCAGTGATCTCTTCCAGCTACATCTTATATTTACAGGTAATACTGTATTTTTATAAACATGGAAAATATCTTTCATTAGTTGCTCTGTTACCGCAGGAAACAGGTTCTTCAGCAGTGTCACGGGAAAATTACTTCAGGGCACTCATGCAGGAGTTGTTTTAAGCAACAGCGGCAAAGAGAATGGGCAGGAGAGAAGGGAACAGCCACTCTGAGGTCCTTGCTGAGCCACCATACCTTTTCTTGTGTTCAGGAAAGAGCAGGCTTTCTTTCAAACCATCCAATCTCTGTCCAGGATTTTCCGCGGACTGTGTCCGTGCCCTCTACGATCGTTTTTCCCCAGGCTGTGCCCTCCCTTTCTTAGGGTCGCCATTTTGGCTCCTACTGCGCAGGCGCGCTGAGTGAAAGCAATCCCCCTGCAGCATCTTGGCTTTTACTATGGGCGTGTACTCAGTGAGAGGAATTTCCCCGACGTTTTATCCCTCGCCTGTTAATCTACAGAAGGTGCAGGTCACCCCTTAGGTGGCTGTAAAGCTATCTTTCCTGCCTGCTTGATTAGCCAGGATGCCTTGCTCCGTTTCCTAAAATGATGCTGGTTACTCCCCTGCCAGGACTGTTCGGTTCACTCTCTCTTTTGTTAATTATCTAGCTAACTGCCTACTCTGACAGTTGGAAGTTGTTTTCTTTTTTAATTTTATTTTCATAGCAGTATTAATTTGCCCATAGTTGATAAATCTGTCTACATTTCCATGTGTAAAATCAAGTTCGAGTGAGCCCCAAATGCACTTCCAAAGCGTTCATTTTCCCAACCTGCAGCTTCCTGCTGCTGCAATGGGTAGAGACATGAATAGCCACGAGATAAAATGTGTTCAATAACAAGATAGTCCATGGAAAGTTTCCTCTAGTCATAATGTTTTTACTACTCATCCTTTAAAGGGCTTGCTTTCTGTGCTTAGGTGAGGGAAGGGAGCCAAAGAATAAGGGTGAGCACTTACTTGGCTCTTATCAGTTCTTTTGATGTTGGCCTGTATTCCTTAGCTCCAAAAATAATTGCAGTTCAAAGTGACAACATATTTATCACTATAGCAGAAAAAGCCTAACAAACAATAACCAGACAGGTCCATATATACATACATACATAGTTATTTATAGACATATGTGGTGAGAGACAGCGAGGGGGAGAGAGAACTTTATATTTTCATACTCCAGAACAAATTTTCTTCTAACCTCTTCTGATTCCATGAACCAGATGTATACTTATAGAGTCCATATAAATACAATATTAATAATAATGGGTAACAAGGACTGAGGATATAAAATATTTAAACTTCATATGAATTTGATGGTGCAACTATGAAAGGCAAGACAGAAGACAATCGAATGTTTTGACAATATCTAGGTGGTTATTGTGGAAGTTTATAACATGCATTTTGCTTTTAAAAAAATGACTTCAGTCACCATTGGTTCATTGTAAATATGGCTAATATCATATTGGGCCTAGTCTAAAGAAGCCATCATTACATATTATTAGTGTATGCAAAATTAAAGAAATAGAGTAGTGATACAGTTACTGGATAGGTTTTCTCCCACTTCCCTTTTATTTCAGCCTTTATGTACACAGAGATGAGTAAGGGACTTTAACATAGGCTACCTTGATAGATTTAATTGGTTCAATGAAACTGCCATTAGTCTTCACCTTCTTGGACATTTGTGATTTTCTAACTGAAGTAAATTAAACTCATAATAATTAACATACATAATCATCACAATCTCTTATCATTTCCCTACTTTTCCGTGTTATGAACTACAAAGCATTTGAATATACCTAAGCTTGTTTAAACAGTAAAGTAATACATTGAATTAGGTGTTTGCTGAGATGAAGAGACTGAGTAGCCCTGACTCAATGCCTGAAGCTTTTTCATTTCACACACTGTCAGTCGTTAAGATGTGACAAAGTCATTTCAGTAGTCAGAGGCCAATATCAACAAGGACCTGGGGTGCAAATATTTCTGCTCCACACTCTTCCTACTTGTATTGCTATGCTCGTTAGTGGGTATATAAATAATGAAACTGAACTTTTACTCTGCAAATGGATTCTACCATGTGACTTGGGTCAAGTAAATTTACCTTAATTTCTTCATTTGCAAAATGGACAAAATAAAATCATTTTCCTAATTGGGTTTTTGTAGAAATTATGTAAGATGGATTAACTCACTGACTGACACATCATAAGCTTTTAATAAAAGCTATCATCATAATCATTACCATTATTCTCTTGATTGATGATCACAGAGATCTTTTTCAGTTCTATGATTGGACTATTCTCTTATCATCTAATCTTGTCAGGCCAAGTCTAAAGACAGAGTAATTTATATTGCTCTTTCTCCGTTGTCATTTGATATATTGCTCATTCTTTACTTGTATAGCACAAGCTTAAATCAATATCTACCTCCTAATTATATTTAATGCTCCTGCTTTGAAAATGTAATCACAGCAAAGACAGTATACCAGGATACTGATTGCAAGATTGTTTATAATAGACAAAAAGCTATAATTAAGAAATGATCTAAATGATCATCAATAGGAAATTTAAAAAACTATGGTTCCTTCTCACAATGGAACAAAATATAATGTTTAAGAAGAATGAGGATGCTCGATATACTTTGACTTGGGAAAAAAACATGAAATAGTTAATAAAAAGTGTTTTAGAAAAGAGTATGCATGCTGAAATGCTGTTGATATTTAAATTAAATATATTAAGATGCACTATATATAGCATGTATATACATGTACCCTTTATAATATGAGATTAACATACCATGTAAAGATTATCTCTGAAGTGTAAGGATGTAGAGTTCATTCTTTGAGACTGCATACTCTTGTATTATTTGTAGTGCATTTTTGTATGGGCAGAGATTTAGAAGTTGTAGTTCTTATGACTCATTATTCTCACCTCCAAGTATGGAAGGAAAATAATTCTTATAAATGTAATCCACCCCCCTTTTTGTCTCAAGATGCCTCTATTTCCTATTTCATTTCTTTCTACAAAGAGCAGACATCAAATCCTCAGGAGAAAAGTTAACAGAAAAGATAGGGTACAAAACAAGAAAAAAGTATGTAAAAGCTATAAACAAGGTTTTACAAACACAAACAGAAACTGATAGTTATGACTAAAAAGATTTCTAAGCTTCAGTGGTGGTTTTGACTTTTTCAAAAGTCCATATGGAAGAAAAAAGCTGGTCAATCCACACTACCCACATCACGCCCCTATGGACAACAGCTACTAAACAAGCAACAAGTAAGAATGCAGAATGGCTAGTGCCTCCTTTTATTATTTTTAGCCCTATGTTTCTCTCTTCATTTCCAAATTTTAAGTTAAACTCAACTTTGCTCACAGGTTTTATGAATTAACACAATAAAAGGAATCAGATATACAATTATTTTGATACTGTACATTTACTATTATATGTACTTTAATTTTTAAATAAAATATTTCTCGTTATGAATGTTATTACATGACAGTTCATAGCCATTAAAATTACTTTAAAAAGAAATTTAAGGAAAATATTATATTTATTCAAATAGTATAAGACAGCAAGTATAATTAATTTGCTTTATTTCTTTCTAAATATTTCTATATTTCATAGATTTAAATATTTTTAGTTTTATATTGTCATCATATCATTATTTTGGCTTATATATCCTTCATATTAAAATAAACTAACATAATTTAATAACTATTGTATTCTATCATGTTTATATATTATGCTTTATTTTATCATTATCCCAGTTAAACAGTTCAGTTGTTTTGTTTTTACTATTATAAGTAAGAATATCATAAAAAACATTATGCATAAAGTCTCTTTTAAAAAATTAAAAGGGCTTTATTTAGAATAATATCCAAGAAATGATGAAAGTATGTGTATGGTTTAATGATCTTAAGATATTGTCTCCAAATTGCTTTCAAAAATGATTTTTAAGTATATTTTATTATGTTATTACAGTTGTCCCAATTTTCCCCCTTTGCTCCCCTTCACATGGTACCCTCACTCCCTCCAGCAATCCCCCAACTTAGTTCATGTCCATGGGTCATGAATATAAGTTCTTTGGCTACTCCATTTCCCATGCTGTTCTTAACATCCCCCTGTCTATTTCGTACTACCAGTTTGTACTTCTTAATCTCTACACCTTTGCCAGCATTCTCCTCCCAAACGATAACCCTCCAGATGATCTCCATATCTATGATTCTTTTCCTGTTCTGCTGGTTTGCTTATTTGTTTTTTAGATTCAGTTGTTGATAGTTGTAAATTTATTGCTATTTTAATGTTCATAATTTTGATCTTTTTCTGTTTCTTACGTAATTCCCTTTAACATTTCATACAATAATGGCTTTGTGATGATGAACTTCTTTAGTTTTACCTTGTCTGAGAAGAAGTTTATCTACCCTTCCATTCTAAATGATAGTTTTGCTGGATAGAGTAATCTAGGTTGTAGGTCCTTGCTTTTCATCACTTCGAATACTTCTTGCTCATCCCTTCTTGCATGCAAAGTTTCTTTTGAGAAATCAGATGACAGTCTTATGAGAACTCCTTTGTAGATAACTATCTGCTTTTCTCTTACTGCTTTTAAGATTCTCTCTTTATATTTATCCTTGGCATTATAATTATGATGTCTGTTGGTGTGGTCCTCTTTGGGTCCATCTTGTTTGAGACTCTCTGTGCTTCCTGGACTTGTATATCTGTTCCCTTCAGCAAATCAGGGAAGGTTTCTTTCCTTATTTTTTCAAATAAGTTTTCAATTTCTTGGTCTTCCTCCTTTCTTTCTGGCACCCCTATGATTTGGATGTTGGTATGTTTGAAGATGTCCCAGAGGCTCCTTAGCCTATCCTCATTTATTTAAATTCTTTTTTCTCCTTCCTGTTCTGATTGCATGCTTTTCTCTTCCTTATGTTCCAAATCATTGATTTGATTCTCAGCTTCATTCCCTCGATTGTTAGTTCCCTGTAAATTTTTCTTTATTTCACATACTTTAACCTTCATTTCTGCCTGGGTCTTTTTTTGTGCTGTTGAAGTACCGAATGATTTCCTTGAGCAGCCTGATAACCAGTGTTTTGAACTCTACACATGATAAGTTGCTGATGTCCATTTTTTTTAGTTCTTTTTTCTGGAGTTTTGTTCTTTTCTTTCATTTGGGCCATATTTCTTTGTCTCCTCATTGTGGCAGCCTCCCTGTGTTTGTTTCTGTATATTAGGTAGAGATTCTTTGGCTCTGTATCTTGGTAGTATGACCAATTGTATAAAGGCACACTTATAAGTTTTATTGGGTATAGCCCTAGATAACCACCAGGGTGGAGTAACCCATGTCACTGCTCTGTGGTCTGTGTGGGGGAGGGCATGGAGAGGGCACAATGCCACTGCCTGGTCTCTGGAGTTTTGCCCAGGAGGAAGCTGCCTCCTGGCACTCGCCCTGTTGCCAGTCACTTCAGTTTCCCCCCATATGCCACTGGTGCTGAATCCCAGAGAGGGTGAGTCTACATAAATCCTAAGTCCATTGTGGGCCCTTTAAGAGGAGCCTCTTGAGAATCCTGTAGTTTCTTCCACTGCCCCAACCCCCTCTGGTTTTTGTAGCCAGAAGTTACAGGAACTTACCCTTCCAGGCACTAGAACCCTGGGCTGAGTGGTCTAGTCTGGGGCTAGGATCCCTCACTCCTGAGGTATCCCTCCCAATTTTTATCCACCACATGTGGACTTGGGACTCCCCATTCCACATCTCCACACCATTATGCATCTCCCTGCCTCTCCTCACCTTTCCACCTCTCTGCTCCTCTCTACACATCTCCATGTCTCTACCCTTCCTACCCATCTGGATGAATGTGACTTCTTAAATCCTTGGTTGTTGGACTTCCATAAAGCTCAATTTTATGAAAATTCTGTGTGATATTTGTGTTGTAGCCTAGTTATAATTTTTGCTGTAGTTGTGCGAGGAGGCAAGGCATGTTTACCTATGCCTCCATTCAAAAATGATCTTTCCTATTTAATCAATATTGATGAACTTGCCTCTTTCTGTATATGATTAGGTTTTTCATGTCTATTTCACATTGACTACATCTACTATGGAGTACTTCAGCTTATAACACCTACCCCCCGCCAAAAGTTTTGCATCCTGTCCTCATATATTTTTTTTTCAACTGGGAAACTCCCATCAGATTCCTTAATAGGAGCGGCTTGGGATGCTGCTGAAACCTGTGCCCTAGTTAGATCCCATTCCTATACCAAGTGCTCTTCGAGAACCCTCTGCATTTTCGAGGACATGAATTATGTTTGTTCTTTTTCGTCATTCTTTCCGCACTAACTGGAGGTGCCCACAGTGTATTTTTTACCTCACTTCTTATTCTATTCCTCTCAGAGAGCTGAGTTTATGAGACTTTAACTTTCTTCTCAGGTTAGTACTGTTCTCTCCATAATAGGTATGAGGCAATGACAGTTTGTTATTTGAGAATCTTTTAGAACAAAATGTAATTTCCTCAACCTAACAAGATACATCTAAAAGCAAATTCCTAACTAACATCATACTTGTTGGAAGGAGACAGAAGGCTTTCTCCCTGGAAGTTCAGGAACAAGATAAGGATGCACACTTTTACCATGTCTGCTTACCAGTGCACTAAAGGTGTTGGTCATAGCAATTAGGCAAGAAAATACATTTTAAAAATCCGTATTTGGAAAGGAAGAAATAAAACTATCTCCATAAATAGATGACATTATCACGTGATAAAAAATCCAATGAAATCCACAAAACAGCTACTGGAACTAATAAAGATTTCAGTGAAGTACCAATAAACAGGTCCAGTACACGAAAATCAAGTGCACTTCTCTACTCTAGCAATGAACAACCTGAAAGGAAATTAAGAAAACAATTCCAGTTATAATAGCATTCAAAATAATGAAATATTTAGGAATAATTTTAACAAAAATATATAAAACTTATACACTGAAAATGATAAAACATTGTTGAAAGAAGCTAACAAAATAAATAGAAAGAAATCCTGTGTTGATGCATATGCATTAGAATACTTAATATTATTAATTTGAAAATACCCTCTAAATTTACTTTAGATTCTGTGCAGTCTCTGTAATAATCTCAGCAGGATTTTTGTGGAAATTGGCAAGGTGACCCTAAAATTTATATGAAATATGAAGGACATACAGTGGTCAAAACAATCTTGAAAAAGAACAAATTTGGAGGATTCACACTTTTTAATTTCAAAACTTACTAAAAACAGCAGGACTCTGTGGTACTAACATAGGATCTACATATAGAAAAATGGGATAGAATTGAGAGTTCAGAAATGAAACTGTACATCCATGATCAGTTGATTTTTGACATGGATTCCAAGATCATTCAGTGTGGAGGGAATAGTCTTTTCAATGATGCGGGCGGCAGAAATGGGTATACAGCTGCAAAAGAATGAAGTTCACATTCTTCATTCTTTAATTGTGCAAAGAATTATGTACAAAATTAGCTCAAAATTGCCCAAGACCTAAATGTAAGATCTGAAACCATAAAACTCAGAAGAAAACAGGTGTAAATATGTGTGACCTTGAATTAGGTAATGCTTTCTTAGATATTACACCAAAATCACAGGCAACCAAGGAACAGTAGGTAAATTGGACTTTTTCAAAATTAAGAACTTTGTGCTTCAAAGGATACCATCAGTAAAGTGAACATACAATGTACAGAATGGGAGAAAATTATAATTTTTACTATAAATCAAAAGAATGCTCAATAAATCATGGAGGTTAGTCAAAAAGAGTATAAAGGTATAAGAGTATAAATGGCCAAATCTGGGGCAGCTTGAGCATAATAATAATAATAATACAACAGTTAATTATGAATAAGTTTGAATAAAATAGGAATCCATGAATCTCTATGAATATACATGTATAAATGAATGAATCAGTAATAAACAGGGGAGATGAGAATTATTTATCAATGAATGCCAACTAGTAAAGAAACAATAGGGTTAGCCATCATCAATGTTTGCTAAATGTAATGGGTGAAAGTTTGATGAGGAATATGACATTTACAAGGTCTTCAGTGCTTACTCACAAATTATAGATTTATGATAAATAAAAAATAACTTGCAGTGGAGAATCCTTGCAGACATCACCTAAGCACATGACCAAAGTTCAGTTTATAAATCCAGGGACAAATTGGCATTATGTGCCTCCCAGTATCAGAAGTGGGAAGGGCACAGCGTTGTGGTATTCCTGCAAAAATAAAATAAATAAAGCTGCCCTAAATTAAATCATAAGAAAATATTAGAAACACTCAAATTGCAGAACATTCTACAAAATTATTATTTTATTATTATTATTACAACTGTTAACTGTTCTCTTAAATAATGTCGAGGTCAAGAAAGACAGAAAAGCTGAAGATCTTTTTCAGATTAATGAAAGCTAAACATGATAAGCAAATGCAACATGTGATCTGAATTAGATGCTGTACTGAGGGGAGAAAAAGATAAAATATAGTACGGGGACAATTGGCAAAATTTAAATATATACCGTGGATTAGACAATGCATTGTAAACAATGTTCAAGTTCTTGATTTTTATAAGTATTTAAGGGTAAACATATGCCTGCAAAAGACTCTCACATGACTTAGAAAAAAATGTTTACACATGTATGTGGTTACAAATATTATGCATAAAGAGCTGTGTGAGTGTGTGGGCACATTCACACATGTGTGAAGGGAGGAGTAAATGAGGCAAAATTTAAGTCACTAAATCTGGATTAAAAGCAGCAGGAAATTTATTGCACTCTTCTTGAACCTATTCTATAAATTATAAATCATATTAAAATGAAAGTTTACAAATAAAAATATAATAATTTATAGAAAAATAAATAAAGCTAATATGCCAAAATATGAATGGTAGTTTACGCTGGTACCAGGGTTGTAGGCCATTTTTATTTGCTTCCTTCTCTCTTATTTTACCTGTATTCTATATTTAAAATATGTTGTAAATAACTAACAGAAAAAGTAATGGCATTGGAACACATACTTTCCTTCTAAGCTCTATATCAACATAGTTTTGGCTTAACTCCTATAGTAAAATATAATATTGCCAGGTATATTTAAAATTTTCTTTTATTATTTATGTATTTTTATTTTTTATTGATCTAGGTGTTACTACAATATCTCAGAAACTCAGCCTTTGGCAGAAATGTTTTTGCTAACTTACGCAAAGCATGAATTGTACCTTTGTGTTCTTGAGGAAACAGAATCCTTAATTTACTTATAGATTGGCAGCTAAGGACAGAAGAGGTCAGCAGCCACAATGATTTCAGAGGCAAACAGTACTTGAACTGAGGCTACCTATTCTTCCATGTCAATTCGTCCCGGGCTATACACGTTTTCCCACTAAATAAAACAGGCCTGTTCCTCGTACTGTCTGATGTGCAAGGTAAATATATACACAACTCTCTTCCTTGGCTACGCCTAGAAAGGTCAGAATCCATGTGTTCAACTCTGGGTCTCACTGTTCGGCAAACATTTCTACTTTGTGCTTTTCTGTTTTGATCTCAGGAAAAGGTGTTCTATAAATGTACGAATCATCATTAAATACCAACTTTCTCTTCCTATGTTTTGATCACTGACATTTAAATGGTCCCTAATTAGGATTTGCTTAAAATACTACTGGCTGAATTTCTACCAGAACATATTTTGAAATGGGCAAATATTGACAAAGTTTTAGAGATGTTTAGCAATTGCCTGTAAAATAGGGAAAACATCATTTCTTTTGTAGCCATTTTGGCAATGCAATTATTTTGCTGAAAATTTGGTGATATTGGTCTGAAAGTACTAGCTCATCTAGGGCCATCATTAGTAAAAAAAGAAAATCAAGAATTATTTTTTGTTCAAAAAGTTTGCAGTTGTTTTTTCTTCATCAAAGAAATATGAATGGCTACAAAATGGCCAGCTCTAATTTCAGGGTAAATTTCCTTAGTCAGAAAGTGATTCTGGCTACAGCAAAGATAAGATGATCAGTCCTAAGGTAGAAATCTTCAAACTCTAGTGTTATTAATGAAAAGATTTGCTTTGTTGCTTGTCTCTACCAAATGAGGCATCATTTCATTTTCCTGTGAGGCAGGGGACTTAATTAGCAAAGATCTATTTATCAGTGGTGGTAGTGGTTGCTGTTTTTAAGATAATTAACATTACTATGTTAACACTACACAGTCTTCTTTCAATCCCAAAAGTTGTCAAGAGTGAAATTTCTGCCATTGTATCATGCATTTGGAAGAAAGTATTGATGTGCATGTGCATATGTATGTGAGTGTGTGCAGCAGAATGCAAGAGAGACATTAGAAATGACTTCATCCTTCATAAAAGGAAATTTATCAATAGGAACTGTATGGAATCTTTGTTCTCTAAACCCTATTGTGTCTACTATCCCCATTTCAAAGGAAAGCTATGGGTATACATCAAGCTGTAGAAACTCTGAAGTTAGAGCTATTGATGTGAATAAATGAAAGAAAAATATATGATTTAACGCAGAGAACAGAGCCAACAGTCCACTTCTCAGAATAGTGGCAATAGTCTTTTCTATTCTCAATGTCTCTTTGGTGTCTCTTCAGTTTTAAGTAAAGGATTGTGCTGATCAGATCACAGAAATGAAATCTGTCCACCTGGCACTGGGATGTCTTGGCTGCCGGGCCAGAGGAAAGATAAGATGGTTGCAGCTGGCGATGAGTACACCTGACTGCTTAATGTCATGATACTCACTGGAAATAGAAGGCTACTGTACTAATAGCCCATGAGAGGAATTATTCTGGAGGAATAACAATGTTTGTATTTTAAGTCTTTAAATAGAGCTTTCTCAGATTTGGTCATCTGTCTCCTTGGCACAGTTGAAGTGTAGTCCATTGCCATTTTATAATGTGGTATCTATTTTAAGCAACAAAAAAAATAATATTTATGCAGCATTCATTGTGTGACACATATATACTTGTCATGAGACATGCATTATCTCACGGTGAGAAGCAGAATAATGCTCCTACAAAGACACCCTCGATCTGTCCTAATCACCAGAACCTGTGCATATATTCATTTACATGATAAAGGGGATTTTGCAGATATGATTAAGATCAAGAACCTTGAGAAGGAAAGATTATCTTGGGTTACCCTGATGGATCCATTCTAACCCTGTGTGGTTACAAGTACAGAATCTTTTTCTGGCTGGTTAGAGAGCCAGCGACATAAACCCACGAGAAGGACTTTATCTTTCTTTGTTGGACTCAAAGATGGGCAGAGGAGACCATGAGCCAAGGAATGAGACCAGACTTTAGAAGCTTGAGCAAGCAAGAAAACAGACCTACAGAGAGAGTGCCACTCTGCCAACATCTGGATTTTAGCCCAGCGAAATTTGTGTCAGATAGTCAACTGTAGGGTAATAAGTTTATATTGCTTAAACCGCCAAGTTTGTGTTCATTTGTTACAGCATCATTAGAAAATGCATATACTCATGAGATTCCTAAAATTTCATTTGAAGTGTACAGCATTTTCTCCATTTTATAGATAGATAAACAGAGGCAAAGAATAATTCATAGAAACCGCCGAGGGTAAGGCAAGCAGCCAACCGCAAAATCAAAATCAACACCTGGGCTCCGTGTTCTCCAGCCCCTTCAGAATGATTAGCTCCTCACGCATAATACATAACTAGGTGTCATTCCATCTTTCAATGAAAGTATTGGCTAAATTAATCAATAAAATAATCCAAATATAAATATAATAAGGTAGTATAATTTCTATTATTCAAAGTGATGAAAACGATATTTGAGAGGAGTATCTAGGATAGTCAATGTTCATCATGAAAAAGGATAACCTAATGGATTAATTGAATTTTTAGTTAAAAAATAAAGAGTAGCCCTGGCTGCTGTGGCTCAGTGGATTGAGCGCCGGCCTGTGAATCAAAGGGTCGCCAGTTCAATTCCCAGTCAGGGCGCATGCCTGGGTTGCGGGACAGGTCCTTGGTGGGGGTTGGGGGGTGTGAGAGGCAACCACACATTGATGTTTCTCTCCCTCTCTTTCTCCCTCCTTTCCCCTCTCTCTAAAACTAAATAAATAAAACATTTTTTAAAATTAAAAAAGAATAAGATAGATATACTTGAAAAGACAAACAATAACTAGTGTTAGAAAAGATGTGGAAAAGTTGGGATCCTCATACCTCGCTGGTGGGAATGTAAAAGGTGCTCTGGGAAACTTTTTGGGAATTCCATTAAAGTTAAATGTAGAATTACCATATGACTGAGCAATACCATTCATAGATATATATCCAGGAGAACTGGAAAAATATGTCCATACAAAAGCTTGTATATGTATGTTCATTATAACATTACTCATAATAGCCAGAAAGTGCAAACCCCCCAAATATTTATCAACTGATGAATGCATAAGCAAGATGTAATCTACCTATATAATGGAATATTAGTCAACCATAAAAAATAAAGTGCTGATTTATTCTACAACACAGATGACCTTGAATATATTATAATTTGAAAAAGCCAGACATGAAATGCCACCTATTATATGCTTCTGTTTATATAAAATGTCTAAAATAAGCAAACCTGTAGAGACAGAATGCCAATTAGTGGTTGCCATGGGGTGGGAAGAGGGTTACTGGGGTGTGACTACCCATGGATACAGGTTTCCTTTAGGGGGTGGTGAAAATGTTCTGAAATTAAAGTGTTGATGGTAACACAATATTCTAGATATACTAAAAATCAGTAAGAAGGTTATGGCATGGGAATTATATCTCAAGGAAAAAAGAATGGAAAGAATGCCTTTAGAAAACCAAGCATGGAAAGGTGGATCCTGGGAGCTCAATATTGTATAAGCAGTTTTCCGCTGATACCTACCCCTGTAGTTTGCACAAGTTGTAGTCATCTTCATATTTGATATCCTCTCACTAAGGATATAATAAAGGTCATTCGGAATTAAATTTGGATCATTACTATGTCAATAAAGGGTTTTTAAAATGTATTTATGACTTCTAAATACCAGAATATAATTAGAAATTAGACACGAATTGATTTAATCTAAGTAAACAAATGCAAATGCATTCACATTTAACGTTAATACTTTGTCCTTCTCTGAAATTTTCTTACTTGAGTATTCTATTGATTTGCTGTGTCAGGGTTTACTAGCACAGTATATAAAGCATTTAATTTCTAAAATATTGCTGTTTATCACAGAAAATCTGCATGCACTATATCTCATGAAATTTTAATTGAGTCATATGTTCTATAATATACAATGCCGCCTGGCATTGTTCCATGTGCTTACCTAACAACATCTCAATTGATTATATTCATTCATTGTTAATTAGCTCCTTATTGAAGAGCATGACCAGAGTTTCTATAATATCCTTAGCAAATAAAATGAGGGAATATATAAAAACTTAAGGGACTCTGAAGTGTCTACTTTATTCCCAGATCTGCTACTTCAGTAAAATCAGTCTATTTTTGGATGCTGGGCCCTCCCCTTAAAAACGGGGGAGACCTGCCAACCTGCCAGCCTGCTAAGTGCACATGGATCATCCACAGAAGGGAAACCCGCAAGAATAACAACACAGTCCAGGCCGGAGCTATGTAAATACTCAAGCTTTTCGGAGAACATGTCTGAGAAAAAGTCTCTGTTTTCTTCCACAGTTGTTGTTTTTAATGTATCAAAGATATGTGAGGACTTTAAACGGAATCCTTAGCAACCCCTCATTCACCTTTAACAATTGCAAGACTACTTGCAAGTTTAGAGTTTCATAGCACCTAAAGTTTGGTTAGTTTCTTGTTTATTTTGAGGTCTCTGATAGCATTCCATGAGTTTCTCTTGTTTCATAGTCTTCAAAACACAAATTCCAGGTTTTTCATTTGGTGTCTGCTTGTCTTTCTGGAGCCGTAATGGATACCTTTCGTTCCAAGTGAAAAGCTATAGGAAAAATACACGAAGGCCCGGAACTCTAATTCTTATTGAAGTGCTGGATCTAACATGACTAATTTAAGAGATGGGTTGAATGCCATTTTGAAAGACAATTAATCAGATGTGGGTATGGGTCTGTAAAAGGTACTGCGGCTGGAAGAGAAACAATACAAAAGGCACGGATGGTTGTGTTCACCTGGTACAGATGCCGGTTTTGGTGGTTACTCTCCTCATAACCCTCCCTATGTGTGTAGCCCCTACCCAGCCTGTCCTGTAACCCAGGGCTACCTTTGGGCTACATTCATGATTGCCTCAACCAGCCTCCTTACCCTCTGGTTCCCAGCTGGAGTCCACCAGTGGGAGGCATGGCAAGCACTGAGAGTACAAAGGACATCCAGGTCAACTTACTTAGACCGCCCCGCCCCCAGCTCCCATTGTGTGGAACAGAGAGTGACCGTGGCTCTGAGCCACTACTGAAAGACCCAGGGTGTGCTGACCTGCGCTGCATCTTCAGGTCCATATAGCTTTCAGGCTGCACAGAGCAAAGATAAAGGGGATGAAAGGGACCAGTCACAAAAAGACATAAATGTTATGTTAAGGAATTTAAATGCTTTCTGAAGATATGGGGGATCACTGAAGGATTTTGAATAAAAAAGCAGTAAGATTTAGGTTTGAAAAAGACAATACTAGTAGCAATGAGAAGAAGGGATTAGAAGGATGAGAGCCTGTGAAAAGGAAGGTCATCTAGGAGTCCATTCAAATAAATCTGTCAAGCAGCCAGGGCCTCAACCAAGGCACTGGTAGCTGACAAGGAAGGGGCGAACTGGACACGCCTGTGTCCACCCGCACTCCCGCTGAAGCATGTGTTTGACCGGGAGCTGTTTTCATTGATAGAACAGTTTTCCTATCAATCATTTAATACAACTGAAGTAACAATGGAATTTATAAAACTAACTATTTTTGTAACGAGTTGTAAATAAGTTTATGGTTCCTCCAGAATAAATCATTGTTTCCAGAAGAGAGCTATTTTATAATCTACCAACGGTTGGGTTTCATTTTTACCATAACTTTTCCAGAATAAGTGCTCGCTCTTTGTGTTAAATTATGCTAATATTCATTGTAAATAAGCCGAGCAACACAGGATAAAGAGTACAAGATCTCCTTCCACGCTGCGCCCTCGCTACAGGTGTTTGTGAATTACTTTTATGCTTAACAGTTCCTGTAAGAACTTTTCCTTTAAATACAAAGAAAATTACTTTTGCCCCTGCATGGTAGCTCATATAGAGATGTATAGCAATTTATCTAAATCTACCTCCTTTGGTGTCCATTCACATTATTTTTAAAAAAATCTACTATTATAACCAATGCTTCAATGATTATATGTTCACTTATAGTAAGGGCACCTCTGTTATATAATATGAAAAGAGGTGCACTTTTTAAATTGTAATAGACACTACCGATCGCCTTCCCAAAGCGCTGTACCAATTTATAGACACTCCAATTCGCGATATGTGAGAATGCTATTCCGTTGCATACTGACCGACACTAGAGGTTGCCACTCAGCTAATTTTTCATAATTCAGTAAGGAAAAAGCATTTCATTATTATTTCTTTAATCATTGCTTGGATCACTAATGAGGTTGAGCAGCTTGTCTTTTGTGTATTAGTCATTTTTCCTTCTGCATATTTTCTGATTATATCAATTATCTGTTTTTCTGTTGAATCATTTGTCATTTTTATATTTACTTTAGAAGTGATATTACTGCTGTTAATTGTTTCAGATGTAGCAAGCAAATAATATTTTTTCCAACTCTGTTGCTTCTCCTCTTACCTGAGTCATAGTGGTTTCCATGATACAGAAGTTTTAAAATTCCATGTAATCAAATTGGTAAAATTTAGTTTTTCATTTCCAGTTTTTATGAAATGTTTGAAAAACTTTCAACTGTTTTAATTCTCGAAGCACTGCTGTATGCTCTGGCACTTACTCATCATCACATGGGTTTAAAATTTGGAGGGGTCAATTTTCATCCAAATTCTTTTTTAAATCAACTTGAGAATTTGCTTGTAATACTTCACTTAAGAAATAAAAAGTTTATTGGGATTTTAAGTCTGCTTTTTTAGACCTTTTAGTAAGTTATAGATTTTTCTTCATATCAACCTTACCAACCGGTCGGAAAGCTGTCCCCATCTCTAACTCGTTTTTCTCTCATTGACCTCCTTCTACAATATGTAACATAAGCATCCACCCTCACAAGGTCAAGCGACCAACACCCCTCTGTATCAGTAGTTCCTGAATTGTCATGATCTCCTTTTCAGAGACCTCCATGGCCTTACATGGGTAACACTGCTGGCTCTGATCTCAATCACCTATGAGGTAGAATGTAGTGACTGGTCAAGTTCAGGCCTGAACCCACCACCAAGGAGTTGGGTTATCCCACCCTGAACCACACAGGCTAGAGGTGGAGGAGTAGTTCTCGAAGTAAAATCCAGAAGCTATTAAAGAATAAGGGGAAAGAATGCCTGTCCACTATGCCACATTAACTTGCTGCTTTTATTTCCGCCCGCCCTTTCCTTTCTTACACTGCATTAAACTTTCTTTGTTACTCCACCAAAAAAACAAAAAACAAAAAAACTCTTAGAACTAATGGAATCCCTATAAAAATTCCAAAGGTATTTTTCACAGAAATAGAACAAAAAAATCCTAAAATTTGTATGAAAACACAAAAGACCCCAAATAACCAAAACAATACTGAAAAAAAGAACAAAGCTGGAGGCATCACACTCCCTGATTTCATATTCTATTGCAAAGCTATAGAAATCAAGCAGTATAGTACTGGCACAAAAACAGGCACAGTAGATCAATGGAATAGGATGGAGAGCCCAGAAATAAACCCACACCTACTTGGTAATTTAATCACTGAGATACAGGCACACCTCATTGTATTGCACTTCACTGTTGTTGCATTTTTACAAATTGAAGGCAAGACCCTTCCTGAGCAAAAACTATTCACTTTATTGCCATACTTGCTTTATTGCAGTGGTCTGGAACCAAACTTGCAATATCTCTGAAGAGAAGAACATATTCAATTCAACTTTTTATTAATATGAATAAGTATTTTAGCTCGAATATTTTTACAACTACTATCATTTTCCCTCCAAAGTACTTTTTTCACAAATATGTTTACAAATCAAAACTCCTAAAATGAGTTTTATTTATTTATGATTCATTTGAATATTTAGTCAGATTTAGTTGCCACAAAATTAAAGACTTTCCCAAAAAATTAAAGTCCTTAGAATAAATATGAATCCAATTACAACTGTAAACTCTATTCAAAGATTTTTTTCCCTAACTCAAGATATCACAGAACGCAATTACATGATTTTGATACTAAATTTTATACATTTGCTCTCTATATTTAATTTGTTCCATTCCTCTTTGTTTTTGTAGAAATATATTTCAATATGTTCTCTTTTACTTTATTTTCAATAACTGCAATTCACTAAAGCTTGAAAAATTTTTAAAAATTTTGCACTCTATCAATTGAATCCTTTAGTCACAGATTTCTAATTCAGACTAAGTGAAACCAAAATGTGGTTTATTTTTTAAAATTAGCAATAGCATCTACAATAACTCAGATATATCACCTTTTACCAAATGAAGCAGGGGACCCAAACTTTTGGTATCTCTGGGCCGCACTGGAAGAAGAGGAGTTGTCTTGGGGCACACATTAAATACACAAACACTAATGAAAACTGATGAGCAAAAAAAGGCTTTTGGGTAAAATTATGATTGTGCATTGTGCCGCATTCATAGCCACCCTGGGCGAGAGGTTGGACACCCCTGTAAGTATCACATGGATTCTATGAATCTGATGAAAAGTTGAACTATTTTTGGCATTAGTCCATTTTGTTTCGGGATCAGGTGACATCAGTATAATAATGGCATTATTTAATGCTGCCAAGTTCTTGTGCTAGTGGAACTAACATGCTAACACTTTTCACACATGCAAAAGAAAATTTGAAGTTAAAATTTAATGAAATATGTAAGAAAAATTCTTTAATCTAAATGAAAAATAATGTGTGGTAATATGAAAAAGAACTTTTTGCAGCTCCATGTATAAAATTATTGTTTTGTAAATTCTTCTTAAAACAATCATTAGCTTTTGAAGTAGATGCAAATGCTTATTCAACAGATTTGTTTCTTGTCTTCACATGTCCCAGTGACATCACCCAGCCCGCACAAAGAAAGGGAAATGATGGCAGATAATTTGTGCAATTTAGCATTAATCATCAACTTTCTTGAGAACTGCAAATGTAGTGCTTAGTTTTTATTTCACACACGTTTTCATTTTTTGAGCTCATTCCTGCTTCAAAATATTTTTCAAGAAGACAAAAAACAAATATTGTAGTCACACTACAAAACTACTCTAATAAGAGATTTCAGACTGCCCTCCATAAACTCTTTGGCTGAACTACTTTGCCTCTATTTTCTGTATGTATTTTATATACAAGTCATCTATAATTCTCCATATTTTCCACTGATCCTACTAACTGGTTGCCTGGAGGCCTTGTGCATCTTGAAGGCAGCTACACAGTCCCCACCCAACACAGCTGGCTGTAGCATCTAGTGGCTGACAGAAGAGGCAGAGTTGAGTACTTTTTCCCGGTATCAACTAAGATGAGAAAGATATACCTCACCCGAGCTTTTCCTGTCAACACACACTTTGTTTTATCATCAAGCACCTGCTGGATAATACTTAAAAGAGAAATGCTTTTGATTAGCTCTGGCAAAGTTTGGGGTAGCAGGGATGGGTTATCACTGGTCTTCTTTAAGATTTAATGACTGTCAAAGTAAGAATTCTACAATGTTTACTGCACATGCATCTCAACACTGTGAGAGGAAACCATGAGGGAAGCTCAAAGTTTAAAGTTGAAGAATAATAAATTCATTCAGACTTATTTTCATGCAACTACTAATGATAACTTACTATTTTTTTTAAATGTGATGAATGCAAAATGAAACAGGATGCTGGGGGGCAGGAAAGAAATGATCTAGAACCATTACCTGAAAACTAGGATGTGTGATTTTCCTTCCTCATAGCCAGCATACTACACTGTTTAGTGAAGCAAAATTAAAAAAAAATAACAGTGCTTTTTCTCATCCTTTGAAACCAAGAAACTTGTGAACCCAAAATCTTTAAATATCTAACGTGTCTGAAACTTATACTGGCTCAGGGAGGCGTCCTCACTTCTTCCCCAGTAATGGGTCCAATTGTTCTTTCTCTGTGGGCAAAGGTAGTATCCTTTAGAGTGTCTAAATAATGACAGTTTATTGGCCATTGTGCCAGCGCTGGAAGCCGTCATGCCACATAACAAGCTGACAGGTACACAGTGTGTTTATTTGAACCACTTTTCCCTCCATGCAGTCAGAGTGAAAAGTTGAGTGGCCTGGTGCTTATGGGTTAAATGTCAGATACTGGGGTGGGGGTGGGGGGGTTCTGGTAGCTTTCTCATCTAAGATATTAATTTTTCTCACTTGTCATCTCTCCAACAGACTAGGAACCTGACAATAACCTGAAAATAGCACAAACACTGACTCTTTTATTATTTGACTATTTTATTATTATTTTATGTTGCTCCAGAGGCCCCCCTTTTATAATAATTACTTTAAATTTTTTATTTTTTCATCTTTATTGCATTTTTTTCCATTACCATTTAGTCCTCTATACCCCTTCCCCCAGCAGTCACCACACCGTTGTCCACGTCTGTGAGTCCTGTTTCCTTTTGGCTCGGTCCCTCCATACCCTAACCTCCCCTCAGCTAGCTGCCACCCTGCCCTCCATCTAGGAGTCTGTTACCATTTTCCTTGTTAGTTCAGTTTGTTCATTAGATTCCATTTGAGTAAAATCATATGGTATTTGCCTTTCTCTGACCGGCTTATTTCACTTAGCATAATGTTCTCCAGGTCCATCCATACTGTCATGAAGGGTAAAATTTTCTTTCTTTTTTGCTGAGCAGCATTCCACTGTGTAAATGTCCCACAGATGTTTTATCCACTCATCTATTGATGGACACTTGGGCTGCTTCCATATCTTGGCAATTGTAAATAACACTGCAATGAACATAGGGGTGCTTATGTTCTTTAGTGTTTTGAGTTCCTTTGGATATATTCAGATCCATTTTTAATTTTTTTGAGGTGTCTCTGACTGTTTTCCACAGTGGGTGGACCAGTCTGCACTCCCACCAACAGTGCACTAGGGTTCCCCTTTCTCCACATCCTCGCCAGCAGTTGTTGTCTGTTGATTTATTGATGATAGCCATTCTGACAGGTGTGAGACGGTATCTCACTGTGGTTTTAGTTTGCATTTCTCTGATGACTTGTGATGTTGAGCATTTTTTCATATGTCTATTGGCCATCTGTATGTCCTCCTTGAAGAAGTGTCCATTCAGGTCCTTTTCCCATTTTTTAATTGGGTTGTTTGGGTTTTTTTGGTGTTGAGTTCTGTAAGTTCTTTATAAATTTTGGATACCAACCCCTTATCAGATGTATCGGCAAATATGTTCTCCCATTCTGTGGGTTGTCTTTTTATTTTGTTGATGATTTCCTTTGCTGTGCAAAAACTTTTTAGTTTGATGTAGTCCCATTTGTTTATTTTTTCTTTTGTTTTCACTGACTGGGGAGATATATACAATAAAAAATTGCTTCAAGCAATGTCCGAGATTTTGCTTTCTGTGTTTTCTTCTAGGATTTTTATGGTTTTGGGTCTTAACGTTTAAGTCCTTGATCTATTTCGACTCTTTTGGATGTGATTCTTTCTTTCAGTGCTCCTTGTTAGTATATAAGCTTGTCCATCTCCACACAGCGGAGCAATGAGATCCAACTTTGCGCTTTGCTGTGGGAGTACCCTAAACTGGCTTTGATACCGCTTCGCCACCAGACTTATTTGGGATGACTTGGCACTGATAATGGCATTCTCCATGAGGTCCCTCCTAGCTGTTTGCCTCCCCCATGGGAAATTGGGGTACAAATCTCATCTTGTCCTTACATATGATTTTGTCTCCCTTCCTTGAAGACTGCATGACTAGAGTTGACTGGTCAAAAATAAATTAAAAATATTTCTGTGTCTCTTGATAAAATATTCTTGCTAGCCACCAACATCCTCAATACCTTATAGAGAAAGTATAATTAGGGCATTCATCAGATGAATAAACTTCATATATTACCAATGGTCAATAGTCCAAATTCCTTAATAAGGTGTTAAGCCCTTCATGCCCTGGCTCTGTCCTGTACTCTTCAGTGTAGTAGATACTAACCCCATATGACTATTTCAGCACTTGAAAGGTGGCCAGCTCCTTTTGTTGTGATGTGCTATAAACAAAACATGCACTTGATTGTGATGTGCTATAAACAAAACATGCACTTGATTTTGAAGACTTCATATTTTTAAAGGTAAAATATCATTTATGTGAATTGTTATATATATGAATTATACATTGAAATGATAATATTTTAGAACTATTAGCTTAAATAAAATATAAAATTAACTTCACTTGTTTCTTTTTATTTGTTTAAATTTAGCTACTGGCAATTTAAATCTACACAGGTAGCTCACAGTTTGTTTCTGTTGGACACCACTGGGCTAGATCTTGCCTCTCAACCTAAAACCTTAATTCTTTTCATTGTCCTGGCTACAGATTTTTGCTTTGGCACTTTGCAAATAGAGTATTCTGAATGCATCACACTGCCTGCACAGCCATGCTTTACAAACGTTCTTTCTCTCCAACTTCTACTCCATGACACCTGATAAAACAAAGATAATTCTGACATTCAGTAGGTTACTAGCTAAAAGGCATAATTCATGTGTCACTCTTCTGCCAAGCCATTTCTGTTCCCCAGAATAGTTAACTGTGCTAACCCTATGCTTTATGCCTATTATTTAGTAGTAGATTTATGTCCTTGTACATAATTATTATTTATATGTGTCTATTTACTTGCTGACAAATTCCTTAAGGTCTGGGATCATGTCATATACATAGTTAACATAGCGCATGGTTTTCAATAAATGTTTCATGAACTGAATCAAATCTTTCAGATCCTGTTAATCTGAATTAATTGTTAGCATATATTATATCAACATTACATCAAAACAAAGTAATATTGAGAAGTTATTGATACCAAAGTAATTGAAATAATGAATTTTTAAAAAATAATTTAGAAACTGAATATGGTTGTTAATAATTGTATAATCATCATGAACTATAGTTGCTTTTACACAAAAGCAAAATAACTTAAAAGCAAAACAACTCTTCTGAAAGTTATCATTGCTAACAGTTATCGAGTATTTAATATGTATATGCCACTGTATAAAGTATTCTATATATGCTATTTCATTCAGTTTTCATAAGATATTATCATGCTAGTTTTAGAGATGAGATTTAATGACTTGTTCAAAGTCACCCATAAAATGGGGTTAATCTGGGATTGAACACAGGCACTCTCATTTCAGAGCCCTTGAACTTCACAGGCTTTTGGAGGTAAATTGTCATATGTGTGGCCCAAGAGGTTTAAAGATCACTAGAAATGGAATATTTTACATCATCCACATAGATGGATCTATTTCTCCTCATCCAGGCTAGATTCATTGTCCTCAGACTAGCTGAGAAGTTTACAGGCATCACAACGATCCTTTGTAGGGAGGATGGAAGACACAGAGAACAATCTTAGAATGCATTCTCTATCAGAGTACCAGGTCAGAACAGAAGCAGACCAGCTGGAAGAAAATGGAGAAGCTATCTTAAAAAACAGCAGACAAATCTCATAAGATAGCTCTCTGCCTTGCCTTCCGCTGAAAATCTGAAACCTCTGTTTAGAATTTTTATCTTCTTTGCTCCACCATGCTATTTTTGGTCTGCTATCTATTGTTCCTGGGTTAGTGAATGCTTTCCTCTCTAAGCTCTTTTCCCCTTTTCCAAAGCAATCTGAAAAATATTGTCTGATTAATATTTCAAAAAACTGTTTCACATAAGTCACTTGTTTAGCTCAGAAGTCCTTAGAGGTTCAGCACTATCTAGAATAGAGTTCAAGGTCTAACTGACCCTTCTGGCTTCCATAATTGTTTACCACATCTTCATAGTGTTCCACTGTACTCCTGTCTACCTCTGCATGCATGTGTGTATGGACTTACATCCTCTGCTCTGGGATACTAATGTAAACAGCCCCCAACCTTGTCACCCACGTGCCTCTGGTTCTGGCTTATTCACACTATTCTTTCAGCCTAAAATGTATTGCACCCTACTCCTCATTTATACAAAGCTTATTTCTCCTTATAGTTGCAATTCAAGTCCTAGTGTTTACCTCATCGTTTCGGATACAACATAAATATTTCCTGTTCTTTAAATAAACACCAGTTAGTCTTATTGTTATGATATTGACATTGCCTTGTGTGACATTCCATATAAGCACACTTTCTCTTCCCAAAATGAACAGCTTTTTCAGACAAAGGTCATTGACTATACCTCACATAGCATGTAATACCTGATATAGATCTGTGTGTATAATCAGAGCTTAGAACATCTTTATTCTGTTAATAAAGCCCATTATTAATTAGTTGTTTCTCAAATTATCAGTTATATAATGTATTCATCTATCGCAAGATTGTGACATTTGGTCTTTACATGAGAGCAAATATCATAACAGTCACAAATCAGGCGTTCAACAACAGCAAACATGTGAGAGGTCTTTGTAAAGAACTTGTTGAGGAGTGAGAAGAGAACTTCTTGTGTATTTTCTTTTCTGGGCATTTAAGCTATTTACAGTGGCTCTTATTTCCATCAGCTTGCTTTTCCATATTCTAATTTAACAGAGAATGTGCTTGAGTTGTTTCTGATGCTATAATTAGATGAAGTATAGCTTCTCAAGATTCAAATCTAGAACTAAAAAAAAATTTTAAATATCACTTCTACCTTCCTTATTATTGTTCAAATAAGACAGGAGACACTAGCACAGAGCTTTGTTCTAAATAGCTGTAAATATACAGAAGGCAAATAGTTTTGTGTCTACACAATCATTCCCAGAGAACTGGCTACCATGAAACTCTGGTCATTGCTGAATTCACACTCATCAGAGAAAGGTTCTCAACAATTTTTTAAATATCAAATTGAATAAATGCATATTAATGTATTTATTCATCTCTGTTCATAGAATGTAATGGCCATGGATTAAATAAGTGTCTGTGGAAGCTTACACATGAAATGAACTAAAAACGCTAATGGCAATAACAGTGACCATTTCACAAGTGAAGATAAAGGAAGAAGGGAAAGGTTTGTGTCAAAGAGGCAACACTGAACACATGAGAACAGTTATTTAAGGGGATTGTATTGTTATTTGAAAAACGTAAAACCAAAATGCTAAATATGGGTGTGTCTTTTTAAAATATGTAATATTGTCTATTAGTAAAATTAGAGACAAGAATCATTCATTCAAAATATTACTTCTGAAGCTAAATTCCATGGTTAAAAAGTTAAAAATCTGCTCTAAGCCAAATAGAATGTTTTTCTGTTTCATTTTGAAAAGAAATATTAATTGTGAAGTAATTTTCAAACTTTTTATTTACTAAAAACTAAAACAGGATGGAGCACAAATAAACTGAAGAAAAATTAATTTTATGTAATATTTCTCAAGTCTACCTTTTCTATCAGAAGCCAATTGATAGCGAATAATTTGAAGAAATCAGTGGCATTAAGGTAAAGAAGAAATTCAAGTCTTTAAAACTAGGAGCCATCTTATTTTCTGAAATTTGATCCAGAATGTAATTACTAAGTTTATTTACTTCTATGCCAAGCAAATTCACGAAGGATGCCAAAATTTCATTAGCCACGTTCTTGTCCTCTTGGTACATGTTGATAGTAAAATGGCAAGAACACATTTTCCTTGCTATGCTCTGTAAGATAAGCATAAGCATGCCTGTAAGCGTGCTCTATGAAAAGATGTTCTGTGTGCACAGCCGGCAGAGCCAAAGACGGATAAAGTCAAAATCAGTAAAAGATTCAATGCTGTGCTTACTATGTGTTTATGGATTACTTGATCTTCACTCAGACTTGATTGCACCTGATCTAAAATCAGTCCACAATACTATGCTGTATCAGTGGTCTTTTACCACCCTAACAATATTGTAGAAATGCCAGCTACTATCTTCTCTGGAGAAAAGGAAGAATTTATTTCAACATTTGGTCTCCCATTGCTCTATATTGCTAAAAAGGTAAATTGGTGATAAAGTGATAATATGATTCAGACTGCTTCCAGTAGAGATGTGATTTTTCTAAATCAAAGTGAAAGCTTTGTAATTTTGTCATTTAGAAAAAGTAATGAAAAGATTTGGGTGTAATATAATGAAGAAAATTGAACTTCTGAAGAGAAAGGAAATAAAACTAAAAATTAGCAAATAAAAATATTTATATTAGAAAAATCCAGACAAATGATTTTTATAGTTTTATGTTAGTTCGAATCTGTATTGTGGGAATGAGGGAAAGAAATTTATTTTTTTCATATGTCAAGGAAAATAAAATAGCAAAATGGCTTAAAGACTATAACTAATTATACATAGAAGCAAGTATTTAGACACTGGCAAGATTGGAAGAAAAGTTTGAAGTAGTTAAAGATAGAGCCCTGCATTAGAAAATATATGAGCCTGACTTCAACTCCCCTCGCCTGATACCCTCTTTATGTCTACCCCATCCCATTCACAATTAAGCATAGGTTCTATAAATGATAGGTACCTACCTCCAACATGTCACTTTCATAGATGGGATTTTTAGCAATTTCTACAACATATGTGGCCATAGATATGTAAACAAATGTTTTTGGCCTCTGAAATTGATGGCCATGCATTTCTACTTCACAAATTATCCTCCCACTTAGGAATCATAGGTGAGTTTCCCAGGATCTTCCCTCCTATCATTGTCTTTCTTCCTACACCTGGCTTTTCCCAAACTTCTGCACAGGAAGTATGCTTTTCTACTCACCTAGATGTCTCCTCTTCTCTCTCTTTTTGCACAAATTCTTGTTTTCTCTTTAATGCTTTGTTTCTGTTTCCTCACGTGGAATAAAAAGTACAGTTTCTCCCCATATGTCCTGCCCAATCACACAGAAAACATTGTGATCAAATGCAAGAGCCCCCTCAGGAGTT
This sequence comes from Mormoops blainvillei, assembly GCA_004026545.1. NCBI lineage: Eukaryota > Metazoa > Chordata > Mammalia > Chiroptera > Mormoopidae > Mormoops > Mormoops blainvillei. The sequence goes on from PVJD01000486.1 coordinate 267,050, forward strand.
AGCCCCAGACATTTGGATTGCAGCATCTTTATGCTCTCTTACTCTAGAGCTCTAGAGGAACAACTCGTTTTGACCTGATTTTCAAGCAAACAATTTAATAAACATTTGTCGGGTGCTTATTTTGTGCCAGGCTCTGTGCTGAGCCCGGGGAACTAACCGTCAGTGAGCTGAAGACCATTCACACCAGTGGCCCACTGGAGAAGACAGGCAGCGACAGACAGGTCACGCTATTGCTTGGCGGTGTAACAAAATGCCAGCAGGGTGTTGTAGCAACAGATACTTCTTGCTTTTGAAAGGTCCACGAGTGCATTTTAAAGTTCTTTATAGCACATTAAAGATCACACCTGCCAATTATTTGATATAAACTTGCTGGAAAATAAGGAAACCGTGTAACCTTTCCTGTTTCATTCCATCCTCTTATTCTCCTTAGCTGCACCTCCCATCGACCACAGCCCTTTCTTTCTCTCTCCTTGTCGCTACACCTGTGTTGGTATCACATGCCACACCTGACGTTCTGCCGCTGGCCTCATGCCCTTGCTTGTACTACCTCACTATCCCTATCTCGGTTTCTCACTGTCTTTCTCTGCCAAGAGAAACAACAGGTATAATGATATTGAGAGCGGAAGCCACAGTTTCTTAAAACTAAGACAAGAAGGAATATAGAAAAGGAGGAAGATCGAAAGGGGAATAGTTGTCTTTATAAATTCAAAATATGAACAAAGGGAAATTTACTTGCGAACCAGCTTGGCAGCTGTGTCCCCATACACACAACACACTCAAGGTCGCATGCAGTCATTACTGAGAAAAGGAAAGAGAGCCTCCATAGCAGTTGTCCTCTCCCCTGGGTATTATTAGTTTGACAACAGTAAACTGCTAAAGAAAAGAATGACACTGTATTTTCCCATTAAATCATCCTGACCTTCATTTACAATGCCGCGCGAACCTCGATTCTGTCCTGTACATTCGAGGCCAATATTCTATTGTTAAGACACTACTTACTGCATCCTGCTAAGAACCCTTGTATTTAGCAAAGGTGTCCCACATATTCACCTAAAAGTGCATTTTAAATAGATGCAGCTGGCTCCCTGGGGAGGAGTCCAGTGTCACCCCCTCAGGACAGCAGTGATAGCTTCTAGCTTCATTGAGCTTCCCAGATCTGTTATCTGGAGAAACAGGTAAGACCTGGGATGATCCATAAAGAGGTGTATGCAAAACTGCTTTTCCCCAGAAGGACTTAGACAACTCACAGGTATTGTGTTAAATCGGCCCAGTGGGTCAAAACAGTGACTAGAAAAAATATTGCAGATGTTGTTAATATCTGAACAAGTGATCGGAAAAAAATAAAGAAGAAAAGCATTTCTATCAGTGACTATCTGTCATGTTAAATACAGAACTTAGAGCCTCTCGGGACTTTCTCCCACCACCCTGTATACAGAACATACGTGCCCCCTGCCTAGTACCCTCTTTGTGGATGGATTTTATTTCTATTGTGATGTGTGCAATCGCTGTTATTATCATGTGGGAGAATACATCTAAATGTCGTACTAATTTTTTTAAAAAAACAGCCGGACTCTCTCATACCGCCGCTGTTAGAAGCAAGGACTAGGGCCCTGTAAAGATTGCTGTTTGGCCTCAGGTTTCACTCACAGTGTGTCAGTGAGCTGAGTTATGAAGGGATCTTTCATATACTGGAGCTTACAGTTCAAAAGTGACTTTTATTTTGGGGGTAGAATTAGAGCTTATGCACAAGTGCGTGCACATGTGTGTGTATGTATTTTCACGTAGCAGTAGATACAAATAGGTACACTCAAACAATTTTGTTTATAGCATTTGTTTTTCTTGAGTTAATTCATGTACATGGGAAATTATGTAACCTCCAATGAATTCATTTATAATAGATTGAAAATATCCAAGGGCAGAAGACTGCTGGGAAGGTAGGAAGAGAGGCTGTAAGTGTGGCATTGCTAATTGTCTCAAAGTTCTTTGACCTTTTCTTTCTTTTAAGTGATACTAACACCCACAGCAAGGCTATTAGATTAGCACCATGAGAAATATTCTCTCTTTTCACTTAGCAGAAATATACTCGGGAAAAGGATGCTAATTTAATGTCTATACTAACACTGACAGAGAAAACGAAGGGGTGTAATAACCTGATTTAGGATTTACCAAGGAACATATATTCAGAGATCACATTCATATTTTGCTTGTCTGTTTGCTCCACTTTGTACTTGATGATATTGTACAGCCCTTTACAAGAAGGGACTCGAATTCTCCGACCCTGCCCCTAATATCCACTTGTTCCTATGAGAACGGGAATAAATGCTCCCAGTCGGAGACACAGACTTCAGAACTTCTCAGGACCAAAGACCTGGTTCCAGCAGACATCACATTGTTTTCTAGAATCCATCAATAAACCAATGATAGCTGATTAAAGAAACCTTGCTTATAATAACTGATTAAAGAAAACTTGCTTACCAATTGGATGAAACCGGGAAAAGGGTCATTGCTAAGTCCAGTGGCCTAAGTCCATCATCACCCAAGTGAGCTGTCATCAGTGTGCTGTATGCCCTTAGTGACAACGGTGCACTTATTTAGTAATCGATCAGGATGTGATGGAGAGTCAGCTCTACTTTAGCAACATGAGTTCATTGCGTCCAAGTGAGCAGTCTCGATAAAGACCAGACAAATGCTTTTTTTTTTTTTTTTTTTTTTTAGTAGAAAGCGAAAAGGACACCAAGAAAAAAGAATCCAAACACAGCAACAGCGACTTCTACCTAGGGCAGACGCTCATAAACTCTCCTAAGCAGAGGCTGACTCATGGGGGTTTGTGGCTAAATCTTGGGCAGAGCAAATGCCAGACGATTCTCCGGACTCTCCCAGGGCTGAGAGTCCATGCGCATTTGCTGATCTTGTGAAGCCAGCATCCTCAGCCATCAGCAAATGCAGGGTGTGCAGCGCTGCGCTCCTGCAGCATTTGCGCTCACAGGCCGCTACCCCCTTTCTCACCGGCTCGCGTGGCCTTTCTGTCTAAAGAGCGCAGCGAATGCTGCACACAACAGAGGCTTGAAGTAGCTATTTCTCCGATCCAGAGGTTTAAAGGATTGAGTAAGAATCTGACTTTAATTTGCTTTGGATAAAGGCTAATTACAAGGATGTGCATTCTCAGGGCCTCCATTCTTTGGTAGACGAGATATTCTTTTTGATATACATTCCTCCAGGGCTTATCTCTTATTTCCTACTGTTCCCACCTACTCATCCACTTGAGGTCAGATTTATCGGAAAGGGATTTTGGCTTATCCATCTGTAATTGGGCCTATTTAATTTCTTTGTAAGGGCAGGAACAATGCCTTATCAGTGAAAACTTGGCCTCCTTTACCATCAGGTTTTCAGCTTCCATTAGGATCATAGTAAGCTTAGCTAAAGGAAGGGGGGAAAATCAACTCTCTCTCTAAAGGTCAGCCTTCTTAATGAAATGAAAACTCAGGCAGTAGCATTAGAAAATGAAATGACTGTAGCCTGCACTCTTTCTGAGACCATACAGAGTACCCAGCTGATCGCAGAAAGCAGGGCAAGCCGAATTATCCCCGGGTGGGTAAGGGCGAGGCTGCAGCATTACAATGGTGGTTCCTTTTTTGCAAACAAGTAGAATTGAATAGGAGTGTCTGCGCATGATGGAGCCCTCCAGCGCTGAAACTGTGCTCTGTGTCCAGTGCACCTGATATTCACCTTTTCTCTGGCTTACCACCAACACGGTGGCCCCCACCCCCGCCCCTTTCTACTTTCGCCACCACTGTCTTTTGGTCAAGGTCAAAGTGGAGGAGAAATCAGTAAAGAGGCTCTGAGCTAGGTGCTTTCACGTTTAGGAGCTCACACAAACCGTGTGACAGAAGGGTCACCACTTTTTTTTTTCTTTTTTTTAAGAAGAGCAAACTGAAATTCAGAGAGGTTAATTATTTTGCCCAGGGTCACACAGCTAGTAAAGTATCAGGCTAGATGGGACTGTCTGTCACTAGCGCCCATTCTCTTTCCATAAGAGCTACTGTTTGTATTGCTCTGGCTTCCTTCCCACTGCCTCGCGTGGGGTCTCCTGGGTGGCACTGGAGGACCACACAACACTTTCGCAGGATCACAATAGAGACTACTCTGTCTAGACTTTCAGCCTAACTCTGTCCTTTGATTTTATTGTTCTTTTCCAATAAGACCCTGGCCACTGCTGGTTGGTCAGGCGTTCTTCCAAGACCTCAGAAGAGTAAGTGAGTCTACGGGTTTTCCAAAGCAGTGAGAGACTGCAAGGATTGACACTGACAGTTAATTCTAACTCCCCTCCTCAGGTGGCTGCATGCTTCCTTCCTTCTGCTAGCAGTTTCATGGTGAATAGTGACACTGTGACATTGCTCTCCATTTCAGAAATTAAAGAATTCTGCATCTGTGATTTTATTCATTGATTATATTTATATCCAGTCAATAAATATGCTGATTGTGCTTATTCTTTATTAAGCATACAGGATCTCTTAAATCGTTAAAAACTATCACGTAATCCTGAAAGAGTTAAAAACACACTCCAGACTCTAATTGTTTTCATATAGACAAAGGATTCTAATCAATTATACTTATCAAAAGTCTTGGATTTGAAGGCTCTTTCAGAGAATGAATTCCTGTTGAGGCACAACTGCCATGCTGCATAATTCTGTGGGCACTGTCTACATCGAGCTCCAGGGGGAGCCATTGAGATTTTGTGATGCGGTGGCATCTTCCAAATGGAAGGCAAGGCTTTAAAGCAATGGTTTGCATTTCCGGCTGCAATTAGAATTGCCAGGAGACCTTTCAGGATCAATGCCTGAGCTTCACTTGAGGCAATTAAGTTAAAATCTCTGGGGTTGCATCCAGGCATCAGTAATGTTTTGTTATGATTATTTTTTAAATCATTGGTTGAGAGAATGGGATCTGGAGAGATGGAACCTGTTTGTCATCTGTAAATAAGGATATGAATTGTTCTCATTTTACAGTATTGCAAATACAATCCCTACCATTGCATTTCTAGTAAGCATTTTAAAACTATTATTATTGTTGTTGGGAAATATATCACTGCTGTTCAAATTCTTTAATATTGTATTTTTTAAAGTAAAAAGGATAATATATTACCAATTAAGCCCATTGTTGGCTCAGAGAAAGGTGTGTAAAATATGATTAATATAAGATGCATCAAAAGATAATTCAGGCAGTCAAACCTGCAGAAATCCTACCAAACTCTGAATGTGGAGCATTCACTAACAATAACACCTGGCTAATGCCGGGCAACGAGCCCCCTGCCGCTGGGTGCTCATTGGAGCTTTGCCCTTGGCTAACTTTTCTTTCCATTCTAACCATGCTCTGCTTTATCTCGCATGTCCACATTACTTTAATTCTCTCTCAAACACCAAGCCTGGATTTATAGTGACCTATTAGTAACCTCTGGTGACCTCAAGGACTTCAAAGTTAACCCCCTAACTATTATTGTAGCAACAATTGTGGGATTTATGAACTGACTCTTAGTTTCCTACATGATTTATGATATTAATGCATTTTAAAAAGATAATCATTAGTCTAAAAGTAGGCATTATTCTAATTTTGGTTTGTAATTCCACATTTTGATTTCTATATAACTTATGAGACTAATGCATTTAAAAGAATTATTAGGTTATGGTTTTTGAACACACAGTGTATAAAAATGTAATTTTGTGACACCAGCAACCATTAGGGGTAGGGATGAAGCTATAGAGTAACAGAGATTTTGTATGTTATTGAAGTTAAGCTGGTATAAATTCAAAATAGTGTGTGATAACTTTAGAACATTAAATGTAATCCCCATGGTAACCACAAGGAAAATAGCTACAAAATATAAACAAAAGCAAATGAGACAGGAATTTAAACACTTCACTACAAAAAAATCAACTGAATGCCAGAAGAAAGCAGCAATGAAGGGAATGAGAGGCAGGAAAGCTTTAAGGCACAGAGAAAACAAGAAGCGAAACGACAGAAGTTCTTCCTCACCGGTAATTACTTTAAATGTAAATGAATTAAACTCTCCAATCAAAAGATAGAGATTAGCAGAATGGACATAAAAACATGATCCAACTATTTGCAGTGTACAGGAAACTCACTTTAGAGCCAAAGCAGCAAATAGATTGAAAGTGAAAGGAAGGGAAAGGATATTCCATGCAAACAGTAACCAAAGAGAGCAGGGATGGCTATATTAATATCAGCAAAATAGGCTTTAAATCACAAAAGACTACAGGAGATGTACAAGGACATTATATATTTTAGAAGTTTCCATACAGCAAGAAAATATAACAATTAAACATTTATGCACCTAATGACAGATTACCAAAATATGTAAAGCAAAAATTGACAAAATTGAAGGGAGTAATAAGTTGTTCTAGAATAACCATTGGAGACTATAGCCACTCCAAAATGGTCATGGATCCACAAATCAAAGTGAAGTTGGTAGAATTAGCTGACAATACAATGGATTTATGTTAGCTTAACTTGCTTATCCTCAAGAAAGCATGTTTTTTTTCCCTTTAGAAAGGAAAGTGAAAGAAAAACAAAAGAAGAGGAACAAGAAACGGAAAAGTACAGAGGAATAAGTGAGATAGGCAACAAAAAAAAGAAGAAAGCAAAGGCCGGGGAGACGAGGAAAAAGTGAGAAGCAGTCATGGCAACTTGTAATCAAATAATAAGAAGCCCCTACATTGGTTTCCTCCCTCCAGCTACAAGACAGGCTCTGGTCCAGCTCTCACATTACTTGTCACACCTTACTTACCATTGCAAGGGACCTGCAGGCCAATGTGCCTGCCCCAGATCCTTTTCAGAAAATGGAGGGATTATGCCTAGAGCCCTCATGAAAAGGGAAGGAGGGCAGGAACCAGTGAGCCGCTACCACTGACCCTGAAATAGATACTCATAAATCATCGTCATCAAAAGAAGTTGTCCATGACTGTTACCCAATTCCATTAATGTTACGGATGAGTGTTAATTGCCCGTGGCCATGTTCAAATCACCTGGAGGGGAAAAAAGAACATAACAGAACCCACCCTTAGAGATTCAGATTTAATTGGTCTAAAGTAGGCCTGTATGTTTTTTACTTAATAACCAAGGGATTATAGTGTGATCTCAGGCTTAGGGCCACCTTTATAAAATGAAAATGTCTAAAATATGCTGCTGGCTTATTTATTGATAAAATAAAATTTTGACTGTTGTGAACTCTTAATTTTTATTTCCTTGAATTCAAGGGCGTTTTCTTAATGCTTTGATCTCATTCATCTGACAGCATAAAAACCATTCATCAAATTGTTTTTAACACATATACAAGGCACTGTGTAACAACTTTTGTATCTTATTTCATTTTAGCCATAGTCTTACAAAGGAGCTTAAGTCAGCCTGAATCCAAAGCCTTTAAGTCCTTTTTATTTTTTTGAAGGTCACAGCATCTTGTCTTATTTGTCTTTTTACTATTAAGTTGTAAGAGTCTTCATACATTTTGGATACAAGTCCCATTTGCAAACATTTCCTCCCATTCTGTAGGTGTCTTTGAGTCTTGATCAAAAGTCCAAACTCATACCTCTGTCATTGCCCTTCTCAAAAGGGTTTTGGTATCTTGTTTTCCACAACTAGTACCAAGCTGTTTGTATGGAATGAGAATCAGCGATTATTGATCCCATGCCAATCCACTCTTCCCTTCCAGATTCATGGGAGAAAACTTACCCATATCAGAAACAGAATGAACTGCCTACTGCTACTATTCTTCTAATGCTGCTGTCGGGGGAGCTTCTGGCAATATTAATTACTCTGCTTTTAAGAAGATACAGTGAGGGTATACATATCTTCCTAAATTCTTACATCTTCTTTTAATAGGCTGTAAACATTCTTGGCTATCATCAGAGCAAGCTTTAAGGTTTCTCCTTTTTTCACCATCAGAGCACTTCATGAAGCACTTGAGTGAAAGACGGGATTTCCCAAAGGCAAGTTCAGGCACTGCTGATAATAGTCCCAGAATAGTGATGTTGAAATGAACAAGCGGAAAGAATCCCAGAGCTGCATTCAGAAGATACAGACTATAGCTGACTTGGAATTCTTCCAAGCTGCATGACCTTGAACAGATTGTTTAACCCTTAGAAGTTTCAATGTCTTTACCATGGAGATAGTACTTTCTGCCCCAGGCCGACCACAAAGTGATGGAGTGACCACATCAAAATGCACCTTCAGGAAGACATTTTGTACTTTTGAAAAGTACAGGGCAAATGGATATTTTTGTTCCCCTTCTCTCTGTCACTTGCCTCTACCCCTCTCCATGAGGTACCTGGACTCACTAAGCACCAACATCCTAGCCAAAACTCCGTGAGAGAGAAGATCCCAAGTGGCTGAGGCAGCCAATGCAGGCAGGCGGAGGCCAGAGGTTAGCCTGGGCTACAAGGACCAGAGAAAACAGTGATGCACTAGGAAAAAGAGTCAGGGGAAGGTGATACCTCCACCACGCTTTCAAGGATTGATTTTGCAAAACTTTACAAGTATTTATTTCTTATAAGCATGCAGGTTTGATGGCACCTTTAAGTTTTCTTTATGGAGTAATCAAGCAATTCTAAGAAATACGGACAAGGTTATCAAAAATGCTACAACAGGAAGCTCATTTGAGAATGCCTAATTATATTGGGAGAGAAAAATCAACACTGGATCCCCAGATGCTGAAAATATATGACCAAGTATGATCAACAACACAGTCCCAGAAAAGAAGTAAGACAGCATTAGGAAGTCTGGTATGCTTACTGACATTTGTCCGACTTGCTATAAAGGAAACAGCAGGAGTTAAAACAAAATGAAGATGTTTCTAACATGCCATAGTAACAAAGCCTGAGCCCAGGGAACCCTCTGACATGTATCTTTATTCTGCGTATTAAATTAATCAAAGAACGGTAGATATTTCTTACTAACAAGTAACTATCAGTATGGTTGTTATCTCAAATAATTTTCAGTACACTTCACAAGATGATTACTATTTATCTTCGGCGTATTGGAAAATGGAGACTCAAAAAGAGAGGGCTCTGAAGTGCATGGCATCTAATGGGTTTTTGCTTGCTTTCTTGTTTATTACCCTTTTTCTTCTTGAAATCAAAGATTGTGTTGGCTTAATAATTAACTGTAGAAGAATGCTCTTTTTATTTTCATAATCTATATTCTTTGCAAATTGTATAGGCAAAGACTGAAAAAAAATCTATTTCTTTTTGCTTAGTTTCAAGTAAGTGAAAATTGGGGGAAATTTATAGCCCAAACAGAACTTTTTTTATAGCTAGGAAACCATAAAAATAAAATTTCCAATAGAAAAGAAGAAAGTTTGTGGATTAATAATAAATATGATTATAACTAATAATGAAACATGTATTAATAGAAATGAAACAGCATTATATTTCACCAATATGTTAATATGCTTGTCACAGAATTATTTTTGAACCCATGTCTATTTGGAAAAAGTATGCTGCCTTTAGCAAAAGACTTTTATTTTGCAAGAGTTTAAAAACAATAATGTAAATGAGATGCTCTTATAATTTCTAATGCTAGAACAGCATTGAACTGTATCGTTGGTGATATTAACAACCTTTATTAAGAAGTCATTTAATGATAATGCTAACAAATCAGTGTCTTTTTGAGTCAGATTGACACAACTCAAGACACAAGCATAACTGATATTCCTTCAGTAAAATACAGAGTATAATCTGCAAAGGAACATCTGATATTTATAGTAAAATTGAGGTCAAGGACTTGGCAAAATATGTTATAGACTGTAACTAACAGATGTTCCCAGATTAAATCACATTTCTACTAAAAACTAAAGAGATGCTTAGCTGATAGAACCTAGAATCACAGAACTGTTGCACCAAAAGAGATTTTTAGATCTAGTCATTCCCGTTATTTTAAAGCTGAGGAAACTGACAGGCTTAGTGGTTAGCCCAAAGTCCCGGAGTTGGTTGTGAAGATCTGGACTAGAACCCAAGCTTTTTCTACTATTCTAGGTTCTCTTTGAATTGTGACAAATGAAGGGACTTTTTAATATTTTACTTAAAAATATATTTAGGGCACTCATCCTGTGTGGTAAAATTAGATACGAGAATAGTAACAAAACAGACCATTACATCTTTGGGATCTTACCTGTTTCCTGCTCCTGGCTATTGTCCAATCTCATATTTAATAGTAAAGTCCAGATTTCAGGAATGCTATCATTCTCTGGGTAATAAAAAAAAATGATGTCAAACTAATATTAAGTCGGCAACACACATTAAAAAAAATTCTGTAGTACCATTAAAAATCGGCAAATATTAGCACCGGGCTAGCCTGTGGGTGGCAGTTCTTCAAATTCAGATGATGAACAAACACTTTCTCAGTTGATATTTCACAAGATTTAATATATTCCAGAGTTTGGGTGTTAATAGTAAACTTCTAAGAATCACAAATGATTTGGCAACAAATGGGCAAATACACTAGCAAAATAAAAAACACTATAGTGTTTCATATGCTTTCTCTCATGAATAAACCCACTTGACAATGAAGCAGCAACATACTTAGAGGGAAAAATAAATGTTCTAAAATGCAACTAATTTATCACTTGTGATTGTTATGACCTTATAGACTAGAAATTAGAAAATCTTCATTCTTTTATAATCTGTCATGTCAGGAGGGATTCTGGCTCCAACTTTTCCCTGACCTACTGGGATGGACTTTCTACAAGACATACCAATAGAGTGAGAAAAATACCGTTGCCGTTCATCCCAATAATGAAGATGCGGAGCTAATAATCTCTCCCTATCTTTGCCAATGGCAGAACTGGTCCTTGTACCCTGTAACCTGGGACTCAGTATGGACCCGTCACTTGTGCCCATTCCCCATCTCTAATCATTCAACTTTATCAAGACTGTATCTCACTGCCTTAAGTTTACTTCAGTGGTTCGAAAATGTATGGGTATCAGAATCTCCCAGGGGACTTGGTGAAAATATAAAAGTTGAAGGAGGATAGATCTGTGTCCCATCCTACTTCAAGGATTCTGGGCCTCTGTGAGCTTCATTAGCTGTAGGTGATTATGATATGCAACAGATTTGAGAGACATCACTATAGTGCATGGTCCTAATATCTCTCTGCCAGATAAATGCATTTGCTTCTTGATTCGTCTGCTTGACTCCAGCATCTTGCCACACCAGTCCATCTTTCAGCCAGTCAACAAACCTGAAAAAGTCCAAGCTTGAAAAAGAAAAAATTAATTGTTGCTTACCACACTGAAGAGTAAGTCCAAATGTATTATTCATTGAAGGCCTTTCAGGATTTGGCTTTTGTGGCCCCCTCCTGCCTGACTTTTCATCACTCCAAATCACGTGCACACTCCCCTCATGCACAAACTTTCTCAGAGTCTAGGTCTTTTTCTAGGTCATATTCAACCACATATTCATTCAAAAATTATTTACTGTGTTCTTACCATTCGTAGAGCAGTGGATCTAACACGGGGAATCAGGTGGTGAACAGATGGCAATCAAACCGTGCTCAAGGAGTGAAGAATACAAAAAGGAACACATTTAATTTATCAGACTTGGGATAAATGCTATAAGGAGTAATTATAGTGTCTTATGAAAGTATATAATGGGGGCCTCGCTGGCCTGGCAATTTTCAGAGGTAGCTTCCTCAAGGAAGTGATTTTTGAGCTAATGCTTGGAATTTGGATAGAAGTTCCCAAGACAAGTGGCAGGAAGTTCAGAGGACCTTTAAAGTTGGAACGGAATGTGCAAAAGTCCTGCAATGGAAGGAGAAGAATATGTTTCAAGGAACCGAAAGAAGGTTGTATAGGTTAAATCAAAAGGAGAGAAGGGGTGAGTGGTCAGAGACAAGGTTGGTAATCGGGTCAGAAAACCAGTATAGTTTTTCTTTATTCTAAGAAAAATGGAAAGTTATTAAATACTTTTAAGCAGATAATTGTACCAGGTTTGCATTTGAAAAGATTATTGTGAGCACAATGTAGAGAACGGATTAGAGGATGGAAAGCACAGGCCCTCTGCTACTTTAAGGAAGGCCCCTGCAGCAGCCCAGGAGGACAGAGAGGGTGCTGGGTCTGGGCTCTGGTCGCCAAGGCTGCAGCAGGAAAGCTAGTGAGGGAAGGTGTGCTTGGCACGCACCCAAATAATCACCTTTTCCCCCACCTCATCCTTTGGTTTCATCCACAAGGGCTCGATTAAATTAGGTTTTCTCCTCTGGGTTCTCTTAGCACTAGGCATTTACTATTGCTACATTTTAAATATTGAGTTATACATCTTCTATATGGAAATGTTAATTACTAAGGACATTGGCTATGTTTTATCTCATCTCCACTGCCTGACTAATTCTACGTTTCAATAAATGTTTGGATGAGTTAACCATGGATGGACCAGCCACTTAGAACTGGCCCTCATAATTGCCACTATAGACCTCCATTTTATCACGTAATAAGTAACCTCTTCCCCTCACCCATTGTGAGTCCTTGGAGCCAAATCTCAACAAGCACATCTTTTTCCTGGAACTGAGGATATAATGAAATGGAATCAGGCAGATTCCATTAGGAAAGGTTTAATTGAAAAGGATTTCACGAAGGGAATTTCCATAGATGCTGGGGCAGGCTCGAAGGACCAATAAAAATATATAAGGCACCCAGGAACTTTGGTATTAGGAAACCCCTACCACCTCTACACATAAGATGATAAGGAAGGGTAAGGATAGTGTTGATGAAGCGAAATGAGACACAGAGCTATGTGTGGGTCTGCCCGACAGAAGTTGTGGGCATGAGAGTAGCCACTGCCAGGGCTGTGGCCAGGCAGGTCGTGAGCGGGTGGCGGCAGGAACTAATATGCCAGTCGGCCTCTTCTCCCAGCCTTCCACGGCTTCCCGGGGCCTCTCATTGACTGAGCCCATTGGAAAGCCAGAGGACAAGGGAGGTCAGGTGGTCCTGTTCTTGAGGCTGATCTCTCAGGCCACTGAGCAGGATACAGAAAGGGGAAGGACAGATCTAGGCGGGCAAATGGAGAATAAGCAGAACAGAAAGGAAAGGTTCGCACAACTAATAAACCACGGGGAGTGAACTTAGTTAAACCAGAGAAGTCAGTCCAATAAAGCTTTCTCAGTGCGGATGTGGACCGGACAGGGGCCAAAACAAGAACATGGAAAGCTCCAACAGGGGATTACAGAATGCCCTTGAAATAACAGAAATAATGGCCAAAAAAAAAAAAAAAAGATGAAGTAAATGGGAAAAGGGGAGGACAATATAAGCAAATGCTCAGGCCTAAATCCTTTGCTGGTCTTTCACATTTTTGACCTCAACTGTATTTGAAGGGGAGTAATAGAACCTTTCCAATCAAGAAATCAACTAATCTCAATATTCACTATGTATATATATATATATTGCTATTATAACTGCAATAAAATACCTTTTTACTATCTGCTACTCAGAGGCCCTTATCTCATATACTCTACTTAATTTGGTTTAAAATATTGAAAACTCTATGACCTAGGAGTGTAAAACTAAGTGAAATTCCATATATCCAATATCAATTGAAACATTAAATTATGAACATGCACAGTTACTATTGATCTGTGGAGAATTTACTATGTATTAGGCAAAGGTTAATACAAACCTGGATATGGAAGACACTATAATCCACGACATCCTGGAAAAGAGCCTAAGCCTTATAAAAGAAGGTGACCCGGCCTACATGACAGACAGAAAGTGGGAAGAGTCAGCTCTCTCATTCTGGAGCTCTGAGGCTCTCCCCCTCCATGCCATAGCCTAGTGAAATGATGGAGCAGCCCGAAGTTAGGGCTAAAGAACTGGTTGCTAAGCTGCATGTCTAGATACAGGGGTAGTAATGAGAATTTTACTCCCTTTTCTAATCCATTGCGAAAACATATCAGAAAAGAAGGAAACTTTGAGTTAATTGGTTCAGGGAAATGAGATCGCTTGGTTAAGCAAGAGCACATGATGCCCGATAGATGTTTATTACAGAGGGAAATGAGCCTCGCCCAGGGTCCTGGAGAGAGTGTATGGTCAGCAGGCTGGGCTCAAAAAGTATGTCATCAGGATGGAAAGACTGGAGAAGAGCTTGCGAAAGGAGACATGCATGCAGCCCTGAGGAGCTGTTTGTGGGAAAGATGCTTTGCAAGTCTGCCTTCCTGGCCCACTGTAGACACTCCTTTACACCATCTACCTCCCTGCTTTATTGACTCGTTTCACTTCATCTTTAATTCCAAAAGCAAATTTGATTGCTCTCTGCGTCCCATGCATACCTCTAGGTGATGGGGCACGTAAAGAGCAAGTGACACACCTCTCACAGAGCCTTACCCCGAGTGGAAGACACAGAGCCATAAAACAGCGAGGGTAATCTTACATGACAGGTGTTAAAAGAGCTGCCGCGGGTGCTCTGAAGAAAGAAACGTCTTCATCGTAAAGGGATAGGAAGGGTTTCTTTTCAAGAACTTGGTTTTGAACAATGAGAATTAAATGGGTAGAGGAAAAAAATTGAGAAGTTCTCAAGTAAAGGGAATGGTACCTGTGAAATCCTTGAGGATGGAGGCAAATCTTTTTATAGGAACGGAGGACCCCCGTGGGTCAGGGATGGAAGATGAGGCAAAAGAGCAGGCAGGCGGCAAATCATGCAGGAGCTTGCCTACCACAGCAGGGAATTTGGGAGCAGCCTCAAAGCTCTGGGGAGCCTCTGAAAGATTTCAGTCAGTAGAGTGCTGAAATCAGATTCGAGCTTAGTAAAGGTCATATTGCATGCAATGTGGAGAAGAAATCGGAGGAACTCCAGGCAGGAGCCATCGAAAAGGGGTGGAAAAATTGTCCCCAAACCTGGGCGATTGTGCAAATACTTGGTAATTCCTGACACAGGGAACACAAGGTGGAGAGACAGACTGGACTAGAGAAAATAAGAAGTTTTCAACCTAATTATTTCCCTATAAGTTTCCATCATCCCTCCAACATGCTGAGAAGGGGAAGGGAAAACATATACAACTGATAAAGAGTGGTCATGATTTTCCTTGTGTTTATTTTCTGTTCTTGAAATGACCGTGGACTTCCAGGGAACTGTGTTTATGGGAAATACACAGGAGCAGGAGAGATGAATTAACCTTTAGCTTAACCTCTAGGAGCAACGGTAGTCAGTTACCCATTCTCCCTGCTTTGTTACAGTCTCTGCTCTTCAAGGTTCCAAATCTAGGAAGGTATTTCACAGTGATGGTGACTTTGAGGGGGGAAATCCTAAGTGTCAGGAATAAATGAACTCTCCAAGAATATGGTTTTTACTTTGGTGCACTTACCTTTTGCCGAGTCGCGTCTGCTCTGACAAGATTCACGTTAGTAGGAGGCATGTAGGAGGGAAACGCAGCTCATCGCTGCTTTGGAATGGATTTCTTGCCCGCTTTACCACAGAGAACGGCCCTGATTGATCTGATCAGGGGAGTTTAATTAGCAGAGCAAACAGATTCCTAGGAGAAAGACTAAATGACTTTTGCCCTTGACCTAGAGAAATTACCTTTGCAACCAGTACTTAAAGTTTCTCTGTCTCCTAAATGAGCCTGGTCAATGGTGCACCATTTAAATGAGTTAAATTTAAACTCCAAATATAAAGATTGTAGGGAGGTTTTGTAAACAGATAAATTTCATTTACCTCCCCTCCCATAAAATGGGATAAACACAGCCTGTGAAAAACATCCGTGAGATTCAAGCAAAAATGTACACTATCTCAGTAAATGTTAGTCATTTGAAGAAAGTATAAGATTGCCATAATAAATAATGCTTGATGACAAAATTATTTGGTTATTTTACAGTATTGCTCAAATGGGGAAACAGCACTAATTATAATACTTTCTTTTTACTCTAACTCTGTAGCAAGCAGGATTCTCTGGTTGCAAACATAGGATGCCGATTCTCTAATCTAAGGAGAAAATAAAAACTGTGGATGGTCATGGGGTTGACTCAGAAGAATGAAGGGTAAGATGATAAGGAAGCTGGACGGAGGGAAGAAGCCCTGACCTCTGGGGACCTGGAGTAGTGGGAGCCAACAGATGTCTCTCCTAAAGGCCAGTTGGGAAAAATGAGTTCCTTATCAAGTCGAGTGACAGCTTTTACAGATGATGCTCAGGGAGGAAGGAGCCTGCATGAAAGAGCGTGATGCCTGGGAAGAGGACAGCATGTGCTTCGGAGCTACCGAAGCAGTCAATCAATATGCAGATACTTTAGCTCGCGATGATCCCTTGATAAATTACACAACTCAAAACTGGAAACAGCCCAGTGAATGTTCTCTTTAAAGAACATACCTTACAGAAAGACAGCAGGAGGAATAACTTTTTTTTTTTTAACCTGACTGTTCTACCAAGACATCCATCAAAGTAATGCAAAAATATAGGTTAAATTGTGCAATGATAAACTTTTAAAGGCTGACAAGCCACAGGAGGTCATGGGGGTGGAAGGGGGAGGATAAAAAAGAAGAAGGAGGAAACTTACCTTCTAAGTGGAAAAATAAAACTTGATTTGGGCAGTATTTATAATGAACTGAGAATTAGTTCCTTTAAATGTGTGTCAAATTTTCTTAAAATAAATACCCTTTATGGGACCATGAGGGTACCCAGCCCCAGCCAATGAATAATTTTATTGAACTGCTATTTAGTTCAACACATTTTTCAGACCATAATCCAGGTGACACTTTAGTATTAATTGTCAAAGAATCAAATCCCTAAGTCTTGAGGATGTAATGATAGCATTTATAAGAGTAATTACATGAGACGAAGTCTGTCATTTCCCTAACACCACAACAGAGTAGGGAGAGTAGCTTTCATTCAGGGGCCTGGTATTCAATCTCACATTTGTTATCTATGCAATTTACGCAGCATTTGAACTGTTTTAATTCTCAGTGTCATCACATGAAAGGAGACTGGTAAGGAATCCCCAGCATTGCCTGTCTCACAGGATTGTGAAGTACATCAAGCAAAATGATTGGTGGTAAAACTGCTTTGCCAACTCTACTGCACCCTATAAATCTGAGGACTGATTATATTTATGTTGACATAACTATTTAATAATAAACTTCAGGGAAGGCTTGTAATGCTTTGGATTTCTTGACCAGAGGTCTTAAAAGCAATCTACATAGAACTGACATCCCTCACAACCCTTTGGAGCCATATTTCACAAACTAAAACAACTTTTGTAAAGAGTTACTGTCCGAGCCGAAGTTTACAATGTCACCCTTAAAGGAAGTAACTTATGTCTGTAATGTATCTATCTCCATAAACAATTTCTTTTTTAAGACCATGTGAAACGGCACTAAAAAAAGCAGCAGTTGTGACACCACCTCTGACACCAACAGCATGAGTGTAATTAATATTGGATACAAATATAATCTCCAAGTATGGGAGAGCGAGCTCACTGCTTAATTGTTCCGAAAATGAGAGGGCATGTTCCCTTTAGGCTACATCACCCCGAATGTTTTCAAACTGCCCTTTAATAGAAACCATACTGTATTTTTAGTCTAGAGAAAACAGTGTCTGTGGGAACCACCTCTCCCACCCATGCCTTGGCATTGGGAACTAGTGTCTCAGATCAAGATTATTTACTGATCTCTATGGCAACAATGGGCTTTATCTTGCACAAATCCTAATATCGTAAGGACCCAATGGTTCTTAATATAGTATCTCAACCCTTAAATAACAATCTTGATGTGAACTATAAATACTTTATAGAACCATTTTTTAATAAAATATTGGTATAAAGCTGGAAAATCTTATGTTGCCTGTTTACCAGATTTTCATTCTGGAATAAATGCTTTGCCATTTCTGAGTCTGGGATATTGCACGATGTCCTTACACACATGTAGCAATACTCGATGGAGACCCTGCCCAGCTACATGAGTTACCTAGGTTTAGGGACCATGATCCTCTTGTTTTCCGGGCTTGTGACGTGAAATTAAATCCCTGAAAGCTTCTACAGTGAGACTTGGTCACCTTCCCAGTTGCTAGATGTGTTAAAGCACACTGGCTAAGATTCTAAACCACAACATGAATAGATTGAGTTATACCCACAAATCGCTTTGGGGTCCTCAGGAGAAAAAAATTCTGTATGAATACCAACATGGTATTATTATTTTATCTCCTAGTTAGACCTGACAGTTTTCAAGCCTACAGGATTACACGCACATTTTAATAAAACTCATGTTCCACAGGGCCTACTTCCATACAACGACATTATAATTTTTGTTCAGGAGTGTAGGTGGTGGCGCTGATATTCTACTTCCTTTGACAGCTTCCCTTCCAATGTTTCAAATGCATTAACACACAGCAGGAATAATTGAAAGGCTTTTTATACTTCAAAACCATTCCCTTGTATAATCTCGAATGATTGCTAAATCAGGGTTGAGTGAGCTGTAACTGGCAGTGTCATTCATTGATATTTTTTCTGGTAGACATTTAACATTTCTATGCATTTGAACACTCTCTTTTGGTAATGAAAGCACTGGGGGCCAACTCTTTCTTTGTTCTCTCTTGAAGGCCTGCTGTTCTTTCTCATTTTTCAAGTGCTTCATGAACAAATAAAGTAACCTGGCATCGCTAAGAGCAGTGTTTCAATGCCCTGGACCCGCTGATGTTGCTCTGAATAACCTGCCTCTGCCCTTTGCAGTATAAAAGCAACCAGATGAAAACGAGTGTTGTACATCTGAGCAGAGTGAGAACAGTTCCAGAAACTATAAAGCCTGCCCAGGGTCCAGCTTGCCTCCCGAGGTTCTAAAATGAGTGGCCATTTTTTTTTCCCAACTGAAATTGTCAGTAGCAAATGAATTCTGATCACACTGAGGTGAAAAAATGCATCTTATTCATGCTTGTATTCCATGTGGCAACTGACCGGATCAGTGCCTTACATAGTTACAGAAGTCAAAAAAAAAAAAGAAAAGAAAAGAGAAAAGGAAAGGTGTCTGAATCATCGAATGATCTCTTTTGTTATATAGAGAGGAGGAAGGTTTTCATTTTTAAAAAAGTTTTAATCGTCATAAGGAAATGCTAAACAAAGCACAAAGCATAAGTCTGGGAAACATTGCTTAAATGGTCATGTGTCTGTATTCATGTGCCACGACAGGGGTATGAGATTTAGGAAGTATGGCTAGCAAATAAGAAGGCTTAAAAACACGTATTTGGACAACATATTTGTTTTCCAGTGATGTTTAATTAAATAAGTTATGTTAATGTGCTTTACGAACTCCTAAAATGTGGTATTCTAATGTGAAATATTACAATTATAGATTGTTCAACAATATTTAATGAGTAGCTTCTATGGTCTACCCTCATATATCAATAAAATGATAACATTGGTAGGGACCAGGAAGAATGAAATGACTTTGCTCATAGCTATACAACTACAGAAAAGAGAGAACAACTAATGAAAACAGATGGCAGACTGTAGAGGCAATGTATATGAAAGGCCACTTAATGATGAGGCATTCTTACCTGTCCAATATACAACTGGGCTTTGAAATATATTGTTTCCTTTTTTTTTTCTGAAAGAGCCATTTTATCATTGTAATTTCAAATCATGAAAGCTCAGAAGCTGTCATTAAGAATAAAAATAAATCGAACAACTTTTTTTCCTCCTGTACAGACAGTATTGCAATTTACAGATGCAATGCAAATGTGGCAGCAGAAAGAGACATGAAACAAGAAAGGTTCTCAGTAACTTCCCACCAGAAGCCACTGTTAATTGTATTTGCGCTTATTCTCAGCTGCAGTCACTCAGTCTCACAGTCGGACAGAGCCTCTCATCCAAAACAAGCCTCGAGTTCCTGATTGTTCCATATCAGGCTGCTGCCATTTCCAGCTGTTTCTTGATCAGAACATATTGCTTTCAGATTTGTATCTCTATGTCCCAGAAACAAATACACAAGCACAGAAATACTTTGAAACATCTTACACTTAGCATTGTTATTTGAGTCTGCAACAAATTGAAAACAAACTGCAATGACTAATGTTGTTATTGAAAAATCATAGTTTCCATTTACCTGTATCTGTGGATAAGAAATTTGTTGAGTTTTTAGAACCAGAGATTCTGTCCCTCGTTATGGTTAAGGTTTTACGTGAGGGATGAAAATCCGGAAGAAAAGCAGTGATGTACTGAATCGGTTTCCTTCAGAAAGCAATCTCATTAAAGTAGATTGTAGATAGTTCTAAACTACCTTAAATAAGATAAGCTCTTATTTGGAAAAATATGTATCTCCATGTAATGTCTGTACATTTTTCTAAACACTTGCTTTACCATTTTTTCAGTGTTAATGAATGGCCTAGATGCCATATGTAATAATTTATGGGTTTCGATGGCTTTTATGAATCTCTAGACGTGGTTAGCTTCTATGAAATGTTTAGTAAGAAGTGATTTTTGCCAAGTCTCTTGATTTTTCTCCAGAACCAAGGGCCAGGTGTGTTTGGATAAATGCTCCCCTGCCTTTTCAGCGTCATCATCATCACTCAATTCTCCCAAGTTAGGACCAGTCTTACTGCCCTTACTCAATGTGGTCCCAGCTAGCTTGACGGGTTGCCTCCTCATCCATCAGGGCATCTAAACCCTCAGTCCCAGATGTTCCCTGGGTTCCAACCAGGATGTGCAGAGAGAAGGGCACCACATTCCAAAGTTTTCTCTCTATTTCGTCATCCAACAATTATAGCTAAAACAGTTTGAAAATGCTTGTCCTTATTTCAGCTCATCTCTTCAAGCTCTGCCTACTGTAACAAAAATACCAACAACCAAAACCTTCTTCATTGTACTTCATTTTAGCATTAATGCCTCTGCCTGTTCTGGAGAGATAAGCCACCCTTGGACATAATCATGTTCAACGGGGCTGTGTACACAGGAAGCTAGAATAAACTTTAACTGATACATTATTATAATGAGTAAAGCCTTTCAAACACTGATTTTTTTATAGTCAGTGTCTGGTGACAAATAATCTTCTGAGTGGATTAAGAGAAATATCATTTCACAAATATTTCTTTAGAAATGTGTTTATTTAGGAATGTAACACATTATTAGGTACTACAAACAGATTATAAAGCACATACTGGGCTCAGTTCCTGGAGTCAGGAATACTCTAATCCACTTTAAAAGGAGAACCACCAGTCCTAATAGAGAGCAAAAATAATTGAATACCACCCCTTTTTTTTCTTTTGCTTTGCTTTCCTTTTTAAATGAGACACGGAATTCAATTCTTGAATAATCACGAAGAATGACCCCAGGCCTCCTTGCTTTCTCCTGGAGGGAGGGCCATACGATTAGCCTCCGCGGGCACCTCCAAACCATTAGGGAGCTTGGAGCCCGGGAGGAATTTGAGTGGTTTGGGCTTCTTGTGCTGTCGTTCAAGGGCGTGTATGCAGAAGCTTGGATAAATTCCTTGCAAATTTAAAAACACATACCTTTCTCACAGGTCATTAAGACATGAGTCTGGATAGAAGTGGAGGCAAGAGAACCCGGCACTCGCAATGGCAAAGAAGAATAAAATCAAGCCCTGTGAAGAGAGCAAAAATGAAACAGTTTTACTCAGACCATCTCTTTGGACACCACCAGTTAGAGCCAAATTTCCAACAATGACTTCAAAGCACCCGATCATGTCATCTGACATACCGGGATATAGTCTACCGCCATGCCACCCTGAACGTGCCTGACCTCGTCTGAAATACCGCGATATATAATACGAATAATCGACTACAATGACATCAGGTGAATTAAATATTCTTGTTATATAGGGCTATTTGAATTAAGAGGCCTCCTGGATACAATCTATAATGGTAAGTACACTGATTCTACTTTTCAATGCTCTGGGCAGAATTTAAAATGTATGTGATCATATAAACATAAACATTTTAAAACTAGCTTAAGCCCCAATACTTCAGTCTGATTAGTGATTACGCACTTCCCCTTCTCTTCCTTCTCCTCCACTTCCTCCTCCAATATGCCTCATATTAGATTCAATAGCTAACTTACAAAGTAAAATGTCTACTTAGGAACAAAGAAAATATTATTTTCTTTCAGAGGGTGCCAAGTGAGAATCCACCAACCTGCTTAGCTGTAAACATTTGGTTTTATGATTGTTCTGGTATTTTATTGTCATCAAATCTCATCACATGAAAAAATTAAACCATATAAAAACTTCAATTTTGACAGTGCCCTAACTCCTCTAAGAAACCCAAAACCAAAATGATGAGCCAGCCACCAGAGGTCCTTCGGTTTTCCACTAAAGCCTTCAATTACCCTAACCTTCAACCAAAATAGACCCTTCGCAATTAGCCAGACAGATTCTATACCAAATTACTTCTCTGCTATTATTCAAACTCTTCTTTCCACCTGGAATTCCTGCCTTCTCATTTATCATTTATTCACTCAGGAACTCAGGACATACAATATATACTTGTTGCTTGATCTGTGCTAATGTCTGTGTCTGTCTCAATTCTATTCCTGCTTTAAGAGTGAGGAGTCTAATTCAGAATAATGCAATTATTCCATGAAATCTTACTTTATCTTTCTGACGAAGTGAAATTTATTAACCTATTTATCCACTTATTCAATTAAATATTATATTGAACACCTATTATATACTAACAATACAAGTCCAAAAAAAGAAAATCTGTTCCCTCACTATGGAACTTAAAGTCTAATTGAAAGGCAAAACAATAAAATAGTAATTTCCCTACAAATACAGAGTGGAACGGTCAAAGTATGCAGAGTGTGCTTCAAAAACTTAAATCATAGTGGAAGGGCCATGATTTTTCCAGAGGAAAGAACAGCTGCTGTAAGCCTTGAAATTCAAGGAGAATTAGCTAAATAAAGAAGAAAATGAAGGATATTCCAGGCAGAATGAAAATGCAAAGGGGAAATAGCCTGAATATGAGGAAACCAAAATTTTTCAGTGGTCAGACTGCACATGCCCTGCGAGTCATTTGTAGTGGCTTCCATGAAAGGACCTTGGTGGGTGAGTGACCAGAGATGAGCTTAAGATGTAAACAGGAAGTGGCTCTTTAAACATTTCTGACAACTAAGTTAAATCTATATTTCACCCTGAATGCTTTTGGGGAGTACTGAAATGCTGACCAGGGAATGGCAAAATCAGAATTTGGTTTTGAATGACACCCAAATACTTAAGCCAGAAATCTAAGAGGCAGACATGCTATCACCTTCTCTCCAAATCTCTCACACATTTAATCCACCAAGTCTCAAGTTTCACTGTTAAATATATCTGGGTTCCATCTCTACTTCTTTCCCCTCTGCTGCCACAGTCTGAAACTAGATCAACCAAGATGCCTTCAAGAATTTTTGAAGAATATGCTAACTGGTTTCTTGTCTCTATCATCTGCACAATAACATGAATGCTCTTCTAAAAATAGATATCTGATTATACCATACCTCTCCTTAAAATGTTTCATTGATGTAATCCTAAAAAAGATGATTAAAGGAGGTCCTTCAGAGGACTTTATATCTGAGGTGAGGCCCACAAGATTGATGGAAGCTAACTATGCAAAAACCTAGAGGAAAATCAGAATGACATCATTAATAGAGCAAAAAGGCAATCGAGGGAGTGACAGAAGATATTTCCAGAATAGGGCTTATATGTACAGTTAAAATAAAATAATCATAAATGGCACAAGTGGCTGCCCCTCCACAATAGAGAAGTGAAGAATGACAAGTAACACCAAACAAGTCCTCTAGGGACTGAATGTTTGCGTCTGCCCCAACTCCATATGTTGTGGCCCTAACCCCCAGCATGATGGTATTTAGATGTAACGGGCCCTTAGAGAGGTAATTAAGTAGAGATGACATCACGAGGCTGGAGCCCCCATGATGAGACTGGTTCCATTAGAAGAGGCCAAAACTCCCACTCTCTGTCATGTGAAGATACAGCAAGAAAGTGGCCATCTGTAACCAAGAAGAGGTCCTTCACCAAGAATCCAACTATGTAGGAACCATGATCTCAGGTTTCCAACCTCCAGAACTCCTGAACTTCCTTAAGTGTTTGTTCTTTAAGTCACCCAGTCTATGGTATTTTGTTGATGCAGCCTAAACTAAGGAATAGAATAAGATCCCAATTCGAATGTATGTATACATCAGTAACCAAGGTGCCCAACCTAAATAAAAGGATGAGGTACAGAAAGAAATGATACCTAGTATTATGTAGCTATTTTGTCATCAGTTAGTAATTTCAGTTTGATAAAATGATATAAAGATCAAAGTAGGGCTGCAGTTTTAAGAAAGGCCAAGCAGAATACCTGTAGGCAGGGCAGACTCCAGCCTGCTTGCTAGTTCCCGCTAAAAACCAGAGATACAAGCAGCACCAGTAGGTGGCTGTAAGATGCTTGTAAATGATTTCAACTTAAATTTATAAGTATCATCTGCTATGCTCAAATTACATATCTTCTCTCTAAAGTTGCAGTCTATTTTGTCTGCCTTATTTGTGGGGTTTTTTCCTTGTTTTTTTAATTTGTATTTTTCTGTTTGTTTCTTTCCTGGCAGCATTTAGGAAACTGAATGCTAACTGAAGGGATGAGGCATCTGGTTACCCACACACAGAGCAAATAAAACTGATTTTTGCCATCATTGAACCTGGTAGAAGGAAAACGAGGAAGTACTTTGTAAGAGATAAGAGTTGGTGTAATAAATAAATAAATAAATAAATAAATAAATAAATCCCTAACAAAAGCCTGCTTTTTCTCGGCCAAGAAAGTGTTGTCCTAGAAAGACAAAATATTTAGAAAATATCTGCTTACTCCAGCTAAACACTACAAATAGATACAAGATGGTGATAATCAGAGGATAAACTTTGAAAGCCAGAAAAGAAAAACAAAGAGAACTTCAATAAGGTGATTTTCTGACTTCTCAGCAGAAACAATAAAGGCCAGAAGGCAATGGAATAATACACTCAAAGATTACAAAGAAAAAAACACTGTCAACCAAGAATCCTATAATCAGTAAAGCTGTTTTTTTTTTAAAGAATAAGGCAAAGTAAATACTTTTGCAGATAAACAAAAGATGAAAGAAGTTGATACTAGCAAACTTGCCCTATAAGAAATATTAAAAGTTCTTCAGGCTGAAAGCAAGCAAACCTACAGGGTGATGTGAAGCCACATAAAGAAAATGCACTGGCAAAGGTAATGAAGTAATGAAAGGCACTATAAATGCATATTTTTCTTCTTTATTCTCCCAACCGATTTAAAGAGGAATTGTATAAAATTATGTACATAATATATTGTTAGACCTATAACACATAAAATGTAATATATGTATAATATATTTGCTAATAATACAAAGCAAAAAGGAGGTAGTGAAAACAAAGCTGTATTGGGCTGAAAAAGTGACTACAGATGGTAAAGTAATACAGTCAAAACTCGATTCTCAAACATCTTCCATCTCGAATAATTTGGTTCTCCACCAAGTTGTTCATGGAAAAAATGTCTCGGTTGTCAAACAAAACTTCGGCTCTTGAGCCAACAACCCTTCCATGCTGATACCTGGAAAAAATGATTGTGTCTTCAAACACATCGTTTCTCTTCTTGGACAGACTTCCAGAATGAATTAAGTTTGAGCACCAAAGTTCCACTGTAATTGTAACAGTGTATTATTGGTTTGGTAACATTAATAAATGTAATACATAAAATAATATTACAAAAAGAGGGACTGAAGTAGAGCTATATAAAAGGAACATTTCTCTCTTTTTCTTTTTTGACTTAATCTTTACTGTATTTTTTATCCATTATCATTTAATCCCTTTATACTCCCTTCCCCCCAGCAACCACCACACAGTTGTCCATGTCCATGAGTCCTTTTTCCTTTTTACTCTATCCCTCCACTCCCTAACCCTCCCACTAGCTGTCATCTGCTCTCCATCTATGAGTCTGTTTCTTGCTTGTTAGTTCAGTTTGTTCATTAGATTCCACATATGAATGAAATCATATGGTATTTGTCTTTCTATGACTGGCTTATTTCACTTAGTATAATGTTCTCCAGGTCCAACCATGCTTTTGCAGATGACAAGATAGTGTACATAGAGAATGCCAAAGATTTCACCAACAAACTACTAGAACTGGTAAGTGAATTCATCAAAGGAGCAGGATACAAAATTAATATCCAGGAATCAGTTGCATTTTTATGCCAATAATGAACTAACAGAAAGGGAACTTAAGAAAACAACCCCATTCACAATTGCTTCAAAGACAATAAAATACCTAGGAATAAACCTAACCAAAGATGTAAAACACTTGTGCACAGAAAATTATACGACACTGAAGAAAGAAACTGAAGAAGATACGAATAAATGGAAGCACATTCTGCATTCATGGATAGGAAGAATTAACATAATTAAAATGCCCATGCTACCCAAAGCAACCTGTAGATTCAATGCAATTCCTATAAAGATTCCAATGGTGCATTTCACAGAACTAGAACAAATATTTCAACAAGTTACATGAACCACAAAAAAACCCACATAGTAACAGCAATTCTGAGAAAGAAGAAGAAAGTTGGAGGAATCACATTGCCTAATATCAAACTATACTACAAGGCCATAGTAATCAAAACAGCCTGGTACTGGCATAAAAACAGACACATAGATCAATGGGACAGAACAGAGAGGCCAAAAATAAACCCACACCTTTATAGTCAATTAATATTAAACAGAGGAAGCAAACACATAAAATGGGCTAAAGATAGTTTATTTAATAAACAGTACTGGGAAAATTGGATAGATGCATACAGAAAAATAAAACTAAACCACTTTCTTACACCACACACAAGAATAAATTCACAATGGATCAAAAACTTAAATGTTAGACCCAAAACCATAAAAACCCTAGAAGAAAATATATGCAGCAAAATCTCAGATTGTTCATAGCAATTTTTTTTATCAGATCTATCTCCCCAAAAGAAACAAAAGAAAAAAAAATGAGAATATACCAAACTAAAACGTTTCTGCACAGCAAAGAAAATCATCAACTACAAAGACAACCCACAGAATGGGAGAACGTTTCTCTGTATCACTGTAATCGAGCTAGCTTCAATCTGAAGCTGATAAGTTAAGATGTATTATAGTAACCCTTGAGCAACCACTAAATAATAATTCAAAAATATAGTGAAAAAAATCATTCAAGCTCTGGAAAGATTCTATTCCCGGTCAGGGTACATGCCTGGGTAATAGATTCAGTCCCCAGTCAGGGTGCATGCAGGAGGCAAACGATCAATGTTTTTCTCTCACATCTATGATTTTCACCCTCTCTTTCTTCCTTCCTTCCCCTGTCTTTGGAATCCATAAAAGAAAAAAAGTACTTAAAAAATCACTCAAGGAATTAACATGCTACTTTAGAAAATATTCACTTAACGCTAAAGAAAGCAGTAAAGAAAGAATAGAGGAACAAAAAAAAAAAGACATGAGACATACGTACATAAAACAAAAAGTAAAATGAAACATGTAAATTCAGCTACATCAAAAATAAAATTAAATGTAGGGTTCAACAATCTAATCAAAATGCAGAGATCATCAGACTGGATTAAAAACAAGCAAATGAAAATAATATAATCCAATGACATGTTTTCCACAGAAAACACACTTTAGATTGAAAGACATAAATAGAAAGTTAAAGAATAGAAAGTGATAAATTATGAATTTAGTAATCAGAGGAAAGCTGAAGTGGCTATACTAATTTAGACAAAATAGACTTTAAAATAGAAAATGTTACCAAAGATAAAGAGGGACATTTTAAAATAAAAAAGGGCCAATTGATTAGAAAGCTATAACAATTATAAGAATTAAATTGGCAAGTGCTTGGCTAGAATGATCAAGAAAAAAAAAGAGAAAAGACTCAAATTACAAGATTTAGAAAGGAAAGGGTGAACACTATAACTGATCTTTCAGAAGTTTAAAAAAGATTAAAAGGAATGCTACAAAAAATCATATGCCAACAAATTGATAACTTTAATGAAATGACATATTCCTAGAAAGATACAAACTACTTAAACTGATTCAAGAAGAAATATACAATCTGAATAAACCTATAACAAGTAAACAAATTTAAATAGTTCAAAAAACTACCCATTTTTTAAAAAGCCAAGATGGCTTTATTTTCCAACTGAAAATGAAATTAAGAAAACAATTCCATTCACAATAGCATAAAAAAGAATAAAATACTTACGAATAACAAAAGAACTGCAAAACTTATACTCTACAAACTAGAAAATATTGTTCAAAGAAATTAAATAAAAGGCAAGCATCCAATGCTATGGACCAGTATACTTAATATTGTTAAGATGGCAGTGCACCCTAAGCCGATTTACAAATTCAACATAATTTTTGTCAGAATCTCAGTTGAATTTATCAGAGAAATTGACAACCTGATTCTAAAATTCATATTGACTTAAAAGAGACCCAGAATAGCCAAAATTATCCCAAAAAAGAAGAACAAAGTAGGAGGACTCACACATTCTGATTTCAAAACTACTACCAAATAAATTAATGAAGACGGTATGTTAGTGGCACAAGGAGAGACATATAGGTCAATAGGAAAAAAACTGAGACACCAGAAATAAACCTATACATCTAAGGTTAACTGATATTCAACAAAGGTAGCAAAATTTTTTAATGAGAAAGAATAGTCTTTTTAACAAATGGTTCTGGGACAAATGGGTACCCAGATACAAAAGAATGGAGTTCATTTTATACATTATAGAAAAGATAGCTCCAAATGAATGAAAGACTTAAATGTAAGAACTAAAACTGTAAAACTCCTAGAAGAAAGCACAGGGACAAATTTTTATGGCCTCGGATTTGTCATGAGATACCAAGATATGAGCAAAAAAAGAAAACAACAGATCTATGGGACTTCATCAACACTTAAAATTTTTGTGCTTGAACGAATGCCATCAAGAAAATGAAAAAAATCTACAGAATACAAGAAAATATTTGCAAATCATATACCTAAGGGACTTGTGTCTGGAATGTATAAA
Source organism: Mormoops blainvillei (assembly GCA_004026545.1). Taxonomy (NCBI): domain Eukaryota; kingdom Metazoa; phylum Chordata; class Mammalia; order Chiroptera; family Mormoopidae; genus Mormoops; species Mormoops blainvillei. The sequence continues at coordinate 296,095 of PVJD01000486.1, forward strand.
GGACATTTCATGACTCAATAATAAAAGACAAATAACCCAGTTTTTTTTTAAAGGCCAAAGAATCTGAATAGATATTTCTCCAAGGAAGATACACTAATAAAAAAAATAAGCACTTGAAAAACTGTTCAACATCATTAGTCATCAGGAAAATCAAATCAAAACCACAATGAGATACCACTTCGCAAACACTAGGATACCTCGAATAAAAAAGTCAGTTAACAAAAAAATCAGATAAAAAGCATGTGGAAAAATTAAACCCTCATACACTGCTGCTGACAGTGTAAAAGGGTGCCTCTGCTTTGGATTGCAATCGGGCACTTTCTCACATGAGTTAATGTAACATCATCAGCAATTCCATTCCTGGGTACACAGCTTAGAGAAATGAAAATGAATGTTCATGCAAAAATTTGTACAGAAATATTTATAGCAACATTGTTCATAATTGCCAAAAGATAGAAACCATTCAAGTGTTCATTAATGGATGAATGGATAAACACTATATGGTAGATCTACGTAATGGATTATTTGGCCATAAAGAGGAATGTAGTACTGATTCCTGCTACCAATGGATGAACTTTCCAAAGTGAAAGAGGCCAGGCACAAAACACCACATATTATATGATTCCAGTCATATAGAAGTCCACTATGGGGAAATTTGTAAAGACAGAAAGTAGATTAGTGGTTACTTGGGGCGGGGGAGGAGGGAGGGATGGGAAAGTGATAAAAATGTTTTAAAACTGATTGTGGAGATGGTTGCACATATCTGTGAATGTACTAAAAAACATTGTATAGTACACTTTAACTTGGTGAATTGTATGGTATGTGAATTATATCTCAAAAAAAGTTGTTAAAAAAAAGAAATCTGAACATTGCACTAATGGAACCCAACTTAGATTAATTATTATGTCAATGATGGAGCTGGAAACGGGTCAAAAAATCTATTTAGAGGGGGTGATGTTTGAGGTGGTCCTTCAAGGTTAAGAGCCGTGTTTAATCTCTTTTCTCATTTCTAGTCTTGCTAGACAGGAAGGACATTTTGCTATTTGTTTGCTCTCTGTTCCTTTGAAAACTTGTTTTGTGCCTTAACAAGTCTTTAATAAAAGATTGCCCCCACATCATTAGACAAAAATAACTTCTTTTTTAATCACAAAAATTCATATATATGATCTTTTAAAAAATTACAACCCTCACCCCTCTTTGATAGTAATAGCTGGTGTCAGCTCTCCACTCTAAATGGTCTGTACCAATGCAGTGGCCCATCGACTTGGGTAACTAGAAACATTAAATAATCTTCCTGGATAAATCAGAATGGTCTCAATATCTCTGGGCACTCTGTGTTCTCTCTCCTTTGAGTTGACAGTCCCTACCCAGATGGGCAATGCGCGATATTTGAGATTCTTACACCTTACACAGCAGGAAGGGTTGCTAGGCTAATGGTCACCAGTTGAGATTTAACTATCATTTACTCATTTTTCACTCATTTACCAATGCAGTTAATTCTTCAACAGACATGCTATGGTTTGCTGACTGTAGGCCAGACACTCTGATGAATGTTGGCAGCGCAGAGCTGGCAAATAACACGACGCCCCTGTCCCCCCAGAGCTCACAGTCTAACGGTTGAGGGAAGACAGTAGGAACAGACTACAGGAATGTGCCGTATGTGCTTTGGAACAACGGGTTGTAAAGTCAGAAAAGACTTCGGAAAGGAAGAGACACAGAGCTGAATATTTAAAGACTGAAATATGTTCTGGCAAAGGTGGAGTGCGTGGATGTGTATACATAATTTTGGGCAGAGGTGCAGAACATTTCACTGAAAACAACAGCCTGTGCAAAGCGCCCCACAGTGAAACAGCATGCCCGGGAGCATTGTGCTATACCCTCCTTCACGGAGCTGGGCAACTATGTCCATGTGTTAAATCCTGACTTATGCATCTATAGGGTTCATAGACCGATTTAACGTCTGTCTTTGGAGCATGATAGGCCTTTAACCTCTTCATCAGAAGACCTTTTCCTGTCCACACATCCCACAGCCTCTTCCAGAACTGGCAAAGATCACTCAAGCCCAGCGTACTGATTAACCAAGTTAAAGCAGGAGGTTCCGCAGCGAACCTCACAAAGGACATGCCATCTCAGCTTGGCCAGCCCAAAATAGGCAAGTGGGGTTTGAAATATACAATCTTTTTCATACCTTAACTGCTCCTAACTTCAGTGCAGAATGCACAAGAGGTTTTAAGTTAAGACAGTCAAAGTGTCTGCAAATTCTTCTTTGAACAGAAAGCAGACGCCTAGTCCCTGTTATATGTAACTATGGAGTCAATGTGGGTCCCATGTATCAACCACCCTGTATGTTAAATAAACAGTAACTTACACTGATATAATCTCTTATAATTTATGAATATATACCACACACATTAACTCATAGCATAATTCTAAGGTTAGAAGGTCAAGTGTTCTCTTGACTAACAGAGAAGAAAATAGAACTCTGTGACATGACCAATGTCATTTAGCTAGTAAGTAACAGAGGCAGGACCAAAACACTGTTTTTTCATTTGAATCCTGAGTTCACAATCTAGAACCCAGTTTTTGTATTAATTTTGGTTTTATTTTTCACACATGACAGGAAGTTCAGAGGTAGGTAGTTCAGGGTTGTGACAGGGAACTGATAATGTTTCATTCACCTGCCATATTTCGTAGGTCTTTGTCCTCTGCTTGTCCCCTCCTGGTCACCAAATGGCTACTGCGATTTCAGGCTTCAGGTTTGCTGTCTCAGAAGGAAATAAGGGGAAGGAGTGCAAGGACAAGAGGCACAAAATCTGAGCCTGTCAGGTTTTAACAGATAAACAAAAGCTTTCCTCAAGTCCTGCCCAGGGGACTCCTTTTCATACCTGCTTGACCAAACTGAGTTACATGGCCATGCCCAGCTGCCAAGGACAATAAGAAAATAGTTTCCCTTTTGGATTTTTAAAATAGAAAAAGGGAAGGGAAGAGAGGATATTGAATAGCTCCTGGGTAAGGTAATCATCTACTATGTCCATTGCTGAGCTATATTTGATCAGCTTTTTAAATATCATATATTAATTTTATTAGCTATATAATTATATAGATTATGCATGTATTATATATAATATATTATCTAGATAATATATGATGTGAAGTAAATTATTACATAGAACATGAAAATGTATATTTTTCATATTAGAAATCAGAAAGTATATCTGATTGGATTTAACTAGGAAGAGGTTAGAATGTCAGAATATTTTGAATAAAAAACTATAACCTTGGCCCTTTCTTGTTCTTGCCTAAGTGCTTTTGCACAGAGATTACTAAACTCTAGGATTCTTTAAACTTGCCATTCATATATCCATTTTGTACTCTTCTCTATTTTTTCTTTTATTTCCTTTATAGACTTGTTAAAATATAAACAAAGCAGAAAGGATAATATAGTGAACCCCCTATAGACTAGTAGACAGGTGTTTTGTGTGTCCCTCCTTTTTTTCCTACGGAATTTTTAAAGCAAACATTTCATTTCAGTATACCAAAATGAATTATGCCTATATGCGTCCAATATCTTTTTCTTCTTCAAACGAGAGACTCTTCAAGAGTCTTAATTTTGAGAAAAAAATTACCAATGGAAAAATGTTATTTGAAAATTCTCTCTTTCTCTCTCTCTTTCTCTCTCTCTCTCTGTATTACTCTCTCCCTCTCCCTCTGTCCATATTTGATCTCTTGTTACACAGGAGTAACAACAAATTTTTAAAAAGAGAGATAAATTTAAAGACTGAGAAGCTAAATTGCAAAGGAACGGGTAAGTTTAGCAGAGTTTGGGGAACCCCCTGAGGGGTGGCAAGTCTGACCTCTCCCCTACACAGAGCAGACTTATGACCCCTCGCCCCTATCTTAAAGTTTAGGTCACAGTTATGTGTTATTTAAAGTATCTCTGATACTTAACAAATGTAGCAATTGGTATTCTATTCAGGTTTACATTCATAATATTAAAAAAAAAAGTTTTCCAAATCTCAAACCATACGCTCTGTAATAGCTTACTTAGTAGGAACTACCACAACATCCAAATGAGAAGCTCTTGAAATAAAAAACTGACCTGACCTTTTCTTTTAGAGATTTTGATTACTCTGACCTTCTGCTGCTACCTTATCCTTTAAGACAAATAGTTCAGAGTGTTAACAATTATTCCTAATGAAATGAATAATTTTGTATTTATTTATTTATTCACATACAATGTCATCCATTTGCTCAGCTATTCATTGATATATTCATTCATTCATTCACTAAACATTCCTTGGGTCCCCGACATATCTTATTGTTACAATGTTTAAGGATGAAGAACCTGGGCCTCTAATCATATCTCTGTTTTCATAAAGCTAAGCAAACCCACATCCTGAAAGCTCTATGTGGGAATCAGAAACTGGTAGTTCCCTAAAGGTCTGGAGAGGAGAAGTGTCAATCTGAAAAGGGTATTTGCAAAAAGGCACGGTGGCAGGATGGTGGGGTGAGAAACGGGCCTGGCTGGAAGGCTCTCTATATGTGTATTTTTATCATCCATGTGTTGGATGAAGCAGGGAGCTGCCAGATAGCTTCTTTTCGACAGCTTGGAGTTACTGTTGGGAACAGATCCATGTATGGAAGCGAAAGCCGAAAGGCACAGATAAGCAGAGATCCAGCTATGCAAACCATGTTTAGAGACACTTAAAGGACAAGCATCCCAGGTCCTTTCTTTCTGGTAAATTTGGAGAAGCCAACGCACCGGGTCTCTTTTCACATCCAGCCCATGTGGACGGAGCTGCCCAGGCTTCGCAGAGGTAGGTGCAAGGCTTGTGTGATGAAAGTTATCTGAAGGATCATTCGTGAATATTCCCTCCCAAGCTCTTGATGGCCCTTAAGGGAAGCTGCCAGATAATATTTTGGGAGAAAAGAAAAAGAAAGAAAGATTTGAGCGGGGGTTTGTGACTAAGAGGTATTTAACAGCTCTGCCTTCACGAGACGGGGCAGCCTGATTACAGAGGGAAAGTGACAGCACAGAATGGTTGCCAAGTATAATCCCTTCGCCCCGGGTCACTTACTGTTCAGATTTTTGTGGATATGACTCTCCCTCAATGTTGCCGGCCCCTTTGGAATGGGCCACGGCTTCCAGTGGGTTCTGATACTGTGTGTTTTAGGGCGGGGGAGGCAGGATTTGCCCTTTTCTTGGTTTGCTCCTCCAAAGCCAGCATAAACCCCTGAGTGGCTAGTCCTTCCTTCGACATAGGAAGAGCTGCTTGTAAACGACATTATTATTTTTGGCAGCTGAAGTCATTTTTGCAGTGTTTCTCAGCAGATTGGAGTTTGATTACATCCTGTTCAAAGATTCTTGGGTTTCTTTCACAAACACGGGGTCTTGCACAAGTTGAAATTGTTGAGCCCAGCTGTAGGCACTGGACTTGTCTCAGTACCGTTCACATTTTCTTGCTTTCTTTTTTTGCTAATGACTGAACTTGTGGGAACTTGAGGAGAAAATTTTCCAAGGTTATCATAGTTTTGTCATCAGGGGTGTATTGGGGGTAGTAGATTGTGGCTGAATAACAGAAGCCATATGTCTCAGGGGTGCAATGAAAAAGTATGAATTTGAAGACAAGAACAATGCCAGCATCTATATGCCTCTAGACTATTTTCTAGAATATGGTTAAGCTAGCCAAGTCATACCAATGACACTTAAAATTCTACTCCAGTTAATTACCAAATTATAATAATTAGCTCATTAAAGAAGTTTTTAAAAAACTGTTAGCAACATCTGAGAACTCCTACAAATACAAAAGTCAAGGGGAAAAACATTATAAGTCACATCTGTGAAATGTGTGTGTCTTTCCAAGATTTAATTAAAAGAAATTTTACACAAGGTAATGGAATTTAAATTCAAGATTTCTCTTTTTGAGAATAATGAGTCTATTTTTCAAGTAGTATTTGAACCAGCTATTCATTTAACTAAATGTTTTCAATCTTACGATATAGCATGAGAGGAAAAGAAGAAAGAAAAATTGAATGTGATTTTTCCTTTCCTGATGACGAAACATGAGATGGAAGTGATTGATAAATAAGTGTAAGAAAGTAGTAAAATGTCTGTAATACTGACCAAAGAGACCGTCATTGGGTAAATTAGACTGCTGGCTAAGGCGATTCACGCACGGGATATACATGAAATGACTTTAGTAATGTGGTGGTTTCCTTCAAGTTGCAACACTCCCCTAATACCAAAAGAGTGGCAGAAAAAGAGAAAGCATGGCTCTAGTTCCATAAAAATACTAAAATATGGATGTTTTCCTCGAATTATTCCTTTTCCTATGTAGTTTATTTACACTGACAACACATCCCGTTAACAACACATTCACACTCCTTCCGCATCTCTAAAATAGGCTATTTTACTTCACGTAAAAATACAAATATTCTATATCTGAGAGTGAAAGAGAGAGAGAATAAACTAGGCCTTTTTTTTTTTAAACTAACAGCAACAAACTGTCATAACTTTAGCTAAAGTGAAACAGGCCTACAAAAGGATGGTTTGAAAATACTTAATTAAACAGTACATATCAACGGGCTTTCCAACAGGAACAGCACAGCAGGCGTTTTGGCAGTTTTCAGTGTGTAAAAGATTATCCTAAATTATGTCACTAGTATGTGTGATCAGGCACAATGCACACATGATATCATAGACCGTTTTCTCATTTGCTTACTACCAAGTTCATTTCATGTGTGTGCTCCTCGTGAGAAATGTTTGCTCCCATTTTTCTTTAGCAAAAAATTTTAGCAAGTGTAATATAACTAGTAAACAATGACTTACTGCTATTTTTATATATGGTATGTCAACATCTATGGGAAAAAGGTGACAGTCAAGCTACTTAACCTTTTGACTGACGCCTTCTTGAGCCTTCAGTGACAACTACATATGTAGGAAGCCTTGAAGAGATTATATTATGAGAAGATAATTGGAAGTATTGACAGTCTTATAAAAAAAAATGACTTGAATGTTCTATATATGCTGCAGTTAGCTGAGATGTGAAGCAAATTCATGGTGGCCGAGAATGATAGAGAAATTAAAATGTGTCCTAAGACTGTAGAGCACAAATTTAAGGCTCCTGTCTATATAACAGGGCCAGACTGGATAGCTTCTGGGCCTGGTCAGTGAGCAGGAGGAGCCAGTGTTTTATTTCATTTTTTAAAAATGAGGATATGCTTATTGGTTTTTAGAGAGAGAGAAAGGGAGAGAGAGAGAGAAGCATTGATCCGCTGCCTCTCGTACACACCCCGACCGGCGATCAAACCTGCAACCTTTTGGTATATGGGACAATGCTCCAACCAAGTTAGCTGGAGCCATCCAGCCAAGGCGAATAGCAAGTATTTTTAGGGGTTTTGATGGGGAACAACATCCTTAAATATAGGGGGAGAATTTGTAAGAGTAAGGGTAGAGATTAGTCTTCGAGAAGCATGGAGAATTTTAGCCCATAGGAAAAGTCATTAAGTTTCAGGGAAATGATTGCTTTGGTTACTCTTTTAAAAAGAAAATCCCTCTAGGAACTTTAAATAAATAAACTTTACTCAAGTGATTAAAAACTGTGGGACATTCAGACAAACTACTGAAGATTTTAAGAACTTTAAAAATGACAGAAGGCAGGAGACCAGGAGATGGCACAGCTGAGGAATTTGAAAACCAGAGAGGCTACATCCTTTGTCTAAAGTCAGTCACTGGAAACGGAAGCCTCCCGAGAATCCAGATCACATGGTTTTCTAATCAGAACTGATCTCCTATGTGGTACCTCTTCCAGTTTCTTAAAGTTATATATTTTCAAGAGTCATGGTGAGATATTAGAAAAAATTTCAGACCAGAAATTTTGTAAAAGTAGTCTTAAGGTATATAAAGTAATGGAAAGGGAACAAATCTTCATGACACTTAATGCTGCTGAGGAAAAAAAATAGACTTTCCTATTCCATTGACTTCTTCCTCTGAGATGAGCCAAAGTTGTCAACTCTGACTACACATTAGGATCACGTGGAGGGTGTGGGTGATGTCCACACCACACCTCAATGAACTAAATGTGCTCATGGGGTCCAGGTGAAGACAGTTATTTTTTCAATATGCTCCATGATATTTAGGGGTATTATTATCCCCCAGGTGATAATAATAGATATAAGTCAATTGTCAATATTATTGGTTATCAAAACATTAAACTGGGAATGTCCCAGGCAAACTGGGACATATGCTTGCCCTAATTTAAAGGCTGTTTCAAGAATAAATGAGTATTGAGGAGGTGTTCAAAGGAAAGCAGCTAACAAATTCTTTTACCAAATACTAGATTTACAACATGTTAATGGGTGATAGACTAAAAATAATTATATGGAAGAATAAACTAGGGACTACTGTAGTAAACCCAGGTAAACTGATTCTTTTCTGAAGGAGTTCTTGGAGTTTTTATTAAGTTAATCTACCTTAAGAATATCTAACCACTGTTTACAGTAAACCATATTTTTCAAAGTCATTTTTCCATAGATTTTGTTTTCTTCAAGTAGATCGTATTGTATGACTCCAGCCTTCTGATGAACTCAATGTGGGGAGTAATGAAAAGTATGGTTCAGGGATAGAATGGAATGAGCAATGAATATGATTCCAAGATTTTATTCAGAAACTTTAGTTAGATCGCTGGGCAGAAACAATAACCCAGTGGTGTGGGGAATTCCAGACCACAACTTAGGAACAGTGTCACCCTGATTTAGCTGCTACCAAAATGCCGAGTTTGTTCTGATCTCCTGGAGAGACAAAGGAGCCTTTTCCTGTTTTCCATGAAAATCTAATATTTGCTTTGTTCTTGTGGTTCTGTGAACTTCAGTTTATATATGCACATTTTTTAAAGTAGTTTCTCGGTGCCCTCTCCTCCTCCAATGAGGACTTGGGGTCAGAGTCAAGGACAGCAGGCTAGGAAAAAACAAACCAAAACGGATTCTGAATTGCCACTGACACAAAAGCCAGAAACATGTATGAAAAAGTAAAGTATGTAAAGTATGAAGGCCAAAAGATAAGCTCAGAAATGGAAGTACCTAATCTTGTCAGATAGATGTTCAAGCACAAAGTTGCCCTTGGTCCTAGGGTAGATACTTTTGCTGGTAGTTGACTTTCTGTATATGCTGATGGGAACTGGGGATATGAGCTAGCAACCAAAACACTTGGGAATTTTCACCAACTTCTAGACACTGGCTTACAAATGATCTGTACATTTTAATAAACTACTTAAAGAATATCTCTTTAAATCTCTTCTTTTAACCTAACACTTCCTTGGCAGGGTACTTCCTTGGCAGGGTGTGGATTATTCTCCTCTATGCTCCTATAACTCCTAGTAACAACAATAGCTAACATGTAAAGCATTCCTCTGTCCAACTAGTTTTAAGATCCTTTAATGTTATGAGGTTAGGCTGACTTGACTTTGAACACTGACACTATATTTGCTTATTTGCAATCTTATGGCTCCTCTTCCAATCTCCAGAGGTCCTCAAAGACTACTGGTTGGTTCAGCATTCTTTTTAAAGACATTTTCATACATTAGAATGTAATTTACTTATGCAAAGCTTCTGAACAAATTTAGAGCAGCTAGGTACTATTTTACCATCACTTTTATTTTTGACTCTAGTTTCCCATTACTAATGTTTACCGTCTACCCTCCCGTCCATACGTGCAACTGTCTATTAAACCCATTTCTTAAGATCCCCTAACTCATACTTAATATGTTCAAAACTGAACTCATTATTTTTACTATCCATCTGACCAACTTTTCTAGTTTATCTAACTCTTTCATTAACCTTAGACCAAAAATCAGCTTAGACTTTTCTCCTTGACTTGTTATCTCCCCACCACAAAAAATAAGTCCCCAAATCCTATGATCATACCTCCTGAATGTCACTCAAACCCATCGCCACTGCCTTTTCTAATTTATTACATGAGTGATTGCAACAGCGTGCTAAAACATGCCCATCCCCCAAAGTGGCCACTCCCAACTATCCTCCACTTTGTTGGCAAGTAATCTTGCTAAAACACAAGTTTGGTTAGGCATATTCGTGTTTAAAATCTTTTAATAAATCCTTACAACTCCCAAGATAAACTGCAAATTCGTTAGCTTACTACCGAAATCTCTTGAAATTGTAGCCTACCTACATCCCTAAGCTTGTCTCTCTCTACCTCCAAATAAACAGTCTTTGTCCCAGCTTTGCCAAACTACTTTTGATTCATTACAGTAGTCAAGAGTGGCTCAGATCCCCCTTTCCATACACACTCGCTACCTTCTTCCTTCAGTGTTTTTGTTCTCTTTTCCCTTACCAAATGTTGCTGTTGCTTTAAGACTCAGCACAAGAGCCGTTCTCTGTGACTCCTTCCCATCATCCAATTCTGATTTGCATTCTCTTGTGTGCTCCTGCTGCACCCTTCCATGAGAGTACCTAGCATTGTCATCTTGTATTTTTCCACCTCTTCATTAGACTCTAGGCAACTTGGGTGCAGGTAGATATCTTACTCATCTTTACATATGAAGGGCTTGGCACAGTGTTTGACATACAGTGGGTATAGTCCATAAATATTTATCGAATAACAAAATGAATAAGTCAAAGTAATACTCATTGGGTGAATAACTAGAAGAAAACGTTCTCTAAGGAGTTATGTTTTCCTTTTTTTTTCCCCACATACCTGAAGTAGGGGATCTATCCCTTCATCATTTAGCTCCAAACCGTTAAGCTAATTTTAAGAATCCTATTTGTTCTTTACATTCTAAGGGCCACCTGACTAACTTATAAACAGATTTTTGTAATATTACTCATTCCCATATTGAAGGATGTGTGGGCTTTGGTATTTGACTAACTTCAGAATATACAGTCTATTTATTTAAGGTTATCCAAAGTCACCGATCACAAAAACTGTCAACCTTAGCAGCCTCAAAGTGAGAGGACTTACGCAGAAGAGAGGATAATGGAAATCTTTCCCTTTTAGTTGAATATTCTCTTTTTAATTATCTTATCTTTCAATATTCACAAATATTCTGAGAATAACTTTTTAAAACTCAAGCACTGGTTTATCTGGTTCTAAAGGGCAAAAACAACACATGGTGATAGCAAGAAGCTTCTATTAGCATTTTTAGCAATGTTATCCAGATCTTGATCCAACTGTTTGAAGCACTTGCCATATAGCAGTTTTTTTCTCACTTCAATTAGTTCTGAAATCCTTTTAGGTAGTACTTTTAGAAATCTTATTTTAATCATACAATACCACACGCCACTAGAGTAGTGCCTCCATTGAGATCTGGAAACTTGTCTCAGTTTACCAGTGTGTACAAGCAAATATGACAGGTACACCTAGTCAAATATGCTGTTTATTTAGAGCAACATGGACATGCCATTTAGATAACATCTAAAAATTTAAATAGATTCTAAAACTTGACTTAGGCTTTGTATTATTCCATTTATTAGAATCAAAGTGTTTTAAACAGTGAGAAATAAATAATAATGAGTAAGGGTTGGGTGTCTCATAATTGCTGAAAGAGTTATTCCCAGAGCTCTTCAAATGTAAGCCCCTGAATGGGCCCGCTTTATTTTTTTTAAAAAGAAAGAAAAGAAGAAAAAAGCCCTGACTTGGTGTGGCTCAATTGGTTGGGCAACATCCTGCAAACCAAAAGGTTGCCACCCCCTGGTCAGGGCACATGTCTGGGTTGCGGGTTCGATCCCCAGTCAGGGTGCATGCAGCAGGCAACTGATCGATGTTTCTCTCTCACATCAACATTTTTCTCCCTCTCTTTCTCCCTCCCTCCCCCTCTCCCACTAAAAAACTTTTAAAAATAAACAAAAAATTAATGATACCATTTGAGAACCAAATAATTTCTGGCAGGTAACAACTGAATAATCACTGAGAGTCCTTTATGGCAAAGGCTAACCCTATCAACAAAGGAGGGATGTCTTTAAACAGGCACCAGTTCCAATGTGTGGAGATGAAAAGGTAAACAGCTACACTCAGAATCCTAAGTCCTGGCTTCAAGTTCCAATTCTGTCACAAAGCAAATAGTTAGCCAGTCACTAATCTTCTCCAGACCTCTGTTTCCTCTGAGGGATGAGGAAGTTGTATTTCATAATGACTGGAATGCCTTCTTGCTATAAAGTTCATGGTCAAAAGTTGTGTGAGAAGATGAAGTAATAGACTCTAAGAAGACTCTGGTTGTGTATGTTAGAGTTTTAGTCACTGACTGGTACATCTGTGATTTGTTCCTACACCCACTCTTTGTTCTTGATATTGCTTATCATTTTCACGTAAATTGTTCTCATCTTTGTCATCCGATGCAGAAGTAAGGAGGCATAATCAGAAAAGAAATAAAAGCACACTTAAAGAGTTTGTTCTGAACTTGGACCCTTTTCTGTTCCCCTGCACATTTAATATAAAATATGTTGACTTCAGATGGTGCTCTACTTTCAGACATAGAGATTATTATTATTATTGTTGTTGTTCTTGCTATCGTTTGTTGAGCTACTACATTGTAAGCTGACATGCCAAATTTGAACCTATATCCACTCGACATTAAAATCTATGCTCCTTGCACCATGTGTTTTGACAGGGGCACTCCAATTGGCAGCTTTTATTATCATGAACACTAAAGAAATCATGTCTATGAAAAATCATAAAATTATATATCAAGTGATATATAACTTTTCAACTTTGTCTTCACTTTATTTATTATAGTGCATATGTTAAAGGTAAACAGAATGCAAAATTGACAAATGTAACAGCCTTCCAGTCATGCTCTCAGCAATATGACTTTTTACTTCGGCTTTAGGTTCAAGTCTTCTTTTGTAAATAAATGATAACAGTATAGGCTACACATGTTTTGGAAGGTGGCCAAATGAGACAATGGACGACAAAGCATATGAACATGATACGTGACAAAGAGTGCCCCTTTATTTTGTCCCCTGAATGTACCTCTGTATTTTCCTTAGAAAACACAACTCAGGTCATCAGACAGAAGACCGAAGATGCTCTGCCAGTGACTGACACAAATTACATTTATGAATGAATGACATGAATTTTTCTGAACATCAGCCAAAAAGAAGATGAAACTAAATAATCTCTAGGTCCTGTTTGGCTTCACATATTATATTTATGATTTATTTGATCTCCAAAGCAATTTTTCATGTTTTTGTTTCTTCTTTGAAATGTGAAGCTTATTTTTAATGTTTGCACCAAAAACTTTTTTTTTAAAAAAGCTATTGGATTGAAGACAAAAATGTCCAGGTCCCTAAAAGAAATTAGAAGTTAAATGGATGAGTCACCAAAAAGCAGTGGGAAGCCAGACATGTCAGATCCTTTCCTTATTAAAATTTGGGCCAAGTGGCTCAAATATGTGGCTGTAGTGATTGCAAAGGCCTGCAGAGGGGAGAAGGCGCACATGTTTCGGTAGACCAGGTCTGACCTTAAGTTTCTCAAAGCTGCAAAGAGGGGAAAAGGGTATCAAGTGTTTTTAAAAAATTGAGGAGAATGAGAAGTGAGAAAACCCCACTCCAGAGACAGGACAGAGCTATTGACTGGTTGTCCATTGCCATAAATAATATGAGAAAAACTGTTGTATTTGGATAGAGGGAGAACTACAGTCTTGGCTTGGTTCTCCAACTTCTCAGTTCTGTCATCTTAGTCAATTTATTTTTATTTTCTAGACCTAAGCTTTTTTGACCATAAAAAAAAGAGCTTGAATGGGATGAGTACCAAAGTTCCCTCACAGCTATTAAATTTTATGCACGGGAGAAGCACAGATAATCATATAAAATGTTGTTCTTTTTGTATGTTGTGTTGGTTTGTCTTTGAGTCTTATAAGTTCAAAAGATAAATTCTATACAGGGTGGAACACAAGAGGTTTTACAGTAGTAAGTATGCTAAACACAGAGTTTATTCTTGTATTATTATTTATTAATAATTGTATTATTTTCCATATGAACAACTTTAAACCTACTTTTGTCCCACCCTGCATTTTAACATTGGGCTTTTTATTTTCACATTCTTATATTGAAGTAATATAAATTTAGTAGGAAGTATAATGAATGACAGGGTTTTCACGTCCAGATTTGAGCAAATATTACTTACCAATTCCTCATTGTTTCTTATTTATAGATATTCTTACTCTGTATCCAGTTTAATACATATGTTTCTCTATAATTTGATTAGTATCTTTGCCCATATGTTCCAACCAGATGTTAGTCATCATAAAGTTTTACTGTGCTTTGTAATTTTTGCTTTTTTTCTCTGATGTTATTAATACCTTGTGTTCACTGTCTTTGCCAAACTGACATCAGAATTCTTCCATTTTGAGTTTTATCCTTAGACATTCTTGGTTATCTGAATAGGTAGTTGTGAATCCATCCCACTCCTTCCCACTCCCCACAAATCATCTCAAAATATTATAATGTAATACTCACCTTTACACACAGGATACACACAGATTTTTTCATTTATTAAAGATTTCATTAAGCACCTAAAAGATTTTCATCTTTGTTTCTTCAACTCTTATTGGAATGCTAGGCATGTAGGAGATTCTAATCAGTCTTGAATAAGTTAATATATTTGTGTTTATAAACCAAAGCATGGTTTATGAGTGAAAGATTTAGAAAACAATTAGGGGATATGAAAAGAATGAATGAAGATCCTAAATTTTCACAACAAAATTTTTCTGTGCTTATTACCTTCTGAAATGCTGACGTTTCTGATCAGAATCTGCATCAATAATCAAAAGTTCAAACAATAACAAAAAACCTATCTCCCCATGCTTTTCAATGAGCCACATGTTTTAAAGTCAAACACATTGCATCTGCCCTCATAAATATGTGATTGCACATTCCAAGTGATGGATGATGTTTAAATGATGATTTTCCTTGGATATGAGTAAAATACCCACACAATTTCACCAGTTTCTTGGTGGAAGGAAAACTTATACATATTTAGTGTCATCAAAATTTCTATGAATGTGCCTTGACAGGCAAGGGGAAAAACATATTTTTGTGTTTGTTTTTCACACAGATTTAATAGCACAATGTAAAATGTTAGAAATGTCACCCTTCCCTTAGCCATTGGCAACCACTTTTTATTTCTTTCTACTCTTTTTTTTTCTTTTTTTAATCTATTCTTTTCCCCAGTCTCTAGTAACCACCATGGTACTTTGTGTTACAATGAATTCAGTGGGTTTATTTTTTCCAGTTTTATTAAGTAATAATTGATATACTTCATGGTATAAGCTTAAGGTATACAGCATAATGGTTTCATTTACATATACTGTGAAATGATTACCACAGTGGATTCAGCTAACATCCATCATTTCATATAATGATACAATAAAAACAAAAGAAAAAGGAAAAACTTTTTCTCCTAGTGAATCTTAGGATTTACTCTCTTAACAACTCCTCTGTCCTACAGCAGGGTTAACTGTGGTCATCATGATGTACATTATGTCCCTAGTACTTATTTATCCTATAACCGAAAGTTTGTACCTTTTGACCAACTTCCTCCAGTTTCCCTGCCCTCCGCCCTCTGCCTCTGAAAACCACAAGACTGGTCTCTTTTTCTATGAGTAGTTTTTTTTTTTTGGTGGGGGGGGTTGTTTTGTTTATTTGGTTGGTTGTTTTTTGCTTTTTAGATTCCACATGTAATTGAGATGATGCAATATTTATTTTTCTGTGTCTGGCTTATTTCACTTCACATAAAGTCCTCCTGTTTCATCCATGTTGTTGCAAGTTGAAAATAGTAAGATAGTAAGTTTTATGTTATGTGCATTTTATCATTATAGTTTAGATAGATAGATAGATAGATGATAGATAGATAGATAGATAGATAGATAGATAGATAGATAGATGATAGATAGATAGATAGAAAGAAGTTCATCATCATGTGAAGGTAAGTTCCCTCACTTCACATTGGGCTGTAAAATCTAAAAACTGGCTTGGTAATAAGATGCTACTGTACTGGTTCCTTGGGGATCTAGAGAAGTATTTTATTGGCTAAAGTTGTAGGATTGCTCCCATGGGAGAATTCCACCAACAAACCTTCCGATTCTTCCTCTGCTCAAAGACGAACCCCAGCAAAGGCTGTCAGGAAGCCATTCAATGGTTCCTGTTAGAGCCAAAGCCTGAGAGTTAACTTCTGTGTCTTTCCCAAGGGAGAGGACTGAGTCTGTCTGTTCTCCTACCCTCAAGCTTTCTTCTGTCCTCTCTCCACCCAGCAAAGTGCTCTAATCCCAAAGTGAAACTGAATCTTCACCCCACTTCCCCTTCCAGAAATACGCCACAGTCCTCCTACCAGCAGAACGGGAAAAGCTGCCCTGCCCTCTTAACGGAAAAAAGCTGAATGTCAGAAAAGTGAGGACAGACTTTGGGGTGGGAGAAAAGGTGTGGAACTATGACTTTGGGAAGAGAAGATCCTCCTACTTTCCTCTGCCTTGTACTCATTAGGGAACCATTTCCCACTCAGCACCTGGTTGATATGTCATGTTGACCATCGCACAGGCACTTCTGCATATTTATTTATTTTTGGCTTACAAGACTCACATAGTCCTGTTTCAGCTGAGCAAAATTTGAAGTAAATGATACCCTTGTTTTACAGATAGCAAAACTGGCAGACACACGTGACTCAACATTCTGTTTCTCTTATAAATTACTAGGAACATGTTACCTTAGATTTGTTTCAGTCTCTAAGCTCCACGTCCTCTCTGTAAAACAGGATTCCAATAATTTAGGAGATTGAAGCAACAGTTACATGTATTTGCAAAGCACTTAATGCGATGCCTGACACAGAGTAAGCCTCGGTCCATGACAGTTATTATCATTAGAGTATTAGTTTTACTACAATTATGATTATCTTGTGAGATTCTGGCTGTCTTCTGCTTCCAAATCTAACATTCTCTACGCTGTCACTGAACCACAGCCTCAAACAACATTGCCATCTACCTCCGTGTAGATGGATGGCTGGATTCTAGAGCAGTGTATATCTTCTCTGCACACTCTCTGAAATGTTACAATGACCGGACCCTCTGTGAACATACTAAGAATTCTAAGACATGAACACAGTCCTGAAAAATCTCAGTCAGGTGAAGAAATCAAATTACTATACGTAATACTAAAACGACAAGAGAAGAACTCCTGTGAACTTAAGTAACTTTGAAAAGTAAAGATGATTTTGGTGGGGGAGGGAAAAAATAGGTATGAGGAGATTAATGGTTTAGTGAAAAAATGTTTGATTTTCTTTTCCTCCTCCCTACCCCCAACCCCCACCTTTGGTTACTTAATTTAGAAAAAAAAAAACACAGTTGGTTTTGTTCAAAAGCACACTGTCATATGAGACTTCCCTTTTGACAGTTAAAAGGGAACATGTTCATTCCTTCCATGTGCTGAACAGGCTTTCAAAATAAAACCCCCAAAACTTAAGAATCGTGTTTCAAAAGAATTTGCCTGCACATTCACATCCTGTGAAATGAGATGGCAAGAGTCAATCCTAAGAGCATTTTAATGGGCTCAAATCTCTTAAATTCTATCTCATGGCAATTTCCTGGCATTTATAGTCTTTCACTAGCTTTCTCAGTGATCTTGGGGGAGAGGGGAGAAGAGGAATATGGAGAAAAAAAGGCCTCACTTTCAGTCTATTTCTGTCCACAGAAGGTGTCCCCCTTGTGGTAATAGCAAAGGTTAGCCCGGCATTCCATCTAATCTTTTGCAAAATCACACAAGTACAGAGACCTTTAGTTTTCTGTCTATTTACGCTTTAGTAGCTCTTGCTCCTAAAAAGTTAAACTTTTATTCAAATACTCATTCTGGTCTGAAAGTTAATGCTAAACTCAAAGCCAGGTATGCAGTCATCTGGCTTTGAACTTTTTAACCTCCCTTATTAGTATTTTGAAATCCTCCTTCCCGGGGACTGGTTGTATTGCTTTTCCATGAAGTAGTATCAGAGATTAGGATGGTGTTATCCATCCATTGACAATTTACTTACTGGACCATGAAAAAGGACTTAAGCACAGTGTCTGTTTCAATGCCATGGCTGACCATTAAGCTTTCTCAGTTATGCAGCCCTGCCCTGGTCTTTAGCAGCACTGGGAAAACCAGTCTAAGTCAGCAGGCACTGCTGTAGGCTTCTTCCACGCCGGTTCCTCGCTCCTGAGAGTCAGAGTAAACGCTGAAGCAGTGAGAGTTGGCAGTTTTGCTTATTTTTAGGGAAGTATATCAGTTGAACTTCTGGTTCTTTGTTTTGAGCAGGAGAGTAGGAATACACTTTTTTTCCTCTGTCTACTATGTTGATATATCCAATGATCTTCTCTAAAATGTCAGGAATAGTAAAGGTTTACGTGCTTTATTCAAGCAAAATAAAAGGCGATTAAGGGCTCTGAGATCATCATTTTATGAAGGAACTCCAAACCAGACACTCTCTTATTGGAGAACTAAAAAAGAGAGAGAAATGTGAACTATTTCTCTCAATCAGCTATCTTCCATAACTAAAGTTAAAGGCAAAATGTATGGCATGGATTTAAAGTGTTGAACCTTGTCAGATATTAAGGAGAAGATCTGAGTAGTGGTAAATCAGCATTTAATAGTACAGATTCCTACATCTACATAGTTCATCTCTGATACCACCTCCTCCAGGAAGCCTGACAGCCTGTGCTTTTCACTGGTGGCAATTCAATAGCCTGGAATATTTCCTACCTATAACACACATTTGATTCAATAATTGAAAAGATAAAACAGATATTTCAAAACTATTTGGTTTGGGTATACCACCTTCTTCTCAAAAATGATTTAGGTAACTGTTATTGAAGGTTATGTTACATACAACATATTAGGATGACACTAATAGAAGACCTCATTAACATAGTGCTCTTGGGCAAATTTTCCGATTTTCTACATACTCTTTCTAACCTTTATTCATTGACATGTCTTCATTCTGTGTTTTCCAAAAATGTAACAATTAAAAAAATCGAATGTAGAATGGTTCATATATAAAACACATTATGGAATATGAGAATTATTTTTTAGAAACAGGATATATCTTATTGTCTATGGCAAAATTATGTTTCAGAGGACATAATCTAAAATCTGAATATGCGGAAATAAATTCCACGGCATGTGATATTCATACAGAAGTAGAAGACACCAATACTCTCTTCCACACTCTATTATTTCTCTTCTATTGTAGTGTATTTTCTTGGCAGACATTCCTTGAACAAATTTGTTGATAATTATTTAAAAATTTGTGGCATAAATGATTCTATTGTTTTATATATCTAGGAGAAGGGGGAGCAGACAATTAGATCACTTCAAATGAACGGTTAGTTGGTTTATTATCACTAACAACTGTGAAAGGAAAAGAATTGATAAAACATAACTGTGCCCCCATCAATTATTGGGCTATCAGTTTTTTATGGCATTGGGTAAAGTCTAACTAAATTCTAAGGAACTGTTGACTAGTTTATTATCATTGACAACTGTGAAAGGAAAAGAATTGATAAAACATAACTGTGCCCCCATCAATTATTGGGCTATTCATTTTTTACGGCATTGGGCAAAGTCTGACTAATGAAAATTGTGCTTTTATCATGACCTGTGATATCAAGACAGACTACCAGTGAGTTCATATTGAATCCTGGGATCCTTGTGAAGCTCACAGAATACAAAACTCCTACTGTTTGAAGCGCTAAATCAATCATCTGGGAACACTGTACTCATTATAGACACCACATTTTAAAAGCATTAATAAACTATAACTGACCAGTAGAGCGAACCATCTGTGAAGATTTCAATGACAAACAGGCAAAGGAGACATAGATGTTTAAATTTGAGAAGACATTAAGAGCTTGCTTCTAATACAGAAAAGTTCATCACACAAGTTGAGGGGTTTGTTTAGAGTGTAACAACACCCATAGGAGACTTTATAGTATGGATAAGTTCAGAACATAAAGAACTTTGCAATAACTTGAGAGGGACAGCAAAGGGTTGGGCTTTTTTGCAAACAAGTAAGTTCCTTTAGGTTGCTTATAAGTGTTGAAAGAGTGTCAGACAACTAATTTGCAGATTAGTTACAGAAGGAATATTTTATTACAAAAGAATTTGGACTATATTTCCAAATGTAAGGGCATTTCCATCTCAAATTATTTAGAATTATCTGATTAGTTGGTCTGTTGCAAGTAATAAATGGAATGTAAATTCAGAAGGTACATTTAGCTTCACAGATAATGGGTGAAAACAAATACTTAATCGAATGAATAAAGGAGATTTATTCTTAAGGGTTCTGGAGTAGGAAATTGGCAATTTTGGGTGAGGAAGACTAGTATGTTGTCCAAGAAAAATGGCAACCAACTCAAACTATGGCTCTTGTATCATTTGCGCAGTTAAGGGAAGCACAAAGTAGGTTCTTAATTATTATTTTTCATGTTCCGTCCTTCATGCAATCAGTTATTGAGCACCTCACATGGATCAGGTAATATGCTACTTGTACCCACTTTGTGCTATGCTACAGCCTACGAATGCCAGAGTGAACATTCTCAGCACTCAATGAGCTTACACTGCAGTGCAGAGCTAGATATTAATCAGAAATTATACTCATTACAATTTTCACTCATTACAGTTATGCTAAGTTCATTTCTAGAAATAAAGGATATAAACTAGGGGACATGAACTGGTCTGGGTGATCAGGGAAAGTGTCCTTAAGTAAATGATATTGACCTGAGTTATGACAAAATAGCCACTAAATTTTAAAGCACTTATAGAATGAAGATAGCAGTTCTATACCAACAAAGTGAAAATGCATAAATATAGACAACAGACAAGGATGTAATACCATGCAAAGACACATTAAATGTGTATATATTGTTTACAAAAGTCATATGTTATTTATACTATGTCATCATCATGTATAAACTACTTTTCAATAAAGAAATTATCAAATAAGGCACTTGTTGTAAGAATACTTGTCCAGCACGTAAAGAATTACATTTAGCAAAATTAGGGTTCAATATTACTGAAACATTTTGAAATATCCCCTCCACCTCTAAAATTATGATATCTGTAAGACAACCAAAAATGTAATTGATTAAGAGAAATGAGTAAAATGTTTGACTTCCAATCATTAACATTAAAATTTCCAGATTGGATATAGACTGTGGCATATTTTAGAGTCTATGTTGTTTTCCACAGTATTAATTACTTAACAGGACTTTATAAATAATTATTGAGTAATTGATTTTTCCTCTAATACTTGAATGAATTTATATGTTTAGAAGGAACAGATTTTCTCTTTTCTGAGAGATGATGCTTTGTTAGTTTACTTAATACTAATCCCCCCAAAATAATTATTTTACCATGTGGCTGATTTTTGATCATTAGTATTGACTCTCCAAGCATGAACTGGTTGATTTTGCTCTGATGATCAAACATCTGCTCCTACTTACACCACTTCCTCTTTTCCTATAAAAACGATTTGCTTCACACTCTTCACCAACTTCCTCCATACCTCAGGTGTTTGCATTTTCTTCCACCATCTATGCCATTTATATAAGAGCAACTTATTTATCGGTTTATTTGTTCATCACATACTGAATATCTGATATGCTCAGACCACATGTGGAATTTTCTCCATAGTATTTTAAAAAATTTATGTTGTATTTTTTCCATTATGACTTAACCCTCATATACCCCACTCCCTTCCACAATCACCACACTGTTGTCCATGTCCATGAGTCCTTTTATTTTTTATCTCAATTCCTCCACCCCCTAACCTCCTCTCAGAGCTGTCATCCTGCTCTCTATCTACATGCCTGTCTCTACTTTGCTTGTTAGTTCAGTTTGTCCATTAGATTCCACAATAAGTGAAATCACAGGGGATTTGTCTCTCTCAGACTGGCTTATTTCACTTAGCATAATGTTCTCCAAGTCCATCCATACTATCGCAAAGGGTAAAATTTTCTTCTTTTATATGGCTGAGTAGTATTCCATTGTGTAAATGTCCCATAGTTGTTTTATCCATTCATCTACTGATGGACACTTGGGCTGCTTCCACAGTTTAGTGATTGTAAATAACACTGCAATGAACGTAGGGATGCTTATGTTCTTTCAAATTAGTGTTTTGGGTTTCTTCACATATATTCCCAGAAGTGGGATAGGTGGGTCAAAAGGCAAATCCATTTTCAATTTTTTGAGGTTTCTCCACACTGCTTTCCACAGTGGCTGCACCGATCTGCATTCCCACCAACAGTGCAAAAGGGTTCCCTTTTCTCCACATCCTTGCTGGCCCCCATTGTTTGTTGATTTATTGATGACAGCCATTCCAACTGGTGTGAAGTGATGTCTCTCATTGTGGTTTTAATTTGCATCTTTGAAGATTAGTGGCTTAGTGATGTTGAACATCTTTTCACATGTTTACACGCCATCTGTATGTCCTCTTTGGAGAAGTGTCTATTTAGGTCCTTTGCCCATTTTTAATTGGATTGTTTGTTTTTTTTGGTGTTGAATTTTGTAAGTTCTTTATAAATTTTGGATATTAACCCCTTATCAGATGTATCAGCGAATATGTTCTCCCATTCCATGGGTTGTCTTTCTATTTTGTTGCTGGTTTCCTCTGCTATGCAAAACTTTTTGGTTTGATGTAGTCCCATTTGTTTATTTTTTTCTTTTGTTTCCCTTGCCTAGGGAGATGTATCAGATAAAATATTACTACTAGTAATGCCTGAGATTTTACTGTCTATGTTTTCTACCATCATTAAAATGCCCATGCTACCCAAAGCAATCTGTAGATTCAACACAATTCCTGTCAAGATTCTAATGATGTATTTCACAGAACTAGAACGCATATTTCAAAAATTGATATGGTCCCTGGCCGGCGTGGCTTAGTGGACTGAGTGCCGGTCTGTGAACCAAAGGGTCACTGGTTCGATTCCCAGTCTAGGGCACACACCTGAGTTGCAGGCCAGGTCCCCAGTAGGGGGCACGCAAGAGGCAATCACACATTGATGTTTCTCTCCCCCTTTCTCTCCCCCATTCCCTTCTCTAAAAATAAATAAATAAAATCTTCAAAAAAATTTATATGGAACTGCAAAAGACCTTGCATAGCAACAACAATCTTGAGAAAGAAGAACAAAGTGAAAAATCACACTATCTAATATCAAACTATACTATAAGGCCCATACTATACTACAATAATCAAAACAGCACAGTACTGGCATAAAAACAGACACACAGATTAATGAGACATAACAGAAAGCCCAGAAATAAACTCACACCATTAAAGTCATTTAATATTCAACAGAGGAAACAAGCACTTACAATGGGCTAACAATGGTTTATTCAATAAATGGTGTTAGGAAAACTGGACAGATAAGTGCAGAAAAATGAACTGACCAATCTTCTTACGCCATGCACAAGAATAAATTCCAAATGGATTAAAGACTTAAATATTAAACCTGAAATCATAAAAATTTTATATAAAATCTGCATAGTAGTTTTTGAGCATTTTCAGAAAGGTGCTATATATAAAATGTCTTCTCTCTTTTGGTAGAAATTCTAGCATTGGTGGAATTACTTTTTATTAAGATTGTTTTCCTGAGCATCCCTTTTATATTGTAATTATTCTAGAAAGAGCGCAACAGTTTTAGCCACTAATAATGTACTTAAGATTGTTCAATGTAAAAAAAAGTGTTTAGTATATGTTTGTGAGAAATCAAAGCAAAAGGATGACAAAGGTCCCTTAGATAAGGAGGGGACAATGACTAAGATGAGAAGAATATATCACTTGCCTCATCATTTGCTTAATATTCCCTTAAATTTAAAAGTAACTGATCATTCGAACAAGCAGGACTTACAGGGAATGACCACAAAAGCAACACTGTTTTTCCTCCCCGTGCTGTTTTAAACCTCAGTACAAACCTGGACAGTAAATGATAAAAGCTAATTATTAGTAGAAACTCTGCAGTCATTTGGAGACATTAACATAGTCTCAGTTCAGAATGCAGAATGTCTGGTCCCATGTAATGAGCGGTTTAATTTGATATAATGTGGAGTCCGCTTGCCTGGGCCCTGCTGAGGTCGGCTGCAGGCTGATGATTTGCAGGGCGAGGCCCGGGGGGAAGGGATGAAGAGAGGAGGGCGTCCGTTCTCTCCTTGCCGCCTGCTTTCACTTCTCCTGCCTCCTTCCTGCTAACTCAATCAGAGCTGGGTGTTGTGTGGAAAAAGAAAGAGGGAGCAGAAATAATGAAATGCCAGAAAGCTCTCACTCTTTTGTACTCTGACTTCTCAGAGTCACATAGGTGTTTATCTTGCCTTCATGGGAGCTGTCTTGGGTTCTTAAGAGATCCTAGCAATAAATGCATTAAATGATAATTCCCAAGATGCAAGTGACACATTGCTTTTTTCTCTGACCAGCCATTCCATCTTCAGCATCTCCTTGCTGAGGTCCCATCATACGCCAGGCGTCCCTAATGGACAGAACTTAACATGACTGCACGCCAGCTCTCTTGTGTTCGTGACCCACATTTAGTCTATGAAAAACAGTTAACATATCCTTTTAATGTTGCTTCTGGTTGTTCACTTAAGTCCCAAATGCAGGCCTCCACCCTCTCTCCCTCTGCCCTCTTACCTCAAGTGACAGTACCAACTTTCACCTTTGTCTTTTTGAGTATATGTTGAAGATGATGTTCCCAAATTCCAGGAGACTCCTTTCAATCCCTCAAGCCCTTCTCACTAGCTTTAGGTGATGTGGGCAGGCAGGGTGCGCCATTTATGTAGAATCATCAAAGAACGCCCCTTTGATAATGTATGGTATTGTAAGGATACTGGCAAGTTCCCAGCATCCCTGGGAAATGGAGAAACAGAGTTGGAGCATGGCCAGAAACAAGGGAAGAAGGAACTGTCAGACTCCATCCATGCTAGTCCAGTAAGAACGCTGCCTACAGATCCCTCGGTACCCAGTTTCCACCACTACCCCATCCACATTGGATAATGCTATTCCTTCCTAAGGGTGCTTTGATCACTGCTGTACCTGGAATTTGGATGCTGCTGCCGGTCCTACCACCCTAGAGTAGATACTGACCTAGGATTCAGGTCAGCTGCAGATGGCAAAACCTCAAAGAAATATTTCTTAAATGAGATCGTGGTCTGTCCCTGTCTGTTGAACACAAGCTGGAGACACGAGGCCCGGGGTTGATGTGGCGGCTTGGCGGTCACTAGGACTTCCGCGTGTCTTGATGCTGCTTCGGCCACTGTGTGCTGTGCCTCGTGGACTGTGAAGACTGCTCAAATCCCATAGTCTGCATGTGAGCCAGTACAAAGGAGAAAGAGGAAGAGAAAGGGACAAAGGGGTCATGGCAGCTGTCTTTTAAGAAGGTTTTCTGGAAATTGTCATGTAACACTTCTGTTTTCGTCTCATCAAGCAGAACTTGGTCATGTGGCCATACCTTACCGCTTATTCCAAGCAGTTAAAACGAAGGGATCTGTTACTAAGAGAATATTGAACTAGATGTTTAGCGGTCTGTAAGTTTTTCCTTTAGCTTTGATTTGTTTAATGCAGCTCTTCTCTTGTGGAAGTTAGGGCTGTGCTTTCTCTCCTCTCTGAATAGTCAGGCTTCCTCATACTTCCTCATGCCGCCTGTAAGTTTACAGCCACCTCACCCACCTCCCCTTCTGTAAACACCCTTGGTTTATCAGATTATAAGCTTTGGGGGGTCAGAGATGTATCTTCTTTTACTTTTGATCACCCGGAGTCTTCATCGATTTTATATATATATATATATATATATATATATATATATATATATATATATGGTGATCGATTGTGTATTTTAGATTTATATTTTAAAACATAAAAATATCTAAGTAAATAGAGTAACTTCTTGGTCACTAATAATGGAAAAATATTCAACTAGTCATTGCATCTTTTATTTATTGTCATCAGCACTTTATCTCATCTGGCAAGAGAGTAACTGTGGGTCTTGTAACAGAAAAAAGGAAAAGCATTGTGTCGCAGCATTATGATTTTCCAAAAACAGGAAGTATCTATAAGAGACACTACATTGTAATGCTAAACAGAAGTGCCTGGATTCAAATCCCAGGTCTGCCGGCCACTTAATGGCTGTGTAACCACGGCAAGTTACTTAAAGTCTCTGTTCCTCAATTCCTTCGCTGTGTAAAATAGAGGGTATCACAAGGATGGATTGTCATGTGTTACTCTTGAGTGGATGTGCTGAGAAGCCAAGGAAACTCACGTCCCTGGACCCTCATACTCACAGCGCCTCCCACCCCCAGGCCCTGGGAGTAGTCCTGACCATTTGTTCCCATGATCATATGCTTTGGCAAAATTTACAAAAGTAAGATTTTTTTTGTTTGCTTGTTTTCTTAAAGCAGGCCCCCGAACTATATAAGCTTTAGTTCCTACAAAACCTGAAATCAACCCCTGGCAGTTGTGCTCTGAATCAGAAGCCACAGACAACCCTGCATCAATGCAACCTTGAGTTAAAGAGCCCGTAAGGCAGGGGCGCTTCATGCGCGTGTGGCTCGGCTGAACCAGAGACACTCAGGATATTTGTTTTCAAAAAATGCAGGAACGTGGGATGCATACCTCCAAGATAAGAGTCCTTGGGGAAGGATCCTGCAGATAATGATTATCAAGCTTCTCAAATGATTCTACTGTGCCATAACATTTGAAACACTCTGTCGTAATATCTCTGCCAACTCTGAGATTTTAATATAAAACTACACCATCCTGAGTCAGCAAACACGAATCAAAAGGCTGTGGGAGAATCAGACCCCTGGCCTCCTCATGCAGGATTTACCCTCAGCAAGAAGTCTCTGAATTTTGAGAGAGACCAAAAGGAGGAGTGATGTGAGGGCTAGGGATCCCACTTTTCAGCCTGTGAAAACAATTTGCCCAAAAGGACTAACACTTACAAACGTTTCATTTTCCACTGGTATATTTTCAAGCATAAAAAAATTATTCCACTCCCTCCTCCTACCAGTGAGCCCGGTGATAAAGACTGTGATAATTCTCTGCACTATGCAATTTTATTAGCTCAAATCAAGCTATGGTTTTCTGTGGAGGAAGGAGAGGAAGCTGAGAGTTACTGTTATTCTTTCTAAATGCGCTGCTAGGGGCTCTACAAATGTTATCTTGTTGAATTTTCACAACAATCCTGCAAGGAAGGTGGCATTCCTATTTTTATAAATAAAAGTAAAGCTCAAGCACATTACATAATTTTGCCAAATACTGCACAGCTAACCTGTGGCAGGAATCTAACCCAGATATGACTGCATTCAAGGCCTATTTCATCTCTTTCCCCCAACACCATGGTGCTTGCAAATAAATATGGCATTCATTGGTGTGAGAGGTGACAATAAAAGCTAAAAACCTT
Source organism: Mormoops blainvillei (assembly GCA_004026545.1). Classification (NCBI taxonomy): domain Eukaryota; kingdom Metazoa; phylum Chordata; class Mammalia; order Chiroptera; family Mormoopidae; genus Mormoops; species Mormoops blainvillei. The sequence goes on from PVJD01000486.1 coordinate 323,514, forward strand.
GAAGAGATATGATAGGATACGTCTCAGAACCAATTGATTGCCGTTTATTATGTCCATTCCTCCCCATGGTAAAGCATGTTCTTTAAAATCTCAAGTGGTTATGAGCGTGCACGTGTACACACAAGAACATCGACTTCTTTTTGGAAAATGGCTCTGAATGATGCTTGGGTTTTCTGACACAGTTGCATCTGTGTCAGAAGAATACACTCCTCACCCACAGAAAAGCATATCACTGTCATTAAAAGGTTGTGGTAGTGATTGCTCATATTTTTAGGTACTTGTGTTTAAACAGCGATGCAGTTTGGGCACTCACAGATCTCTTCGAATGTAAGGTTAGATGGTGGATGCTGGCCACAGAATATCATGACCTCCACCTTTTAGCACATCGCTGAGCTCACCCATTCCTGACAAGGCAGGGGCTGGGAAAAGGGGTGTATTTTAGAGTGCACCCAGCACAACTTGAAAACCGTATGCCTCTGAGCCCCTTTCACCAGCAAGCCCTGTTGGTTGGGATTCAACTAATACAATCAACCTCTTTCATCAAAGCAAGGTTAGGGCAGCCTAACCTTTGATGGCAAAAAAGCAGTTCGTTTGGGGAATAGAGTAACATTTGGCTTCCCCTTTCACTGTTTCATGAGGGTTTTTTTGTTGTTGTTGTAGTCCTAAGAATAAACGATTGCAGGCGCCAAAGAAAATCAGAATCTAATTAGAAAAAAGCAACAATAAGAGTGTGCAGCTTTTACTTTATGGTCTTTCCTTGTGCCATTTTTTCTCTGATTTTTCAGTAAAATCAAGTCACTGTGGAAACCTTATCATGGGCCCTCAGTCAGTATTCATAGCTATATCAAAAGCTGTGGCATCAGGAAGAAATTGCCCCAGCATATTAATTGCTGTCCCATGGGTTGGGGCTGAGGATAAGAAGTTACAAAGCTACTAAATGGACCACTATGATGAGATAAATGAGGCAACGGGAGTTAAATAGCCTTGTATTTTTCTCCCAATAGTAATGATTTCTTAAAATGTTATCTACATATCCAGAAGTGTTAGGATGATAAAACACCTCGTAATCAAAGCTGAGATGGCAACATTTATTATTACATTTTAGTGATTTTTTTCCCAATTGGAAATAAAAGCAGTGTTGTAAGAGATAATAACAAGAAACCCCTGCTTATTACTCCTGAAATATTTTCTGGTTTTTGACCATGATGAGAAATTTCTGGTTCCTCATCTATAGATTGTATATTTATCACTATTATCTCTGTATCAGGATACCTTGAGGAAAAAAAGTGGTACTCAACCAGGTGACAAAGAGAAAGGTTTTTATGAGTTTGAAGAACATTAATTTCCCTCAGCTTGGGAAAATTTATGATCAGAAGATAAATAGTATAGAAAGAATTTGGGGTTCAGGTTCTCGTGCAACAGTGAATTCATTGTGACCATAGGATTAAACAGAAAAAGTCAGAAATGCAATTTTTAATTTATAAGTTAAAATTAAATACAAAAAAGACACATTCTGATTTCTCTTGAATATTTATTTTTAAAAATATTAATTTAGAATTGAATTCCCACCAAAAAGGACCCCTATGATTCATTCAAATATATTTTAAATGTTTATTCAACAACCACATGTGTAAATGTTTGCACATTCTGAACTAGCGGTCTGAATTGATGAAACTTGTAGGTTTTCCTGAAGTTTAATATTAGTTGGTCAATAATGAAACGTAACATCCAGTGAAATGAATGTAAATTTCCTTTAGAAAGTTTATCAAAGTATAAAAATCATTGAAATCTTTCTCTCTCTGACATGCTTTGGAACAAAATAGAAACTGATTTTTTTGTTGTTGTTAAAAAAAGGAGATAGAAGTATACTATATATTTACAAGAGTTTTTCAATGAAAAGACTTGAACTTTTTCCTATGTAAACAAACCATAGACTTTTACATGACTTGTATATTTGATTTGATAGCTCTAAATAGTTTTTTAAATTAATGCTCAGATTTAGACATATGAAGATGACTGCCTATTGAAATTTGTTGGGATGGTCAGCTCTGTAAAGGTCATGTTGAGTTTAGTTGGCCTCAGCAGTATGTAAACAGAGCATGAAAGACACTTGGTCCAGCCCGGGGCTCTGCGGATTATGGCTCAAATGACAGTCGTCCTCACTATGACAAGTAGCACTGCTGTAAGCAGGTGGCTGATTTTGTTTTTCAGAAAAATGGTAATAGTTTGTGTGTGTGCGTAAGAGAGAGTATGTGTGAGGTGATAATAAAAACTGGGTGTATCATCCCCAGCCCGGTATAGCTGCACACGAGTATAAAATACAGAACAAAGAAATTACTGCTCAAAGAAAATTAATCAACAGGACAAAAAGAGCAAGTAAAACTCTCCACAAACTGTGTCACTGGACTATTAAAATTTAATGCCAAAATCTGTGGCTGAAGGAGGCAGACTGCAATAATAACAATGCTGTGCACTAAGATAGCATTTTTTTTTTAATTGAGAAATTCTTAATACAATGTAATCATCTCCGGCCTTTCCTGAGCTGCAATCCAAACAACCCCTAAGAAGTACTGAGTCACGACTGTTTCGGAAACTTGCAATGGCATACCGAGCTACTCTAACTCAGCAACAGATGTTTACTGAGCATTTTCTGGGCCGCTTAAAACTTTATTAACCAATGTCTTTGCCTTTGGTTCCCATGTTGACCAAATCTTTCCCTACCCGACACAGGCACACACAGGCACCGGCACGTGCACCGGCACAGGCACTCATACACGTCTTTATTGAAATTCAGTAGTTCCCCAAGGGCAAATTCCTCAGGTGGCTTAAGTGTACAGAGCAGAGAAAAATGCAGTCAAGTTCATCTTCAGCCAGAGGAAGGAAAGCTTTCCGTGCCAAATGACCTTTTCTCTTCCTTCAGAAAAAGGTCAAGAGTCTTTTGCTTTTGGGTAGTGCCTGAAAAGTAGACGTGTCATTGCTAAAATATTGTTTAAGTAGAAAGACATTATCTTTTTTTCAATAATGTGGGACCCTAAACAGAAAAGATTAAATTGATTTAGTCACATGTATTCATAGGCTCTACGAATGGAGAGCGACAAAGCTTAATTCTCAATCTAGGACCGTATCATAAGGCCTGCACCTTTTAAGATAACAGAAACCTCACATTTTCTTCAGACTCCATGGTATTCCAGCCTACTAAAAAATAAGCTAAAAAGATCATCTTGCCCAAGAAATTCATGTATTTATTTAAATAATTCTCTGTTTCTGTTTTCAAAGAAAATAGTATTATATGTTTTTAAACATTGAATGCTACAAATAATGCCTGACACTGTCATAGCCAGTAGTGTCTGTTATTGGTAAAATGCACCCATCCATTAATTATAACTATGTTTTTTGGGGCCCAAAATAACAGAGAAAATAGTCCGATAACTTTTATTCATTGACTTACTGGTTCCCCCACCGTTTCAAATATTTAATGTGCACGTAATATGTAGTAAGTATTAGGTTTGGTGATGTAAGCAAAGGAGTGAACAAGGCAGATAATGGAAAGACAATTAAATTAGAAAATCTGAAATGGGTGAGCACTATTCCTAGATACTCAGAGATCAAGAAAACCTTGCATGGCCTCTATCCCAGATAGCTTCCTTGGAGAGAAAAGCAGTGTGTATTTTCCATAAGATACACTGCTCTTCTTGATGCAGCCTTGGCATCAGGACAGAAGGTAATGTGGGAGGTGCCAGCCTCTAAGTGTGGCCCCCACTTTTTGAAGGTTTTCGTTCATAGGTTTAGAACAGACATTGAAGTCCTTTGTTCATAGGAAGTATCAATAAATTGGTTAACTGAATGATTGGATCATGTCATCTAAGGATGGTAAAGAGGTTTTATTCCATACCCGAACTCCGAAAGTCGCTATTGTTGCTCCTGGAGTGGCCATCACCGGCTCAACTGTGTTGACAACAATTGCGCTGAGAGTCGAGGTCTTACTTTCAACCTCGGAATTCATGACAGGGATTTAAGAACCAAAGCCCCAGGTGCCTAAATTACCACATCAAATCAGTGACACCCGAATTCCTTTTGACTTTTTTTTTTTAAAGATTTTATTTATTTTTAGAGAGAAGGGAAGAGAGAGGGAGAAAGAGAGGGAGAGAAACACTGATCAGTTGCCTTTCACAAGAACCCAGACCTGGGACCTGTCCCGCAAACCGGGCACTTGCCCTGGGCAGGAATCACATGGGTGACCTTTCGCTTTGAGGCATGATGTCTAACCCATGGAGCCACACCAGTCAGGGCTTTTTGATTTTTGATTTTTTTTGACTCCTCAATTAAAATCCCAAATTTGTAGTAGATGGCCTATACAGCCCTTCATTTCTCAGGCCTTATTTCACGCCACTTTTCCATATGCTTTTAAGCTTTCTAAACACATCAAACCTCCTTCAGGATGCAACTCGATCTCTCATGCCGTTACTGTTTTTCATGTCACTGCCCCATCCTGCACCACCTTCCAGAAAACCTCTCATGATCCCTGAAGACTCAGTTTAGCCATCGACTTCTCTGGAAAGCCCTACGTGCTCCTCCTCATTTCCTTCTTCTCTGTGCAGAGCCGGCCCTGTCTCCTCCCTACGTGACAACACCCAGACCATACCTCTATCTGCGTTTGCTAGTTTGTCCATCTATCTCGCTGTCTTCTCCTACACCAAGCTTGAGATTCCCGGGAGGCAAAGATTTTGATTTATTCGCTGCCGTGTCTCTCTACAGAGCAAGCTAGTGGGACTGCAGTCATTGTTAGTTGACCAGATGAATTTAAAAATGAATGAAAAGCAGCATTCTCATGGAAGCTGAGAATCCACTTCTGCTCAGCTTCTTCCTTTTTATGTCTAAAGCCAGGCACCGGGGTAGTCACTAGATCGTCAGTATTTCAGGCGAGTTCCAGTTGCTTAGGGATCTCTCCATTTTCCTTGGTTTGCTGGAGGTAGTTGCCTATCCACAGAGGACACCTTCAGGGGTGCCTGGAAAGCATTCACAGAGGGTGAAAATTACTCTGTCTGGGTCTAATAACTGGGAACTCAGAACCATTCCTTAGCCTGCCACTTCTTCTATGTCATTAACTTCCCACCAGGACACGAGGCCTTAGGGCTGACCCATGTGGATTGAGTTTGAACCGCAATGTACTCTCCACACCGGGGATGCCTCGGCTCCTCCTAACTTCTGTATTTCTCCTACCGCCCGTGGATCCTCCTGACAACTTCTGCCTTAAAACCTGCATTGCCCAGCATGACCCTGATTCCACGTCTCTGCAGAGACTGTGATCTGCACCCTCACCCACATTGCTGTCCACAGCGATGGCGAGCCCGGGACAGAGACGCCCCCTGCCTCTCCTTTCAGCCGATTCGCTCCCCGAAAAGCCTCCTATTAGCTGTGCTGAGAAAATATCGTTTTCTGTTTAATCAATTTTTCTAGTTAATGGAGTTTAGCTATATGACTACACATTAATTTCTGAGTTTAGAAGAACTAGAACATGAGGTATTATACTTAACCCTAAAGGATACTCACTGTAATTTATTTTTCTTTAATGACTAAGAAGGCTTTGGGGACCATATATTAATTTGGAGATATCATTATGAGCATCAATTATTTCCTCATAAATATGAAAAAGTCCAGCTAATTCAATGTTCCAGAAAATAACTACTGAACAACCACCTTGTTGTTTTTGTGTATCTGGTTGTATCTTTTGTTTTTAGCTGAATACAGGAAACCGATTTGCTTCTAGTTGATAAACATGCTGTTTATTGGCAAAGCTCTTTGTGAAATATTATGCTAGAGGAAAGTGGGACTTTGAGTGAATACGGGGCCAGGCCCCTGGTCTTTGACATCAAAAACATGCTATGGCACAGGATAGGGATAGTCTAGGAAGTGGACAAGAACAAAATAAAGAGCAGAACATCTAACGTGAACCTTTAGGTGCAGAACCTGTTGTACACAAAGGAACATAGATGGGACTAGGCACCAGGTGCTCAGGTGGTCTCTTAAAGTCAGGAGTAGTCAAGGGGATTTTGTCATCTACCTGTTTTCTGAACGCTTGTGTTTAGATACTCCCAGGACATTCCGTTCTCATTGTTCTCCGCGTAAGTCAATGGCCACTTACTTCGCTTTCAGTCCCTGGGCTCTCCTCTTTTCTCAGTCTTAGATATAGGAGTGTTCTAGGCTCAGTCCTCAGACTCCATCTCCTATTTTTTCTCCTTTCACTCCTTATTGATTCTACCCAGTACCCTGGGTTTTTAATGACCATCTATGTGTCAATAATACTCAAATTTTTATCTCATGCTGCAACTCTGAGCTTCAGATTCACACACTCAACTGAGAAGTCAACATCCCTACTCAGACGCATCTACTAGTCATCTCAAACTTAACACATTCAAAACAAAACAGCTCATTTCTGTCCCCTGGATCCCCTGTCTTAGTAAAGGGCGTGTATGTTTACCCGATTGCTCAATAGAAAAATCCACTCACCCTTCGTTACTTTCTTTTTCATATTCCCCACTTTTGACCCATTAGCTAATGCTCTGGTGTCTACCATCGCAAAAGATCCCAGATTGGACCATCTTCTCCCACGGATATTTGGCTAATATCCTCGTGAAAGCCACTAGCAACTCTCTACCCTCTGGTCCCTGCTTTCCTCATGCCCCTGGGCTGGTGGAAGTGTATGCAGAGCAATCCTCTTTAAACATGACACTCCTACTCAAAACCTCCAGGCAGCTTCTGGCACTCCGAGAACAAATTGTAACAACCTCTCAGTTCTTGTATCTCTACCACTTGTTCATTTGGCTCCAGCCACACTGGCTCCTGCTGCTTCCTCAAATGCAAATAAGCCAAGTTTCTTCTGACCTTAGGGAATTAGCATTTTCTATGACCTCTACCAGGACTGCTTCTGCCCTGCATATAAACGTCTCCCTCACTTTCTCAGGGTTCTGAGCAAACGTCACCTGCTAAGGGAGGCCTTCCCCGATCACCTTCACTAAACCCCATTTTTGTCATTCTCTATCCCATAACTTGTTTAATGTTTTTCTAAGGATTATTACTACCTAACATTAGATTATATCTTTATTTTCAGTCTTCCCCAGCTGAAAACAAGTTTCATAAGGGTAAGACTTCATTTCTCTCTCCCTAAATGAGTTAACTGGCTCCAGAAGGTATCAAGAACTCAGCCTCTTTGTCAGTGCAGTCAGGCAATGCAGTTTGGACAGCAGTGCATGGTGGCCCGGGGAAACTGAGACAGTTCTCTGCTTTCCACATCAAACCCAGAGCTTGATAGCATCCCCTTTGATGAAGACAAGTGAAATGGGTTGTTGCAAACAGGGTGATATGAGGACGAGGTGAACAGCAAGCAGTCATAGTTCTTGAAAGAGAACCTTACACTTGCATATAAAATAAAAATATTCCACAAATAAACTCAAAATATTTTTAAAATCTATTTTTTAAAGATTTCATTTATTCATTTCTAGAGAGAGGGGAAGTGAGGGAGAAAGAGGGAGAGAAACATCAATGTGTGGGGAGCGCCTCTCATGCACCCCCAACTGGAGATCTGGCCCGCAGCCCAGGCATGTGCCCTGACTGGGAATTGAACCAGCAACCCTTTGGTTCACTGGCTGGCACCAAATCCACGGAGCCACACCAACCAGGGATAAACTCAAAATATTTTAATTAACTTACAAATAGTACTTTTAATGTCTCATTACTTATTTATTCCCCTGCTTCGAAACAATACAAAAGCTCCTAGAGATAAAAACAAGACAGGGATTATGTTAGGGTTGTGGACTATATTTTGAATAGAAAATTCATTAAAGGAGGGAAATTATCCCAAACTCTTTAAAAATTCTGAAACATCAGACTGTTATTTTGAGGGGGAGGGTTGGGGAGAAAAGAACTAAAAATAAAAAAACCTATGGCATATAAAATTATCTAAAAAACGCACTAAGGTTTTTTTTTTTGTTTGTTTTTTCTCCTAGTCAGTCATTCTAAGACAGCAGTTCTTAAAGTGTGATCTGGGAACCCCTGACCATCCCAGAGGCTCTTTCAGGGGATCCATAAGGTTAGTGCTATTTTTATAAAATATGAAAATATTATTTGCCTTTTTCATTCTCATTTTCCCACAAGTATACGCTGGAGTTTTCCAGAGGCTATATGGTGTGTGATATCGCAACAAATTAAATGGGAAAACAGATATGAAAGTCCAACTGTCTTCTCTTAAGCCAAACATTCCAAATATTTGCAAATATAAAGAACAAGATCATTCTTCTCACTACTTTTTTGTTTTGAAAAACATGGTTATTTTTATAAAAATATATTATTTATGTTAACATGTAATGGGTATATTATTGTTATTTTTGTTGAATAAGTAACTAAATATTTAATAAATTCTTAGTTTTAATTTCTACTACAATAAATGTTTATAAATGCACCCCATACAAGCAAAGGCTCTTTTGATATCCCACTAATTCTTAAGGATATAATGGGGCCCACAGAGTTTGAGAACTGCTGCTCCCAAGAACTATACATCTTTGCGACAGCCAATAGGAGTGTTGGTTAACATGGGGATTGTGTAATTGGCAAGTAATTCAGCCTTATACCAATATAGCGCTTTATGTTTTACCAAGTACTTTCTCATGTATGTTATTCTAAAATCTCCCAACTCTGTGGGGTAGGTTGATGGAATGCTTCATTTCCATTTTATAAAGGAGACGATATTATAAGGCTCACAGAGATTAAGAGTTATTTTGATAGATGTTGTCAGGCTCGCATCCAGATCTTCCAATTTAAGGTCTTACGGTTTTTTATACCACAACCCGCAAGTATAAGTTTACTGCAGGGTTGTCATGTAAAATGAACATCTCTTTATCATATGCACATCAGAATGTCACCAGGGACAGCACTTGGCTTTCCATACCACTTCGATTCCTCTGTTTTCATGCCCACATGTTAATAGTGCCCTGTTTTAGATACAGGTCAAGCTTGTTTACAGTCAGTCTCAGTCTGTTCCTTTTTCTCCTAGATACTTGATGCTCTGCCTTTTTCCCCTATTAGATGATGCATTGTAGCTAAATATGTTTTATCATTGCTTAGTTTTTTGAGATTTACCAGCATGTAAAAGAAACATGTGTATTAAAGTTTTATCTTTAAAATTTTTGATTTAAAAAAAGAGTCTTGCCAGATCTTGCTAAGTTATCTGAGATTTTCACTACTCGTAAGTTCCAAAAAACAGTTTCAATGTCTTGCAATTGCAGTAATCATGCCAGATTTCCTGTCAACTTTATTGCCTTGGGTGAGGGGCTGGGTATGAGTAGGGTATTTCCAGACAGATGCCTGAGGTCAGTAACTTCTTATTTTAATGAAGGGTGTTCTTCCTCTATATGACTGATGATGAAACATTATTTTTAGGCAGTAATAGCAATTCGATGTGCTTAGCTCACAGTTTATTACTATCTCAGTACATAGGGTGATGCGGGGTTGAGGGGTAGAGGAGCTGAAATCGTGCTAGTGCCACGAGAGTTTAGACATTGACGGATAAGGTAACCTATTCCAACAGAAATTCAGTGGCAGAGAACTAAGTGAGACAGTGTCTGTGTGGTTAAGATTTGTCAGATAAGGCTTTCAAGGTAGAAAAAATGTGAATGAGACTGATCTGGAAATGCAGTGGTCAAGCAGGCAAACAATGAGTTTTAGAGGAAAGAATGTTGGGTCCAAGTCCAGTTTAGGGGTTTATTAGCTGTGAACATGGGCCTTTCTCCCATCTGTAAACTAAGGTTATCAATACTCATCTCAGAGGATGGTTCTGAAGATTAAATAGCATAACATGTATAGAGCCTCCAACAACCATGGAACATTAGCAGTGGCAAAGGTGTCTGTCTGAGAATCTAAGCCTTTCTAGCAGCTGGCTCAGGATAAAATCAGCGATTTCACAGATGATAGGAAGCATCAAGTCTAGGCCAAAAGATTTTTAAGTTGGATGATAGGAATCATAGTAACAGCAAACCACTTCTCTGTAGTCTGTACCATGAGATTTAAGGGAAGAAGAAACAGTGTTACCCGTCAGGTTTAAATGACAATGGACAGGGATATTCTTTATTTACAAATTAAAAATTGATTTATTGGGGTTTTGCAAGTCAACGTTTTTTATTGTTGGTTGACAATACTCCTTGAAACATAAAAATGTGAAATTTCAATTTTATTTACTTTTAATTGTTAACTTTGAAAAAATTCATGTGTTAACGAAAGTGAGTAAAGTAGAAAGAGAAAATTACTCCAACCCCACCATCCAGATATCAATAAATATGTTACATTTGAAAGGATAGGCTTTCAGAATTTTTCTATGCATATATCTATATATCATAATCTACTCACATAAAATTATTCTTTTTGTAAATATAGCATCCAACTGCACATTATAGTTTGTAACCTGCCTTTAACACAGTATATGTTCACATCAGTACAGATTTACATTCTATATTAACCCCTAGATCACTCTGTTCGTGTCAACCTGGGTCTATAATTCCACGTTTATTGCCTGTTATGATTATCATAATGCGTCAGACAGCCTGTTGTTTTTACATATTTAGATTGTTTGCAATAACTTTTTGCTATTACAAACAATAAGTTTTACTGTTATAAACAATGAATTCCAATTAGTAAATACATAAAACAGTACCAATTTGAAATCTTCAGTGAAATAAAGATTCTGGACAATCATCAATTGCTGCTAAAAACTAGTTGAGGATAATGAATCAAGCTGACAATAACTTGAGCACATTAGTAAATTTAACAACACAAAAAGAGGGCAACCAGACATTATCTCCTTCTTAATATGATAAGGTGGCCCTGGCCAGGTAGCTCAGTTGTTTAGAGCATTGTCCTGACATGCCAAGGTTGCGTGTTCAATCTCCGGTCAGGACACATACAAGAAGCAACCAATGTATGCATAAATAAATGGAATAACAAATCTCTCTCTCTCTCTCTCAAAAAAAATCAGTAAATAAACTATTTTTTAAAATGACAAATTGGAAGATATATACAAAACACTCCCTATGACACAGTCATGCCAGCTAAGCATCTAAGAGTATAGAAAATACAGGGGACAGAAATCGACATGAAGTGCCACAGCAGTGCAATCAGCAAATTGCAGAATGTGTGAAACTTAACAGAAAAAAAGACTTGAATTCTTAGGGGCATTAAATTGTGAGAATTAAATGAGAGAGGGGATTTATAAAGAGGATCTTAAACACGTTTCAGATGCATGTAAAGTTTTAATGTTATTTAGATCGTTAGTCTCAGATATATCAACTGCAAACATACTGTTAGTGAGAGAATCAGAGAAATTTCTACAGTGGATATTTGATTAAATTAAGTGATTAGTATTGATTTTTTAAGCATGATAATATTGTTGCAGTCAAGAAAAGTGAGTTCTCTTTTAGAAATATACATTCAAGAATTTACTAATGAAATGATGTGATATCCAAAAGCAGCTTTAAGATAATCAGACCTGAAAGGTGGAGGGGAGCTCTAGATGCCACAAAATTGACTATTTGTTGTCAACTAGTGAAGCTGAAAATGGGTACATAGGGACTCATTCTAGTTCTCCCTCTACTTTATGCATGTTTGAAATTTACTATAATAAAAAATAAAGTATTGCAACATAGATTATTATGTACCAAAGATTTATGCACACTGGCAATACACAAAATACCACTTATTTTTAAATAAGTAAAGGGCACTAAAGTTAGTGTTATTTCAAAGTTATCTTTCCAGAGAAAAGGAATGAGTATATTGTGAGCAAGATAAAGAGAGATCCCTAACGTGGAAGAGAACTCTAATAATTCCATACCTCCTCTCTCATAATGTGCACAAATGAAGGAAAGTGAGCTTTGAAACCAAGAGCAAGCACTGAGACTTTATATCATGAAATATCAATGTTTTAATGGGAAAAAAATGACAGAAATCACCTCTGCACTCCCATTTTACAGGTAATCAACCTGAGATCTAGGAAGCAGAAATGATTAGCTTAAAGTGATGACCATAGAATAGTAATTAAATTTATTTTTGCACAGTCATATGGTGATAGGGGTAAAAGCTTGTATTCCAATTTTGTTATCAAAAATTACTTGTAAAGATTACAAAGGTGATAGCCATAGACGTTTAATATCATGAGCATAATAGATAAAGATGGTGAACACACTAGCGAATTCGAAAGTGTCACAAAAAACCATCATTGTTTTTTTCCTTGGGAAAAGGCAGAAATTAATCAGCAATTAATTAAAGTGAACAACATCCTGAAGGGAATGACAAGGACAGAAGTTTTTATGTGAATGTCAAATGCAAAGATACACTATATGACCTTTAATTAAGGAAGAAATTGTCTCTAAAAGGAGCAAAAGGTACCAAAGCATTATTCTGTCAAAAAAACAAAAGGAGACGAAGACAGCAGCTCCAAATGTTTGTAACTGAGAGGACGAAGGTGAGTTAGAGAAGTGAGTGATGCACCATGGACTTTTGGCCCCCTCCCAGGGGACCATCACACCCCCCTCAGAAGTAGCTCTGATCGGGACCCTGCTGACCTTTGCTTAGGAGGGCAATGCCACCGTGTCATCTGCAGGGTGATGCTCTGGAGGGCAAATCCTCTCACTCTGAGCTGTTTCTCTGCTAGAGAGGTTGGAATTGCACCAGTCTCATATTACACTCTCAACTCTGCGCACAAGGAGACATTTTCAAAACGGGCAGCTTGGGGTTAACGGTGGGGTCTTTGGACAGGTTAAAATTTGAAACTGAACAACCTTCCTGAAGTTCAGATACCCTACAGGGCATGATAACTGCTGTGTTTTAATTCAGTAAGTTTCAACCTTTTTCATGTCATGGCACACATAAACTAATTAACTAAATTTCTGTGGCACACCAAAAAAAAAAATATATATATATATATATATTTTGCCAATCTGATGAAAAATAGTTATGATTTTGATTCATTCACCCTGGATGGCTATTGTTGTGCTGGCTATTGTCATTTTTTTCTTGATTTGACAGTCTAAGGGAAAAGAGGTCAGTGTCCCTGACTAAATAGTCAGGCATCACATGTTTTAAGAATTCTTGCGGCGCACTGGTCAAAAATTGCTGCCCTAACTAGCTCCTCCAGCCTTAGGAGTCCTGTCCACTTCTTTCAAAGAATTTAATTAACTGCTTCCCTCGTGTGTACCAGGTGGAATTTCACTCTCGAATTAACCCGTCTTTTAAAATACGTATCCAGCTTTTTTATTTCTCTGCGTATTTTGCTTTTTAGATCACTAGTTCCTATAAAATATATGATTTACTAGCCTTGATATCTAGACACTTATTTTTAATGCTCTTATGCCATGTATAAATGAGTTAATGATGTCAAGTAATCATAGTGTTTTCAAGTATATCATACATGTGAATAAAGAAATTAAGCACTGAGAGACCAAGTCAAAATTTCCCCGTCTGTGCTTCTTGTAGGTAGGGAGAGGGGCACACATTTTACCAGCCAACATGAACTATTAGATATTCTTACTTGCACAGCTTGGGTCTGAGTACCACGGAATGCAAGAAGGCATAGTATCACGTTTCCTTTCATCACAGAAGACTGTACTTATGGCTCCAAATGATTCGCGCAAAAATATTGAGCGAAGCAGAAAGATTACAAGCATCCTCAATTTGCAAGGCAAGCAAGGCTCAGGGTGGTGGTGAGTTTACCAGCAACTAGTCAGTAGCAGAACTGGAACTATACATTCTTTCCACTCTTCAGTCATGTGACAGGTAGCTGACCATACAATTGGACATAAAAGTCGCTGGGAAAACACTTATGTCATTTTCCAATGACAGTCACCGGTGGAGGTCTGGAGAAACTCCTATCCTGAAGAAGCTCCCTGGTGGGCATATCAGTCCAGAAACTTTTCAGTCAATTTAAATACTTGTAAGAGCCTCATTTTTGTAATTGACTCATTTATATTTGTTGTTAAATTTTGGTTTCATAATCCATTCAGAGTTCTCCCCCAAATCCTGCCTTTGCCACAGCAGAGAACATTTATTTGCAAGTCTTGAGAAGTTACAACCTTGGAGAGGCTGTTGATTTCTTCAGATCCAATTTCCCCCTTTTATAACAAAATGCTGTAGCAACCTCTTTTTAAAAATTTCTTTTTTTAGATTTAAAGAGTGCATTCTTTCTTTATTATTTTTATTTTTAATTATATTTTATTGAATATGCTATTCCAGTTGTTCCAATTTTACCCCCTCTGTCCATCCGCCCCCACTCCCTCAGGCAGTCCCCACACCATTGTTCATGCCCATGGGTCACGCATATCCATACTTTGGCTACTCCATTCCCTATACTGGACTTTACATCCCTAGAGCTATTCTGTAACTACCTATTTGAACTTCCTTAATCTCGTCCCCTTTTCCACCCATCCCCCCTCCATTGGCAACTATCGAAATGTTCTCTGTAGCAACCTCTTCATTATTCTGAAATAATTAATTATACTTCAGCATATTCCAAGAATATTTTTTCAAATTTTATATAATGCTCTAACTATAACACAAAAGAAGAATAAATGCTAATATTTTATAATAAACTGATACACTGTTCATTTTATGAAATTCAAGTATGACCACTCTAGAAGCTATGATGGAGCAGTCAGGTGTTTGTCCCACCTCGAGGGCAACAGCTACAAATGCTGATTAATAAGCAACATTTGCTATCAGTGAAGTGATTTTCCAAATAATGAGCAGCTCTTGTTAAATTCCAAATAAAACAATGCATGATCTTTTCTCGATATATCCAGTAGTTACATTTCTGGGAAAGTCAGTGTAAGCTAAAACAAGCAAAAAAACAAACAAACAAAAACAAACAAACAAACAAAACACTTGGATATTATACAAAAGCCAGAGTGATGTTCTAGGCTCAGAAAATAAGTGTGGCACCTACATGAGCATAGTGTGGAGCATCTGAAAGCTACAGGGAATAAAAGACTAGATCACACATGGCAAGATGTGTTGCATCCCTGGCCCCTGTCAAATAAATATCCATAGCAACTTTCACATCATTATGGTGAAATACCCTCCGTGAACTTCCAGTCACCCCTAATAAGAAGCAGTACCACTCCAGCTGAGAATCACTGCTTGAAAGACTTGTAGAAGAAGGGGATATTGTCAACCCTCTGCCCATCCTCCTTGCGGTGTACTCCTGTAGCATTCTGGCAGGGAGGGTGTGGAGGGAGGGTGTGGAGGGAGCACCTCTGTGACAAGGTCAGAATTTCTTCACGTTGGTCTCTGCTGCTGAATGATCTCATTGGTTATATGCTCTGTGTTTTTGGGTAAAGTCCTCTACAGTCCCTGCTAGAGAGGGACCCTTCAGTCAGTATCTCCTCTAGCCATGGGGGAACTTCTGTGTGATTAGGCTCTTATCTTAGGTTAACCCCCAAACATGACCTTACACAAAATCCACCTGATGTACTGTGGTAGAGTCCTTGGCAAGTCTGCAGTCTCCATCTTTTTTCCACTACAACCCTGCTTCTGAAATCACCCCATGCCTTCTCTCCTCAATGGTCTTTCCCAAATCTAGGAGCACATGATGCAGAAGTCAACTGAAGGCTAAGACTGGAAAATCTGATGCCAATGTCTCCTTACAGTCTTTAAAGAAATTATTTTGGGGGCCTCTTCTCTTTGCTTCAGCGGGGGAGCCAGTAGAGTACTGTCCTTCCATAACTCCTAATAGAGTGGGGAGCACACAGTGTAATTGCCCATTTGCTTATACACCACAAAGTAGGAATTTTAACTTCAAATAAAAAGGTGGCAATGTGGGAATCTTTTAAAGTTATGAAATTCGTTGCCTCCATTTGAAAATTTACCCAGTGCTTTTTTTTTTTTTTTTGGCTCACTTGGGCTAGAAATATTTCTTATCTCCAAAGGAGTTACTTAGAAGGAATTACTTACATGTCTAGTAGATACGTGGTCATAAAAAGATTCCATCATATAATCAGGAAAACACACTGGTGGAGAACTGTGGTCATTGTAGTGATTACTGATAATCACACAGGAGACTGCTGACAAGGCACAATAGTGATAAGTAAAATCACATCTACAAAATATGACTAAATTTGTTTGCAATTTTCCAGTTGTTAAGTCTCCCCATTAATACCAAACTTAGAGATCTGGTAAACCATGTATGAGCAAGGAAAGCAGGAAAAGTGAAGAAGAGTTTACTTATGCGATGCTAAAGTTTTCCATAGGAAAACTAAGGCAAGTCTTCTTCAGAATGAAACAGATAAGTTATCTTACTCTTGAAAAAAGACTAAAAGGCCAAGCCCTATCGTTCTGCATGGCTCTGCCTACCCTGTAGCCCCTGCTAACAGCCCTCCTCTTTCACTTTCTGTACTTTCCACACTCTGACCTTTTTTCATTTCCTTGACTGCTCCTCCTCACCCCAGGGCCTTTGCACCTGAGGCTTTTTCTGTCCAAGGCTAAACTAAGTTCATTCACCTGTTCTCCTAGTCAGTCCCTAGTCATCTTTTTGAGCTTTACAGACTCTCCTTAAAAAGGTCAGCTTCCTCTGTTAGAAACTTACATAATGTGATTCCTATCTCTTTTCTTCCCAAAGATAAAAGCGCCCTTCCTTCATGCATTCACTGATGATTCCCTTCTGTCTCACATGGTGCCTCGCTTCATAGTCACTCAAAAATACTCAGCAAATGAGTGAGTGAATGAATGATTTTGATCTATGATTACATAGCTATCAGGTAACTATACCAAAATTCAAGTCCACTTCCACAAGATTCAAGCTCATGCCTGATCTAATCATGAGATACTATTTCACAGATAAAGGAAAGAAGGTTCCCAACTTGTCAGGAAATTCATCAGACATTTTTCTAACAGTAGTAGTTAGAGATAAGTAAAATTTTGTTTTATTTATCTGAATAATTTTATTTAAACTTATTTCATTTTAATAAATTAATCATAAAATGTATTAAACTTACTTAATAAAATAAATAACTACTTCACCTTCAAACAAAGAGCTAAACATCTAAAAATCTAGCATATGCTTTCCATTAAAAAATGTATCTCATGAGGCCAAGTAGTGTTAATGTTAAACTAACCCTCGATTTCTCCTAATGATGAATACACAGCTTTTTGTTTGTGTCAGATTAAAGGTGTGTCACAGGAGATGTCAGAATACATGTGAAAAATCAAACCAATTGATTTTATCCTTTAGTTTGTTATCCAGCAAATAAGTCTGCTTTTAGCAAAATGTTCTTCTGAATATATATAGTATATATGTGATCAAAAGACAAAACGATTTGATTAAATGTTACCATTACATTCAGATTTCCTTCACCGATTCTAATTATTTCTGAAATAATATTAAAAGCAGCTGCCGTCAGGGGAGGCAAGAGGCTCTTTATAAAGCCCAGACTTCATCCAACTTGGCCCCATTTGGGCTTCGCGCACAGTGGATTTGAATGTCTGGCGATTTACTAGCGGAGTGGTGGGGTGGGTATAGGTGGAAAAAATCTTTCACAAGCTCTCTAGGTGCAAGTCAACTCTATTTCATTGAGGAAAAAAATCAGAAATTCTCAACTTCCTATAACCTATTTAACAGGCAGCTGCGCATTTGGGGTCAATGGGAGAAGTCCATTTAAGGTGCGAAGAATAAGTGGGTGCCTTGTCTGTAGAGAATTTAAACGCAATAATATAACCAACCAAGGGTTATCCACCCTTTGCCATCACACCGTGTGCCAGTGCACTGATGAAATACCCTCCCCGCGTGCCACAGCAGACCGCTCCCCCACCCCCCGACCCCGCCCCACTTGAGTCTGCCACTCTGCAAGGAAAAAATTTCCCTGGAATACTAAGAGCCTTATAGAAAGCATATGTGTTCCAATTGAAACCATCCAGAATGATTCCCCTGAAAATGAAAACTCAGTATGTTTTAAAGCACTGGCCTGAGGCGGGGAGGGGGGAAGGGGTTTCCTGGCATTCTGCCAAGAATTGAGCCCAAGAGAAACAACTATATTCTTCCCTTTCTTCTCTGGTCATTGTTTAGCGTGCTCTTATTAGGCTCTTCTGCGAGACACCAGTAATCACCTTCTCACTGGTCTCTTCTTCACCCCTGACCATGCCCACTTTATATCTCATACACTTTGCAAACTGCACCTTCTTCATGCAGGTACCTGGCTATAGCATTCAAGTGCCCGAAAATCTTCACTTTAATTCTAGCTCTGAGACTTAATTCCAAGAGTTCATGGACAATGTCTAGCTCATTTTTTAATCACCACAGGACTTAGCTCATGGCTCTGAATGGAGTAGTTGCTCACTATTTGCTGCCTAGTTTAAAAGTTCAGCCAATAAATCTGCTGCAAAACTTCCTTTAAATGATTGCCCTATAATGAGACATGTTCCATTAATTTGCTTAATTTGTTCAACACGTATTTATTGATCATCTATTATGAGTGAGGTGGGCACTTTGCTGTGTTGGATAATTTTCCATCCTAATCTGCCTTTCCTTGAGCAATAGCTACATGCAGAGTTTTTTGTTTGTTTGCTTGCTTGCTTTTTGGCAAAAGAAACGGGAAGAACAAAAATCTTAGCTTAAGATACATAATTTAGGGGTTTTTTTGTTTGTTTGTTTGTTTTGGATTTAAATCTGTCAGTGTTCAAAGGACACCAGTGCATGGGTTACAATCTACCGTAGCCTATGAGTCTCTGAGTAGACTTGAAACCAAATATATAAGAGCTGGTGAATAAACAACTATTACTATTACTTAGTAATTTTATTACTAATAAAATTAGGGGGGAAAAGAGGTTGGCTACTATTTCCATGCATTATTTGTACATTTGCAAATGGTGATTTTCCCATAATTAGATCTTTAACTACAGTTAAGAACCATGTATGTGGATGAGTTTGTGAGTCTGTACAAGAGTTTGTGTATACGAATGCCCTGTGTGTGTGTATGTGAATGCACAGGCACACTATGTGCATTGTGTTATCTCAGATAAGAATGTAAAAAGGGGGGAAAGGAGGTTGACAAACTCATGGAAAAAAGCACTGGATCTATCATTAAGTTATGCATATGTGATTTCCCTCCCTCATGGCCAGGGCTCTTGACTTTTTGGCAAGAGGTTCAGCCACGAGAGCTCACTGGTGTAGTTTCCCATTTAGTTGCTTTAATAAGAGGCTGTTCTTTAAGTAAAACCAAAGAGGGCACTCAGAATTTTTGTAGCAACCCTGCCTTAGAAGAAATACCACCATTTTATGTGCAACCTTGGGGAGCTAGTTTTCCTTTCTGGAAAACTCCGGAATTTATGTCCCATGAAATGGTCCTGAACGCAGTGGTGGAAGCCATGCGGCCATGCCTATGCAGCTAACCCTATGAAGGCCAGTGGCTTTGTGGTGGGAATTCCTAAAAGAACCTCAACTCAGGGCAGAAACAAATAATTAAACAACAAAACACTGTGCTCTATCCTTTCATCTATTTGGGACTCTCAAGAAAGACATTGTCCTGGAGAAACCCTAGCTTCATTCAGGTCTCAGTAAACTGACCATCTAAACTAGTACTTCCTCCTGAAGTCTCTGTCTCGTTTTCTGTGCTTCATTTCTTTCATTGCAGTATCTCCATCTGACACCCTATAATGTGTTAATGCGTTTATGTTGCATATTGCCTCTTCTTTTCCTAATAGAATGTAAGTCCCAGGAGGGCGTAAACTTTTACTAATGTTCTTCCTGTTGTATTTTCAGGGTCTCATACAAGCCTGACCCAGAGTAGGTCCTCATAAATATTTGTTGAAGGAATACATGAAGGAATGAGTGAACAAATGAATAATATGACTATTCTCAACTGTGTTAGTTTTATCCCCGCTCTGCCCAGCTTCTTGTCTTTAGTAAGAGTTGCTTGACCTCTGACTTTAAACATAGCAGGAAGTTCCCAAGTTTCTTGATTTTTAAAAAATAATAAATGAAAACACAAGCACAATACTCATAAAATATATGCCTGGAGAACCCCTCTCAACAGGAAATAAGAGATTCTCTGACATGCTTACAAACTGGGCCAAACAGGAGCTTATAAGTAATTCCAGAGATAACTGACAAAGGGTCAGCTTACAAGTGCAAGCCTGAGGCTTGGTCAGATTGCCATCTCTGTGTGGTCTGGCCTCCTGCAATGTCACAGACAATCTGTCATTGCAGAGCAGGTGGCCAGGCAGGACTTTGGATGTGGATACGGTGACAATGTCAGTTGCTAACCAGGGCCGTCACTGTGCTATAAGGAGATGATTGCTATTAAGTTGCAATTTGCACTGGACAGGGGCCAAAGAATTTACCCCATGACCCAAATCCATCATCTACCCATATAGACCAGTCCTCCTACAGGGGACACTCTGTGCTCTATGAATTCATCTACTACGCACCAAAAACTGCTCTAGATGCTGGGGACTGAGTGTTCAACACAACAGACACAGGCCCTGCAGTCGTGGGCTTCACTCTTTTGACCATGTCTTCCAACCTGCTTACCTGTCTTTGTCAGGTCAATTAGAGTATCCACTTGTGCCCGGTGGAGACTCAAAAAGGCCCTCAAGGATTTGCCAGTTCTCTTAAATTTCCGAGAAAAGTCCCCATTTTTATATTCTGTTAAATATCTATATTCAAAGGAGCGGCGCACTAGAACAGCACTGTGGCAGACATAAGTAGGATTTTTTCACTTGTCTTTATTACTAATTAGCAATTTGATCATAGGCCGGTGGTTCCCAGCTCAGTCTGAACCTTAGTACCACCTGGGGAACTTAAAAAAAATACTACTGCCTGTACTCCACTTCAGATCTGGGGCCACAGAATCTCTCTACGAGTGGGCCTGGCCGTCGGTATTATTTTAAAACAACACACTTGATACTTCTGTGTAGCTGGAACAGGGCAAATCTCTGTATATTCTTTCTCAGTCTTTAAAATGAAAGTAGTCACAACTCATCCAACTAGTTCATAAGGGATTGTTATATAAAACTTAGGTTTTGAATGGTAAGTAATTTTAATATCTACATACACGTGTTTATTTTGGTCACACTCAAAAATTCTAGAACATATCCAAAGATGGTTAAGCTTTTGTGTGTGTGACAGGACAATGCATTAAAAGAAAAGAAAAGAAATGTAGTTTCTGAATTCCTCTGCCCATAATGTGTAAGGACTCTTTAGGTCACATAATATAAGATTCTGAATTTTTAAATAGATAAGAGCTGGTAGTTTTGTTATTTCTAGGCGCTTCTAGTAGTAGCAGACTCAGCACCATCACAACCATGAATTAAGACACCCTAAGTTCAGTCTGTTTCCGCCTTAGGTATTTTCCTTATGACTCTTTTCAAGGGCTACTGTCTGGGCACTGAGGTAACCATTAACACACTGGCAGTTCTCAGGAGATTCTAATCAGTGCCCAGCAATTGGAGGTGCACAAGAAGCTATACATCATAGACGATGCCTTAGAAAAGAAATCTATTACAAAAACTGAAGTGCAGTCTCTTGGGGACATTGCTCCAGAACTGGACTGCAAGGGACAGTGGCCTCCTGCAGAGTGCCCCAGGTCTTCCTCTTGAGTCCCTATCAATGGAGCATCCTTGAATCAATATTGAGGAAGGTCTGTGTGACCTTGGTGAGGAAGTTCATGTTTTAATAAGATCTCCTCTTAATAAAATTAATGTGATAACCCAAATCTTCATTGTAGTGGAGTTTCAAATGGCTCTGTCGGAAATTATACCCTTAGATTATAATAGAGATAAGACCAAGATGATATCCAGACATAAAGGAAAATAAATATTGTAGTCTGGCCAGAATGTGGTGCCCCCTTTATCAGTCACATAACCACACCCTGTACTTATACAGCCAGAAAGTGTACAACTAGCTTCTTTTATTGTAGGCAGGGGAAGTACTTTCGTACTGAAGAGGCATTCATTTTCCTGGGTTATTTGTTGTACACAATTCTGTATAATAAAAATGATAGCATAATTATTATCAATAATGAGATAGTCTAAATATGTGGAACCTAATTATACAGAAACTTTTTTAGCTTTATGAATATCATCTTTATGGAACTTTATGAATAATTATAAAACAACATAATTTAATAAATAACTACTATGATGAAGAACTATGTCAAACACATTACATACATTTTATCTTCCCTACAACTCCCTGAAGGAGACTTTTGCCATCCAGGTTTTGCAGACAGATATTGTGACTCAGAGAGGTTAAGAATCTTCTCCAAGGTCACACAGCTAGAGGTGATACTTTTGACTCCAGATATTCTGATTCCAAAACGTTAATTCTTAACTTGTCTCTGTTCTTTTCTGACCCACTAGTTGCTCTAGATAATGATTTTGCCCTTGAATTACTCATTGGCAACCTTACCATCGGTAAAGTAGTGGGATACAGACTAGATGTGTCTTTAATATAACGAGGCAAACATGAGAAACGAAAGTGTTAGGATTTTGTACCAGCCCAACCCTGACTATAATTTCTCAAATGCAGAAGTGCAGGCACCTGCTATCCAAAGGCTGTGACAGAGTCATAGGAAGTGGGTGACCTCACAGCAGAGGGGCCTGGGGAAGGATGGGTGATAACTATGATGCTGCCAGTAAGGCTGCTCCCCTCCAGCAGCAGAGCCCACTTACTGGATGCAGTTCCACTGTGGAGCTCAACTGGTCAGAACAAAACAGTGAAGTAGGAGTGGAATTGCAGGAATAAGATCCCAAAGGAGGAACAACAGCACTTAGTCAACAAAGAATCATGTCACCCCCTGAAGCAAAAACTCCTGGATCTTGACAGCAGCGATGAAAACCCCAAGGGACAAATGGGGCCAGAGACCCACGTGGGGTCCGTCTGGGGGGGAATGGCTAATGTTAAGCTCCCCTAGCTGGCCAGGCCGAGGGCATTCTAATACTTTTTTCTTATGTAGAAATGAGTATCAGACCAAGTAGGGGCAGAGATGTGAATGATGATCACTGGCAAAATAGCAAATGAGGTCAAGTAGGACTCATTCTATATGAACATGCTTAAGAAGCACCAAGCACTGAAAAGAAAACAGTGATGCTGCCTCTGACCCAAGTAATTCAAACTACACAGAAAGGAATTACATTATAACCAGGTAATTTTGCCCTGTAATAAAAAATTATTGGGTGTTTTAGCAAAATAAATATTTTTTTCAAAATTGTGGTACCACTGAACATATGCCTATTTTTTTTTCATAGACGAGATAAAAACGTTAGTCCTAATTCACAAGTTTTATACTTGGTCTTAAAATGAGTTGACTGGAATCTCCTGAAGGTTTGCAGGAAGATAGTTCATGAACATCTGAACGATGTTTGATATAAGAATATATCAAATCTTAGTGATATCTCAGTAGAGTCCCCAAAATGGTCATGTTTGGATACTTAACAGTGGAAACCCATAACTCTGCATCTCAAATCCAAAGGAAAGAATGACAATTAATATTCAAGAATACAATTAAGAAATACTATTGCCATTGGAATGTAAACCACCACCTTCCTACAAACAATATTCCTTCCTTCCAAAGCCACAGCCTGCAGCAGCCTCACAATTTCCTACAAGGCTAGAGCCTTGTGCCAGTGATGTAGCCTTTGATAATTCTTGCAATAAAAATGCAGTCATGCTTGACATTTAGGAGGGAGCAAAAGGTTCAATTTGCCTCAGGGCTCTGTAACTCTTATGGAGATGCCTTTAATGAGAACTGAAAGGCAAAATAAAAATTAGGGGTTCAAAAATTGAACCAATTCAAAAAAAGCGTACCCAGTCACTAGGCACTAGGCTGTTTTTTAAGGTTCAAGGTAAAGAGAGGGCCATTTAATGGAGGTGTTTTCCCAATAATCCAAGTCGATCTAATGTCAATCTAGGTAGGAAAAAAGGAGGAATAGAAACCCAAGACGTAGCCTTCACGCCTTCTCGGCGACTGACAAGATGGACTTCGGAATAAAGTTCATGGACCACTTGATAAAGACGTTAAGAACAGATCTTCTTTACCCCACATCACAAGCATGCTTACACTCGCAGGAAAATCTGAGCTTTCACGAAGTGGTCCGTGATGGCAATAGTAGAGCCCACTTTTCCACAAGTTTTATTCCAATGAGACATACTCCATTCGCATTTCATTTAGCTCTTTCATGCGGCTCCTTCAGCTAGCTTTGTCCCATTTCTCATGGGTGAGGTTTTTACTTAATATGCTTTTCTCTGTGTCATTGAAAAAGCCACCTTACTCGCCAAGCCCCTTTCGTTGAGTGTGAGCCAAATGTCTGCCATTTTTACATTCCCTTAAAGTCAAGACCCTTAGTAATTTTTGGCTGAGGACATACTTTAACAGAGAGATGGTGACTTGTGTCTCCCCACGTGTGATCCTGTTCACACCCACCAGTCGGTGCAGCCTAACAAAAAGTCTGTGTGCACAGCAGCTTCCAAAAAAAATTGAACTTAGAGCGAGGAAAGGAAAACGTGCTTAGAGAGGAATGATTCCTGGGAATATACAAGACAAGAAGAAGCTTGGAATTTCCTCCCCGAAGCCCGGGGTCCATAACCACTGGCTGGAATTCAACAGACCATTGCTAATTAAAGTGACGGCCTTATTGGGGCCGCATCACCTGAAAAGTGATGCAAAAGTGGGGATCCCAGGCCTGCCCCAGATCTACTGCCTGAGAACGGATGTTCCCCGGGTTATTCCTAGCACTTTCTTGTTTAAGGAGTATTGGCCTAGCACAGCGACTTTCAACCTAGGCTACATGGGAAACAACAGGAAACATTAAAAAAAAATTGCTGATGCCTGGGTCCCACCCCCAGAGATTCCAAGTTAATGGGTCTGGGGTGTGGCCTAGGCACTGGGACTTTCAAAAGCTCCCCAGGAGATTTTAAGGTGCAGTAAGGACAGAGAGCCACTGGCATAGAGGCAGAGGAGGGCTACTTCCATCATTTGCCTCCTAATCCAACAGTGAGGTTCCTCATCAGAATCTTTTTCCTGTGGGCTGGCTGCCTCAAAACTGCACTGTAAGTACTGGGACGAATTCTGCTTATGAAACTTAACTTCTGCCTAGTGCTCTGCAGCACTCTCTTCTCACCTTCCCCAGGTAACTGTCCCTGACCACCCCCCACCCCCCAACCTTGGCCAACCACACCGGCAGCGAATATCGTGCTTTAAAAATACAAATTTAGAGTTGCAAGCTACACATCAGTCTCAAGATGGGACGCTGAAATCTACATTTTTAACAAGCTTCCCCAGGTGTCTGATGCGCAGCCACGTTTGTGAACTCCACAGTAGGTCTAGCCTTTCACCCTGCCAAGTCATTAAGGATTTGTAAGGATGAATGAGCTGTCAAGAGAGCAAGGGCCTGGTGCAATGCTCCTTTATTAATTATGGGGAAGTGATGTATTGGCAATGATAATGCTTCTCTTGGAAAGGGCAATGAATGGTTCGTCGATTTCTGCATTAGATCTTTCCCAACTGAACCTTAATGCTCAGCTTTTACTCCTCTCTGTAGTTGAAAGGCTGCGTGGCTTTCACATTAAACAGCCTCTTGGTCTTTATTCCCAGGTGAGCTGCAGTCTGAGGGAAATACCAACGCGGAGAATCTTTCAGAGTTCTTGGCTGGGAAATACCCCCCCCAA
This sequence comes from Mormoops blainvillei, assembly GCA_004026545.1. Taxonomy (NCBI): domain Eukaryota; kingdom Metazoa; phylum Chordata; class Mammalia; order Chiroptera; family Mormoopidae; genus Mormoops; species Mormoops blainvillei. The sequence continues at coordinate 349,204 of PVJD01000486.1, forward strand.
CCCCCCCGCCCCAGCCTTATCTGCTTGCGTCAGCAGCTACTAGCCAGCGTGTTGCTGTGCATGTCTGATATGCAGGAAAAACACGGAGTGAGAATTTAAGAGAAAATCATTGATATATCCCCAGATCCCTTTAGCAGAGGGATAGAAAGTGAAGGAAGAAAGATTAACAATTTCAGAGGTGAGAAACGGGTAGGCGAGTTGGGGTTGGGATTCTATCTGTGGGTGAGGCGAGGAAGGTTGAAAAGAAAAGTTGCAGCGCGGGTGTGTGCGTGTAACCGATGGGTTGGGTGCGGGAGAGAGCTAGCGCGCGACCACAACGCACTGCGGGGCCGAGAGTCGGGAGGCAATAGGAAAAAATCTCAACGGCAAAGGCTGGAGGCTGGAAGGGCTCCCCACCCGCTCGGTGCTCCAAAACCGCGCCGGCTCTACTCCCAGGCGGCGCCCAAAGGCGCCGGGGTTGGGGGCGCGCACGGGGCTGGGGCTCCGGGCCTCCGCTGGCCGCGGCAGCGGCGGGGCCGAGCGCGCGTGTGAGCCAGTGCGAGGCCCCGGGCGGCGGGCGGGCAGCGGGCGGGCGAGTGTGCGCGGGGGGAGGGAGAGCGCGCGCGCCGCCCGGGCCCCGGCCCTCCCAGCCTCCGGGCCTCCGCGCCTGCCTCCCGCCCGCGCGCACCGGCTGCCCGCCGCCGCCGCTCCTGCTTGCGCCGGCTCTGCTGGAGAGCCTGCCCTGCACGGAAGCCTGCCCGCCGTCGCCTGCTTTGTGCTTCCCCCTGAAGATGGGAGCGACCTCTTCCTAATCGGGAGCTATTTAAAAGGAGGGAGTGCGCCGTATTTGCTACTAGCGTGGAGGAACGGGGGAAAGATCCATCCACACTCCCCCAAACCAGGTAGGATCTTAAGATGGGCAAATAGCAGGGGTTTGGTTCGATACCGTCAACTATTTTCCATTTGTTGTTCATAAGGCTACACTTCCCTCCGCTTTGACAATGGACCGGCTCCTAAATTGCGTGTGTGTTCCTACATATTTTCTGGGGTGTCCGGGTTTCTCGGGGAGTGAGATTGCTCGGGCTCGTGAGTCTGGGCGTGAGTGTGCCTCCCTGCCAGTGCCGGCTGCGGGAGGAAGAAAGGGCTGCCCAGGAGATGCTGCACCCTGCGCGGCACTGGGCTCTGAGCATTGAGGGCGCGAAGATCTAAGTCCACCCGGAATGCAGCGCTGCTGGAGATCCCGGCGTCCCCACCAACTGGGCTCCGCGGTCATCCCTCCTCCTGGTAATCCCTGGGGCCTTCCTCAAGGGCACACTTGCGAGTCCCCTCTTTTCCGTCCAGCGTTGGGTGCTTCTTCGCCACGGACTGCGGAGCAAAGGGAGGTGTGGCCCGGGCAGGGAAAAATGCGGCGGGGAGTGGGCTGAAGGGTCCCCCTTTTCTGGGCGCTGTGCCGGAGTGTGCTTTGGGGATTCTGCACGCACAGGCTTTTTCCCTCAAGAGATTGGAAGGGAACTTTGCAGCTGCATTATCTGCCTCTGGAGCTTTAGGGAAATGGTCTGTGTTCTGAGATGTGAGGATACTCTCCTTGGCTCCACCTTAATGAAGAAGAGGGAGGTCTTATGGGTGGACAGTGGGCTAAAGAAACCAAATCCGTCCAGGGGATGCTTCTGTGTGCATCCTTGGTTTTTTAAATCCTCCTCCCTCCATGAATTCTGTTGACTGATGAATGGCTTGGGCTGGTGATTCGTATTTCCCTCTCCAGACAAAGTGGCGGTGGTTGGATTGACAGCAGAGTGATCAAATTTAATAAAGAATTTTTTGCAGAGAACGGTGTGCATGGTGTCCGCAGTCATTGGAAAGTCATGCTTTGCACTAGAAATCTGTTTAACCACCGGTCCCCCCACCCTCCCCACCCCTTAGGCTGACTCCCTTGCTGGCGCGCTCTGTCTCACTCCTACTAGTCAGCCACTAGTGGTTGTGAATATAACAATACAAACTTTGTCCTGCTGGAGGTGTAAAGACTAAAAAGAGGAAAAAGGATATCAGTAGGAGGTGTAGTGGAAGAAGCTTTTTTAAAAATGACAGATATGGTAAAGACAGTACAGGCATCTCCATCATGGAGGAGCTGGCAGAGTAGGTGGGGATTCTGATCGGATCTGGTTAGAGGCAGAGCTCGAGAATCTCCAAATATGAGCAATGGAACATACACGCTCCAGCCTCTGTGTGAAGATTTCCTAAGGGAGACAGAGAGCAGCCAGGAGGGGATTCACAAAGTGAATGTCCCACCCGTGCTCCCAACACACACACGCACACACACACACACACACACACACACACACACACACACAGCCTCACATGCTTTCTCTTTCTCTCCCAAAGCAATTCCTGCAGCAAGTCAGTAAAGGAGGGAGGAAGATGTAGCTGGAACGTTTCATTCATTTCAGAAAAGAAAACAAAGCCAAGACGAGGGATGATTATCATTAGGTTCTTCTTTCAAATCCTGTGTTACTTGGATTTAGGTCTAGTTTTGCTAAACTTGCTTAATTGGGAGGGTTAGGCGGGTATGAAAGGAGGCAGGAAGGGAGATCTTGCTCCATTTTGGGGGCCTTGTGAGTGAAAAGGTGGAAGACCCACTTTTTTCCTTAAGAAGCAAGATGTGTTTTAAATGGTTATCATCTTATAAATCCTACCTGCTTGAAGAATCCCATTTGGATCTAAGGCCTCTTTAGCTAAGATTTCTCCCAGCCAAAATAAAAGGATCCCTGCTTTTTCCCCTAAAATGGCTGTTGTCTTTTATTAACTATAGAATGATTAATTCCAAAGGGAGGGAAAGCAAGACAAAGGTAAGCTATTATTCATTGTTGAGCTGGGCAGATGTTGCAAAGGACTTAAGTGTCCGTGACAATCAGACTCCATTTACTCTGTTTTGCAAGCTTAACAGGGCTGGAAAAGTAGAGTAATGAATTAAAAGAATATTCAGGCTGTGCTTTATTTTCTGTCAGTTTATATGCCACCCGACTTCCCTACCTCCCTATCTGCCTATTTACTGTTTTCTGTTACTACTTAATGGTTTCCACTGTATCTTTTTGGAGTAAGATTGAGAAGTAGATAACCTTTTTATTGACTATGAAGGGGAATAAAATGCATAGCAACAGCAGTCCTTTAACTCCAAATAAAATTACAAAAGGAAGGTGAAATATAGTCAGTAACACCTACAGGACTATTTGCAAGAATTACATTAATTGCTCTTTTAAGCTTACTATGTTTTGAAAAAAATAAAATTCCAAGAGGTTTTCAGCATTTTGTTAGCAAGCTATATTTAACATGTTTTTTATCAGACAAAAATAGACTTTTATTTATCTTGCAAAGTAAACGCATGGTTCCTTCCCTCTAAGTACTTAATGTATTTCTTTGACATAATAAATGATGGGGAAAGCTCTGCAGATCCAATGAAGTTGCACTCTCCCTTTAAAGCAAGTTAAAGCATTCATTTAGGTCATGGATGCATTTCTCCCAAAGTAAGTGCATTTTAGGACTTTACCGTCTGATGTTCATTTTGCAATTCAGTGAGAGGAGCCCTTTTTCCATGATGCCTTCAGGTGGAGGGACAATAGCATGTAGGTAATAAACAAGCAATCTGTCCCATCAGCATGGAAATAGACAAGATCAAAACAAACACATTAAATCTGGAAAAGGAAATACACAATTAAAACAGGATGGTAGTGCACTTATCTTTCGTGGTTTATATCTTTGCAGAGTGTATGTATGTTGCTTTTAACTAAAAATTAATTTGTTGTTTTATGTTTGTTAAGAACTGAGGAATCAACATGGGATGATTTTTCTTCCTGATCCTGTCTTTTTATTTTTGGTCCTCTAAGGGATGATTGTCTCTTGTCAAAACATCTTCCCCAGTCATCCAGACGTCATAGTTAGACCCCTCATCAGAACCTCTACCAAATCGTCTCCTATCTGACCAAATTCTCCTGCTCCCCCTTGTGGCAAGTATTCTCCTTGACTTTCCGGAGGTTCCAGAATCCCATCTAGAATCCCTTAGAACTCCCTTACCTGCCTATCACTTGGGTTCTAATTCTCAGTTAGTAATCGTGACACACCAAGCCAGGGGGTTGCTGAACTAGCTGTTTCCAATTTTCTGTCTGAACAAAGGAGTGCCTGTGGCCTCGAGACCCACTTAAGATTTAGTGGAAGTAAACGTCAGTTCTTTTCTGACCCACTGAGATGGACTAGACTCCGGGAGTGTGAGCTTTCCGAGGCTGCCTCTGAAATTTTGATTTGGCCTCAGGGATCAAGTGCAATCAGATTGTTTCCAGTTTTGTTTTTTTCTTTCTCTTCCAAAAGATGCCCCTGTGTGTGTGTATGCGTGTGACTGCGCCTGTGTCACTCCACCTCTCTCTGTGCCTGCCTCCCTCCCTCCTCAGCCTCTCACTTGAGCACACACATATCACAAAATATATTTCACAGAACCCATATTTTGAAGACTCAAACTAATCGACTATTAGGTTCTCACTAGGGTTTGTAAATCAAACAGCCAATTTTCTGAACTGGGCACTCCTAGGGTAAATTACTCTTCTTGGTATGTTTTTTATGAAGAGCAGTTCAGAATACAAATGAGGAGGTTGGGTGCTTTTTCCCAGTGTGTTGCCTTAACTTAGGAAGTAGTTTCTCACAGCTCTTACTGCCCTGAATGTTTTTGGTAGGCTCTGAATTGAACCCTAAGTGTCTTATAGCTACGTTTGTGAATGCCCTTTGATCTGCCTGCTCAGCCAAGAGAGCGTAGTAAGTAACACGAGAGACAAAGATTGAAGAGAATCATCTTTTCTCTTTACCTGAAACTTTCTAGCCCATTTCAGGAGAAAAAGGGAAAAAGTCCTGTAGTGAAGGAAATGTGGTTGTGGTCAAGGCAGAGTACATTACTAGTAGCAGGTCTAAAGTGATTTGAGGAGGGCAGAACACCCCTAGGTGCGAAGCATTTATCCATCGGCCAACATAGGATTTGAAATTTTCACTATTGGAGATGTTCCTTTGAATAAGTAGGTCTGCCCGGTAGATTCCTAATAAAATGCAATGATATTACCCAAGAAGGAGGTACCATTCATTCTCACAAACCATTAGCGTCCTACTCTTTTTTAAAAAAAACTTGGACTGGTTTATCAGATCAGCTAGCAGAGAGAAAAATCCTGAGGGCCTGAAACACAGGAAGATGCAGAGGAAGGGAAAGAATTTTGAAACTAGGTTGATGTCTGGTTAGTGCTCTCTGAGGGCCCTTTTGCTGGGCAAGTGTGAGGGCCCGAGAGCGCCTGGGAACAGGGCTGCTGAGATAAACTCCAACACTGAAGTTTTACTTCTGAGGCAGCAAAGGGAACAAAAATTTCATCCCTTCTTGAAATTTTAGCCTTTTGAAAGTCTTCTGAGAAATGGGCAAAATATTTTCCTTAGTGCGAAATGATATTCTTAATGTCTTGAATGGCTTCTAACTGTATCATTTTGGAATAGTCATACTAGTAACCTAGAACGCTAGTATGATACCAGTGCAGACTCATGCTTTCTTGCATAAGTAATAGATATAGAAAAATACATGTAATAGAATCCATCTTTGTTTTTTAAAAATGACAAAACGTGATCACTTTGCAGATGTCATTGTATGTGAAGTCAGCATAATGAATGATTGCCTGGTTGAATCTCACATGAGATGAAGTCAAACAGACAAGAGGGTGATTCAGCAATTTATTCTAACCCAGCCGTGATATTTATTGAGCACTCAGTGTATGCAAGGCACTGCATTGGGCTTTTCAGAGAATGCAGATGATGAAGGGGAGTTATTTGTCGTATATTGAGCACCCATTATGTTTCAGGGACCAGTTTAAGCACTCGGTACACATTTCCTCATTTAATTCTCATAAACACCTGCAAGGGAAGCATTCTCTTCCTGATTTAAAGGTGAAGATGGTGGCTCAGCCAAATAACTTGTTCAAGGCTTAGTAGGCGATGGTTCCAGTTTTTGAGGCTGTTCAACAGCCACATTCTTTGGGCCACATTCTCTGTTCTTAGGGATGTCATGGCCTAGAACAACTAAATGCCTGGCCGAGTGAGACAGATCGGTGCAGCTAATGAGAAAAGTGCTTTAGAGAGGAAAGGAAGAAGAGAACATTGGAAAAGGCTTCATGGAAGAAGAGGCATTTTAGTTTGTTCTCAGCGAGTGAAAAGGACTTTAATAATAAATAAACTCTAGCTATTTTTAAATTAACAGCCCCAGATAATTTATGACAAGGACAACCCTGGGGCAATGTTAGGACCATTTCCAGACTTCTCAAATCAGCTGTCTGTCACAGTCAGGACCATGCCATGGGGACTGTGGATCTGGAACAAATGACAGCATAAGCCATTGCACAAATGTATTTTGCACATGAAACCACGATTTATGATGAATTTCCAGCACAGCCTTGAAGGAGAGGGGCTGTAACAGTCTGAGACGTTAGGCAAGTGCCACCTGCCAGGCTGATTCTCTCTTGAAATTTGATGGCTATGTTTTCTGTGTCATTATGGATGTTTTTTTCTTTGTTTAGCACTGAATGGCTCTGGAGCTGTCTCCCTTGAGCTTTCCGAGCTTCTCCAGCTCCTCCTCACTCTGGTGTCCCTCAGCACAGGACCCAGGGCCCTCCCTGTCCGCTCCGCTCCGGGGGTGGCATCCCGCCCTGCAAGCAGGCTTGGAGACTCGGACTGCTTGTCTACACGCAAACCTAAGCTTCCCCCACAGACAGTGGGAGAGCCCCGGAGTGGGTAACATATGCTGGGGGAGACGGCAAAGTGCTCGGACACGTGCTCAGTCATACAGCAGGTGTCTCCAAGTCATTCTTCCAAAACAATCTACCATCTACCTTTCAAATGTTGGGGGATGTGAGCCCCTTTGAGCTTCAGTCTGTGAATTGGCGCTGGGCAAAGTTGGTAGTTCTTTTTGGCCCTGGAGCCTCGCTGTCTTTCTTCTTCTGCTGGACATTCAGCTAGCGCTCAGCGGCCTGTTTAGAGAACTTCTCCTTACCAGGCCTCTTCCTGATTAGAACCACAGCTAGCTGCTCTGGAAAAAACATCCAAGATCACCTGCTTTTTTTTTTTAATTTAAATAAATAAGCATAGAGGCATACGAAGGGAATGTGAAATGAAATTAACTTTATCAAGTGAAACTGGAGATGGTTGAATCCAGGTCGATGACTCTGAAGTCATTTCTCACCAAAGTCACATCCCCCTTTTGTCTCAGGTAATATGGATGGCGCCAAAAATGTGCTTGTGTTTTCTGGCCTCGGAAGTCTTTGGATGAATAACAGTGGTTCCCCAGAGAGGAAAGAGGACTATGACTTTTACTTCTACGTTGCGGATATTGACTAATAAAGTCAAGGACCCTAGAGTACTCTGACTAACATTCTCTGAGATCCACAGAACTGTCATGATAGTTACATGTGTGAATTCAGCAGATGGTATATTTAACACCTGCACTTCATTTTCTTCACCTATTAAATGGAAATAATAATAGTAAAGGGCCTTTGAGGTTTTTGTAATGAATAATACATTAATACTTGTGAAAAATTTGGAAGTTTCTGGCACATGAGTGTTCAGTAAGGGTCCTTCTTTCCTTCCTTCCTTCCTTCCTTCCTTCCTTCCTTCCTTCCTTCCTTCCCTGAGGACATTCTTCTATTGCTTTTAGAGAGGGAAGAAGGGAAAGAGAGAGAAAAACATCAATGTGAGAGAGAAGCATTGATTGGTTGCCTTCTGTGTGTTCCCCAACTGGGGATGAAATCCGCAGCTTAGGTATGAGCCCTGACCAGGGATTGAACCTGCAACCTTTTGGTTTAAGGAACGAGGCTCCAAACAATGGAGCCACACCGGCTGGCCAGGGTAATGGCTGTTTCTTATTACCTGAGAGATGAACAGTGAGAAAGCCTCTGTTCCTGCCTGTGTGTCTTTATATGAACATGCTAATTGTGGGGGGTTGTCATGGATAGGTAAAGGAAGACAAGGACCTACATAATGACACACATCAAAGGTCACAAAACTGACTTTTAAATGACCACTTAGTATTTTTGGCTTTGTGGGCCATGGGGTCTGTCACAATTAATCAACACTGTTGCAGTGAGAAAGCAGCCGTAGACAATACTTAAATGAATGGGAGTGCTGTGTTCCATAAAACGTTATTTATTGACACTGAAATGTAAGCATCATATAATTTCCCCATGTTGTGAGATATTGTTTATTCATTTTTTTCAATTATTTAGAAATGTTAAAAACTTAATTTCATGGACCTTATAAAAACAGGCGACAGGCTAAATTTGACAAATTTGACCCATTGGCCATGGTTTGCCAATGCCTGACACACAGGTAGATTGTGAGAGATACAAAGCAGCATTGGTGGGCTTCGGGAATCTTAACTGTTGGATTGATGTCATGCGAAGACCGATGACCTAGAAACTCAGAGACCATGTGTAAGGGCCTAGCTCTGTCATTGCTGAGATGTGTGGTTTTGAAAAAGTCTTTTAGCTTATCATGGCCTGAGTTTTCATGTCAGGAAAAGGGGGAATGGAAAAAGTTGGATAACTTTTAGGGGCCTTCTTGGCAATAAAAGAAGTTTAGTGAAGGGAAATGGACCTTTGAGATGGATGGTGAAGGACAGGGAGGAAACCACAAGGAAGGAAAATGTGGTGCAGGTTTGGGCACTTTTTATTTGGTAGCTCAGTTGACCCAGGAAGGTAGACAGGTATTGTTATGGATGAGGACCTTGAATGCCAAAGTGAGGGATTAGCATCGTATAATTTCTGCAGGTCATGAAACTGTTTATTCATTTTGTTTAATCATAGCTTTGGCTGTTAGTGCAATTTCCCAGTTTTATAAATGAGGCTATAAAAAGGAAAAGTGACTTGTCCATGGCCACATGACTGGTCAGGGAAAGCCTAGTCCTGCACTCATTTCTTCTGGCCACCAGGCCAGTGACCCTTCCGGCCACCACAGGGCCCCCTGCAGTATGGTAGAATGCAGTTAACTACAGTTGCAGGACTGTGACCTCAGAGGGGAAAGGCAACATGCAAATTAAGAAGGTGCTTTCAGTGTTTTCTATAAACATGATCTCATACCCCGGTATATCTAAGAAGGTAGGTCTGTGTGTAATCCCATTTCAGAGATCAGTGTTTGCAAAACTGTTAACCGAAGGCCTTGCACCCAGGGGACCCTTTTGCCTAGCTTCCTGCCGAGTGTCTTAAATTTCAGCTCACATGTTACTTCTTCAGCAAAGCCTTTCCTAATACCCTAGTAGGTCAGGTCTTCATTACTTTCTCTTGTAGGTCAGTATTTTTCCTTCATTGCATTTATGAGAGTTAATAATTTTGTTTCTTTTTTGTGACAATTAAATTAACATTTGTTATCTGTCTTCCCAGCTGGATGATAAATTCCAAGAGGGGAGAGACTGTGTCTATTTAGTTTATGGTTCTGGTCCCAATGCTTTGTACATTGCAAGACACATAATATACATTTGTTGAATGAATGAATGAATGAATGAATGTTCTCTTGTTAGTCATTGATATTGATGAAAACAGCCCTTGCTTAAGCAAAGGCTTAATAGGCAGAAATTAGTCTTCAGTTGTTAATTAAATGATTAGCATTTCTTTCTCTATTAACTTTTTTCTCTACGTTTTTCAATTGGTCCTATCCCATGGATCTTCACTGACCACAAGAAGACAGTAACATAGTAGCTTTGGCATAATTACTAACATTAAAGTCATAACACTTAAGCCAATTTTTAAACAGTTCTTCCAACTACAAGTGTATAGGGTTGGCTTGAAGGGCATATGCACTAGATGCCTCATTTTTTTGGAGAAACTATTTGTTTCATAAACTATGCTCAGAGATCTGCATAAACATTTTGTATTTTCCCATAAGCCATTCAATTTATTCCTCTTAATAATAAAATTTGGCTCCTTCCTTTCTAAGCTACTTCTATTTTAAAAATTAATTTGTTCTAACCCTGACCTGTGTGGCTCAGTTGATTGGGCATTGTCCCACAAAGCAAAAGGTTGCTGGTTCAATTCCTGGTCAGGGCACATGCCTGGATTGTGGGTTCGGTCCCTGGTCGGGGTGCATACAAGAGGCAACCAGCTGATGTTTCTCTGTCACACCAATGTTTCTCTCCTCCTCTTTCTCCCTTCCTTCCCCTCTCTCTAAAAATAAATTAATAATAATACTAATAAGTTAATTTGTTCTGTGTACATATGCACTTGATTTTAGATCTCTTGTCACTGAATATATTGTCAGGAACTTCAGAAAATTATAACAAAGAATATTGATGAAAGGTTACCATTTTGTGAGAATCTATTAGCTTGGGTTTCTTTTTATATATTTCTTTTTACTTCCAACTTTTGCTGTCCTCAAGAGCATCTTATTCTTTCAAGGACTGTAATTTGAGACTATGCAGGAAAATTTAAAAGATTTACACACCTCAAGTTGATAGGATTCCATCTCCTGAAAAGCAATCTACTTGAAGATGAAGTTTAATGACTCAGGAAAAAAGCTGATGAAATCCACCAGCCTCTACTCACATAACCACATAACTAGAATTTTCGTTGTTAAAAAGAGTAAAAAGAAAAAAAAAAGGTTTTAAAGCAAGGGTCCCCAGTCCACCTCCAACTTGTCCTTGTCCTGTTAGGACCCTGCCACAAGGGAGGGGCACTGGCCTGAGCTCGCCTCCTGTCCTTCCCCCCAGCGCCCGCACCCCCGTCCCCGTCCCCTGGTGCCAGGAAGGTTGGGGACTCCTTCCTGTCACATGGCTTGAAATTCGATTTTGTGTTAAACATCCCCATTCTCAAGGGGCACGCTCGAAAGCCAAAGGAGTGACTGCAAAGACTTACTCTTGAGTTGAAGTGAACAGGGGCAGTAGACGGTGCCCCGGTAAGGAGTCTGGAATTTAAAGGGCACAGCTCTCCTCAGCTCCCAAGGCTTCTAGCTTGGGGCTTTCGTTTCTGCATGTTTTCTACCTCTATTCGGGGCTTGTGTATGGAACCCAGATACAAGGTCTCTGAAAACTCCATCTGCTGGGTCTTTGTCACATGTCAATGCAGTGTCCTATCCTTACCTGTTTTCACTTACAGAAGGCAGAACTAACCCTTGGCAAAATTATGAAGTAAGTGTAAGTTATTCCCAGTGCTTTGGGGGGCCCCTGTGATCTCCAGTTGAAAGTTCACTCTTCCCTGCTCTCTTCTTCCCCACCTCCCACACACACTCACCAGGGGTCTTTGTGTTTTGATGCTGCCTGGAGTCCCAGTCTGTGGGAAGGAAAAGTTACCTGATCTCCTGTTTCACATCAACGTCTTCCTGATATTGCAACAACCACTATCTGCTGTTTTTTAGGCATTGCCTCCTGTCAAGATATATTTAAGTTCTTTTGCTCTCCAGTCTGTGCTTGCTAAACATGCCCTCTGCCCTTTATGACACTTCTACCCTCTTCTACCCTTTCAGCCCTTTATGCCAATTGCTCTCGGGGTGGTGCCAAGACGACCTATATCAGAATCTCCTAGGGAACTGGTTAAAATTCAAATTTTGGGGTTCTTCTTTAGAACTACTATACCTCGGATGATCTGGCCCAGTTATTTGCATTTTAATGAACATCCCAGGTGATTCTTGTGTGAACTGAAGTTGAAGAAGCATTGCTTTCTACCTTTATTCACTTCATTTCTTCCTTCTGGAATGTCCTGTCACTCTCTCTGGCTCTTGTCATACTTCCAATCCCCTCCTTTTGTGGGATTTTCCATTTTCTTTCTAGTATTCATGGTCATTTTGGTAACTATCATGTGAAGATTGTAAATTCATGCAAGGATCACATGTTAATCATCTTTGTAATCCCTGCGGTGTTTGGTCGGGTGCTTTGCACCTAGAGGCCTCTCAATAAATGCCTGATGAATAAATGAATGATTCACTCTGTAGAACTAGAAATATAGAAAGAACTATCACTAAAAAAAAAAAAATTAAGTTGAAATGTCATCAAGCTAGTGTGAAAAATGTTTGTAGGTAGGAAATCTTTTTTGGCAACTCAGACATGAATCATGTATATGACTTCATTATTTTTCAGTGTATAAGGTCAAACATCAAAGAATGCTGATCTTTCTCCTCAGGGTGAATGGTGAACAAATTATTATCTGAAATGGTTGTTATTGTCCATCACAAGGGCCCTGAAAGATTCAAGGAGCACATAAGAGATGTTCCAAGGCCCTGCCTCCAGGAGTTCACTGCACCTGGAATCTCCCTGTTGTAGGCCTATTGACTGAACAGTCTGAAGTTTCCAGGACCCTGGTTGTATTAACCCAAGACCCCAGGTACATTAACCTGGGAACCACGTGGGCCACTTTGAGTGCATCAAGGTGCACCTATGGGTGCACTGTTTGAATGCCTGGAAAGTCTCCTCTCCCCTGTGATTCTCTAGGAATAGAAGAGTTCTGTCTTCCATAAAGGGGACTCACTCCTTGACTCTTATAATGTGAGCTTCACAGGGGATATTATCTTACTCATCTTTGCAACACAGTATCTTGGCACACGTGAGTGTCTAAGAAACGCTTGGCAGACAAAACCGTGAATGTGTTGTTTTCCCATCTCTTTGGATAACTGAGCAGTTTAAAACATTTTTTAAAAAGTCTTGACCCTAAGGCAGTACATTTGTGAGCTGCATTGAAATTCTTCAAGAAATACGGTTTTATTCTTATTCGAACAAAGTATCGATTTGTTATGCTACAATGTGATATTCTCTCCAGCTCCATTCGCTATCCTCTTATTTTAGTTTTGCTTGTTCATTGCTAGTTCTTTCTCTCTTTTCTTTTCTCCTGTTCAAGTGGAAAAACCTTGAGATTATTGCATGACTTTGGAGTGATTGCAGACCTCAGATTTTAGCTGATGATCCTCTATCAGGGTGTGTCCAACCCATAGCCCATGGCCCACGGCCCAGGATGGCTATGAATGTGGCCCAACACTAAATCATAAATTTACTAAAACCCTTTTTTTTGCTCATCGGTTCCTGTTAGTGTTTGTGTATTTCATGTGTGGCCCAAGACAACTCTTCTTCCAGTGTGGCCCAGAGACGCCAAAAGGTTGGACACCAGTGCGAGTCTAAGTGTATCATCTTACCCTTGCTGTGTGATGAACAGCAGTGCTTACAAAACTCTCCCCTAGGGCTGGAGAGGCAGGAGACAGGGAGAGGAATGCGAAAGGCTCTGATGAGATAGTGCAAAAGACACATTTCTTCAGGTGGGAGGAAGGTATTCTGCACTAAATACCTAAGTAAGGAGCTCTTTGCTACTGCGGAACAGTAGTTGAACTTATATCGTGAAAACAAACAAATGAACAAGCAAAAAGGTGCTGCTGTTTTGCAAACGATTAAGGTATAATCCATTAATGTATAATTACTTTTGTTTGCATGACTTCGGCCAGCTTACTTTTAGGAAAGATTTATGTTTCTCACTCTTAAAATCGGAATGTAATACCTCCTTGCAGTATTGTCAGAAAGGTTAGGGATAGTGAATGCAAAGCCATCGGCATGGGACAAAACAACTGGGACAAAACGAGGGCTCAATGGTTTTAGTCCTTATTTTCACAAATGCCCCATCTGGGGACCTTACCATGCCCTTGGCACCAGCAGAGTGAATGAGAACAATCCTGGCCGGCCTTACACGGACCTCTCTGAACTCCCTCTGAATTCCTCTCCATTGGTTTGTTATTAGAAGACTGTTCTCTGCTCTCTTTCTCCTGCCCCTATTTCCAAATCCGTATGCAAAGTTAATGTACTTAAATTTAAATTCTGGATGCACTTTTCTTTTTATGGAGCCTTTCAATGGAGCTGATTTTTGGTTGGTGTGTGACTGGATGTCTTTTTATTATACTGAAAGGGGAAAAAGATATGCTTTGTTGAGAATGTCCAAAATATTAAGACCCTCTCAACAGAGCAGATGTCCTGGCGTTCCAGAAAAAAGTCTGCAAGTGAGGGCTTGTAGAGGAGGCCCCACCCCCAGGTGCTAGGGAATGTCAAAGTCCCAGCCCCTCTCTTTGTGCTGGAGACCAGCTCTCCCAGCCTGAGGTTCTGTGCCCAGAGGCTAAATCGTGTTTCCTCTTCTCCACCTAACACTGACGTTGGCTTTTCTGTATGGTACTGGCCTCTGCTCATCTGAGGGAACACTTTTAAATGCAAATGCCCAGACCCAGATTGCAGATCCTGATTTGCTATGAGAGATTCAATGAATCATCACATGACCCTATTTGCACGATTATATTCATTCAGTAAGCCGGTCCTGGGCATCGTATCTTCTGTTTTCTGGACTCTACTCTAGAAACCAGATAGGTCAGTGAATGAAAGAGACCCAAACCCCTACCCTATCAGAGAGAGAAAGACAATAAACAGAACCATTAATTGTACAGCATATAAAAAACAATAAATTCTATATAGAAAAACAAAGTAGGGGAAAGGGCTGAGGGGTGTATGCCTCTCTCATGACTTTTCAGTAACTTCTTCATTATCCTAAATCGTAAATCCATGTTTCCTTTTTTGGCCACATTACCTGACCATTACCCCAGTTACTTCCTTTGATGAATGAGGCTGGTGTTTTCTGACATAGGACAGGATCCTGACTCTAGTCTTGTAATTTCAGGCAGAAGGACTTGAGTCCCTTACATGATCTCTCACTGCCTGTCCCCTTGAGGACCTGTTCCAATTTATCAGTCAGCAAAGAGGAAACTGTCTGGTTGAGGAAAAAAAAAAGATAATAGCAGACAGCTACTGTGGAAACCTAGCTCCTTCCTGAAGTGTGGTCAGGCCTGAATGCCCGAGGATGGGGGCCAGGACTGTAATTTGCTGCCTAGATGAATGATCAGATAAGGAAACTCATGCTTTGGCATCATCGTGTTGTCTAGAAGCATTAGGAAGTGCTTGCCTGGGTAGCAGATAGAATTTGTGGTTCCTTTAATGTGGCCTTGGAACAGATTAATTGCTTAGCTTTGAGGCTTTCAGTCAGCAAGAATTACATAGAAGGGAATCCCAGGTCCTGATGAAGGAGAAACAAGGAGTTCCTTGGAATAACCCCAGCTGCCAATCAACAGAATGAGATTAGGCGGCCTCATGCACTGGCCTGGTGGGAGTGCTGGAGGTATTCTCTCTGAGTCAGGTTCTCCTTAGTAATCAAAATGGCTATAGCTTTTCGCAGGGAACCCTCTGCTCCGCGGCCTCCCTAATCCTCAGTCTTGTGCTGTGGGATCATCTTCCTCGTGTGTTTCACAGGCAGTTTGATTCAGACAGATACATGCTTCCATCCTGTGACCTCTCCCTTCAACATAGGCTAGTGGGCTTGCTCAGGGGGATATCTTTCACCATCCTTTGCCAGTGCCATTTCTGTAATGTGTAGGTGGTGGGGTTGTTTGATTTGTTTTAAAATAAACAGTGAGAAGAAGAGAATTCGGGAATTCCTGACACTGTGCTTGAAGGCTTACTTAGACGGTGTCATGGGGACCCCTAAGCAAGAACTGGCCAGGGTTGAAATAATTGCTCTGAAACTACTGTTAAAACCAGCCTACGCCCTCACTATAGAGTTCAGTAGATTAGATCAGAGCAAAATATTAGAAAGCCAGGCAGCAGACTAATGTATCGACAGCCTTTATTTCCTGCTTACTTTTCATGGAAATAGGCATTTGAGGGGAAAGTGGGGAGGACCAAGTAGATCTGCTCGAATCTGATGGCAAAGGAAAGACCCTGAACGATTGGAGACAAAAGAACAAAGAAGGAGCTCTCATTTAAATAACAGCTCTCCCACTCCATCACAGGCTTTTGGATTTGGTGTTAATTTAATAAAAGAAGAAGCAGAAGTCCAGATATTTCTTTCCAGTTGCTTTATGGCTAATAAGCTATATCAGTGATTTGTATCCACTGATTTCACAAATTATAATACTATCCATTTTTTAATATAATCGTAATGTTTTTCAGTTAACCTCAGAAGTCCCCATTGTTTTTCTCTGATGATGGTGATGGATTTTTATTGCTTCATCCACCCTTGGACATCTGCTACCCTTTGGCTAAGAACATATTATGAGATGTGAGTTGGGGCAGGGCTTTCTCTTGGCTGACCTAAGAGATTGCCCCAAGAGTGCATGCAGGAAAAGGTTGCCAGGTGTCTGCTAACAGGCTGGAAAGTGAAGGACAGCTGTCCCTAGGAACGTGCCAGCCCACATGTTACGTCACAGCTATTGATGCTTGTGTGTTTGAGCCTCCAAGCTATGAGATAAAAGCCAGGCTGTTGGAAACCTTCCATGGGACTTTCGCCACCTAAGCCCTCCTACACCTTCATGAAAGCCAAGAGGTTTTCCAATGGGCTAGTCCAAGCCCAAGTTTAATAGTTGTCAAAGATTACTTCACATACTATCAGGAATGATATAATGGAACAGTTAATTACATCAGCCTCAGAGACAGAGCAGGGTTGAATCCCAGTCCAGGAGTTTACTATCTGTATGACTTTTAAACAAGTACAGTGGTACCTCAGTACTCGTTAATTCGTTCTGGAATTTGTGATGAGTGCCGAAACCAGCAAGTCCCAAACGCATTTTTCAAGCGACGGGTGAGGGAGCATTTTCTTTCGCTGGACGGTGTTATGGCTCATACAAGTTCTAGCCAGTGCATTGAGTCCCGAGCAAACACCGAGGGCGGAAACTTTTTTTTCTTGTCAAAACTTTATGACGAGTCCAGGGCTTGACGAGTTCTGAAGCCGGCGAGTACCGCGGTATGACTGTAATTAAACTGTCTGAGCCTCAGTTCTCCCACATCCGAAGTGACCAATAATGTCTACTGCAGAGGGTTACCATCATGGCGCCGAGCACTGTACGATCGCAGCGGGTGTGAGTCATACCGACTCCAATGGAAATGGCAGCGGTAGTTGTCTAACACAGCAATGCTGGGTATTATAAGTATTAGATATAATGATATGTGTAAAGGAGTTCAGCATGGTGTCGGGGATCACATTTAAGAATGGAACCAAGTGCTACTCTCTTAGGCAATTGACTATCATTTGCTGTTGTGCTACTCGAAATGTGTTTCTAAGAACGAAAATAGTTTGGGGCACAATGTGCAAACACCTGGAGATGAGGAAGTGCTTTCATGCCCAAGGAATGGGAAGACTTTCCATATGCTGGAACTCAGAGGCTACATTCTGAAAGATCTGAACAGCCTACCTAGGGGTTTGGGTTTGCCTTCAGGGCAGTTGGCAACATTGAAGAGTGTTAAGGGGAGTGAGAGTCAGACCTGCACTTTAGGAAGTTCATTTCGGCTGAAGTGTGAAGGATGACATGACGAAATGTGGCAGCAATTTGAAGGCAGTGGTTAACCGTATCAGTCTCAGAGACGGGCACAGGTTTGAGTCCCTGTTAAGTGTTTACTCCTGGGAGCAGCTACTCACCCTTTCTGATCCTTATGGGCTCCCAAGACATTTTAAGTTGCAGATCTTCCAAAAGAGTCACTACAAAGGTGTCTTTCTCCTTTTTAAACTTTGGATCTCTACTGTATAATTTTTAAAACTGCCAGGCACTGGGATCCTTTATAAAACAAAAATATTAATAATAGTTGGAAGCTGGTCTTTTTGTTTCCACCCTTGCCCCTGTAGTCCTGCTCCACTGAACCAGCAGAGAGATCCTTTTTAAAAGGAAACCAGCTCATGTCATACTTGTGATCAGAGCCTCCCTGTGATTCTCTTCTCCCTCTCAGTCAATCAGTGCTTACAGTGACCTCAGAGTCCCTCATGGTCCATCCTCACTGTGTACCCACCCCTGCACCCTGCTCCCTTCGCCCATTGCCCTCTCGTCACACTGGTTTCTCGGTGGTTCCTACACTGTGCAACGCACAGTCCCATTCATCAGGGTCTTGGCAGCGCTTACCTGGAATTCTCTTCTTGCCAATATCCATCCACAAGCCTTGGTCTCTTCCTTCCTTCAGGACTTTGTTAAAGTGCCCCCTTATCAGAAAGGCTTTGCGTAACCATCCTGTATAAATCACACTGTACATACTGACATGCACATAGACTGCTGTCCCCTTACATTGCTCCTGACTCCACTATAGCACTTTTTCCCTTCTGACATTTGTATTTATTGGTTTGTCTCCTTCCGCGAGAATGTAAGGTCTATGAACAGAGACTTTTAAAAAAAATAATTGACAAATTCTCAGGACCTAGAAGAGAGCCTAGAAGGTCACTTTGAAATACATATTAGATGCCATGCGTAAATATTTGTGGAATAAACAGGTGCATGAGGGAGTTAAAATTAGACCTTCCACTATGCTGGTGGGCTGGTCAATGTCACCTTGTTTTAGGAGATCCCACAGCCCACCCAAGCCCTATAATGACTGAACAAGCAGTCACAATGACCATGTACTTTTGTGTATTCTGAAAATATGCTTCAATTTTTCTGCCTTTTACTTAGAATGGAATTCTACCACCACATCCCTCCGTTGTGCCTTCTTTAGTATGGGGAAGATGTCAGAGCTTATCTCCCCACAGTGATGAGCTATGAAGGGCTTTAGGGGATGGTGGGCTCTCTGAAGGCCTGCCAGAACATGCGGGGCTGGCGAGGGGAGGGGGAGTCTCCGGGGCCCTGGTGCACTTTCCAGAGAATGTAGGTGAATACGGGGGAGACTCTCAGACTGCCTGAGGCTGTGAAAGACTCCAATCCAGCTCCACTTTGAACTTTATTGGGCCACAAGGCTGTGTTCTGACTCAAGACCCCTTCCCATCACTAGTTCATCTGATGCCATAGCCGACCTCCCAGACCAGAGTTACCCTGACTTAGAGCAGACCCCCCTCTATGTTAGCCTTCTACCGATCCCTGGAGGCAGAGGGGCTGTTAGGTCTGAGCCAAGTGTTGCCTAAGCTCGTGGGTGAATCTAGAGCCATGGTGGCTCAGTCCACCACTTTGCTTTGCTTTCCAAGCCTTGTGCTGCCCAGTGATCCTGTTGCCATGACCGTAATTGCCTACAGCCCTTCATCATATGTTACTTTGTGGTCACTGTCATTCTGCCACATGAGCTAATTTAGATGGAATTATTGCTCCTGCACTTTTTGGTCACTTGAACCCTCTTATAGAAGTAAGATGTGTTTTAGAAGGACCATGGAAAGTATGACATCAACACCAAGAAGGAACACTTTATGGCCGGTAATGCTGATTTCACAGCCTGCCAGGCAAGAATGTTAACACACAAGCAGACTTGGGCCTGGTTATCACCCTTTCCCGTTGTGGACAGCCTACAGAGTCCCTAGCGAGGTCTGTATGCAGATGTGCAGAGCTGTACTTGAAGAGCCAGATACCCAGCTGCTAATACATCGGGAGACCTGGGCTCGCTGGAAATTAGGAGGAAATGTGCCCTCATCAAACATGCTTTTAAAAACTGTACTAAATGTGTGGAAATATTGCATTACAGCAGAGTCTTTTTCCTCATGTACAAATACCATTGAGCTTCAGTTGCAGGCACGCGTGAAGATTTCTCTGTGTTTCCAAGTAAGCTTGGAACAGTAAGACGTATTTCATGAAGTTTAGTGTAAGGTGTGCATCAGAACTTAAGATTATCACCAGGCCCTGTGCTGGTGGGAATTTAAAGACTGAACTTCAAAGCACCTGTTTGTTTGTTTTTTTGCCTTCTTCTTAGATTTATTTAGGTTAATAAAATTAGCAAAATCTTCCAAAGCAGCTTCTATCCACACTTTACAGAGGATTATAAAAATGTCAAATAATATTAATGAAAAGGGAGATGGCTTCGGAGGTAACATTCCTGACCCTAACTGCCTCATCCAGAAAACTCAGGACCACCACTAAAGCATGAATCTTAATAAGGTGATTTTGGAAATGAAAGAGTTTCTGGAAGGTAATTGTACTAACCAAAATTTAGAAGAAGATCTGCATTAGCAACAAGGAGAAAATTATTTAATGCTTCAAAAGTTTGGGGTTTTTTTTCCCTTTTAATTGGCTGTTAACATGCATAGATGTGCATGCAACAAGGCAAGGCTATAATTGAACTGTTTATTTCCAGTAAGTCAAATGTGTGTATTGCTCAGTGAATGGGGACTACATTTAGAAAATCCACAAGCACTGAGATTGAGTTATAAACTTTACTTAATCACTGATGGATTCTTAGAATAATGATTTACCATACATGGTGTGATAGTCAAGTATAAACAAACCAGTGGTAAAATTATATAAAAGTAAGTAATTAGTCATGCCTCGGATCTGGCTCTAATGATGTGATTTTCCCCCCACCCAACCCCCTCTTATTTTTACCAGCAGGTTGGGAGATTTGGACGTCTGCCGTGGTACAACATGCTGCGAGTAAGTCTCTCATCCACCTTTTCGCTGGGATTTCATCTGTTAGCCGTCATGGCTGTCGTATTTTCCTATGTGGACCATATAAGCGCTGAAACCGAATTGGAAGGAGAAGGCAATGAAACTGGCGAGTGTACCGGCTCATATTACTGTAAGAAAGGGGTGATTTTACCCATTTGGGAGCCCCAAGACCCTTCCTTTGGGGACAAAATTGCTAGAGCTACTGTGTATTTTGTGGCCATGGTCTACATGTTCCTCGGAGTGTCTATCATTGCCGACCGGTTCATGTCCTCTATAGAAGTCATCACGTCTCAGGAGAAAGAAATAACCATAAAGAAGCCCAACGGAGAGACCACCAAGACAACCGTGAGGATCTGGAATGAGACGGTTTCCAACCTGACCTTGATGGCCCTGGGATCTTCTGCTCCAGAGATTCTCCTCTCAGTAATTGAAGTGTGTGGCCATAACTTCACTGCAGGAGACCTGGGTCCTAGCACCATTGTGGGAAGTGCTGCATTCAATATGTTCATCATCATCGCACTTTGTGTTTACGTGGTCCCAGATGGAGAGACAAGGAAGATTAAGCATTTGCGAGTGTTCTTCGTGACGGCAGCCTGGAGCATCTTCGCCTATACCTGGCTTTACATTATTTTGTCTGTCATCTCTCCTGGGGTCGTGGAGGTCTGGGAAGGTTTACTGACTTTCTTCTTCTTTCCCATCTGTGTTGTGTTTGCTTGGGTGGCAGATAGGAGGCTTCTCTTTTACAAGTATGTCTACAAGAGGTACCGGGCTGGCAAGCAGAGGGGAATGATTATTGAACATGAAGGAGACAGGCCATCTTCCAAGACTGAAATTGAAATGGATGGGAAAGTGGTCAATTCCCATGTTGACAATTTCTTAGATGGCGCCCTGGTTCTAGAGGTCGATGAGAGGGACCAGGATGATGAAGAGGCTAGGCGAGAAATGGCCAGGATTCTGAAGGAACTCAAGCAGAAGCATCCAGAGAAAGAAATAGAGCAATTAATAGAATTAGCTAACTACCAAGTCCTGAGTCAGCAGCAAAAGAGTCGCGCATTTTATCGCATTCAAGCTACTCGCCTGATGACGGGAGCTGGCAACATCTTAAAGAGGCATGCAGCCGACCAAGCGAGGAAGGCCGTCAGCATGCATGAGGTCAACACTGAAGTGGCTGAAAATGACCCTGTCAGTAAGATCTTCTTTGAACAAGGGACATACCAGTGTCTGGAGAACTGCGGGACTGTAGCCCTGACCATTATTCGCAGAGGTGGGGATTTGACCAACACCGTGTTTGTTGACTTCAGAACCGAGGACGGTACGGCCAATGCCGGGTCTGATTATGAATTTACTGAAGGAACTGTGGTCTTTAAGCCTGGTGAGACCCAGAAGGAAATCAGAGTTGGCATTATTGATGATGATATCTTCGAGGAGGATGAAAATTTCCTCGTGCATCTCAGCAATGTCAAAGTGTCTTTGGAGGCTTCAGAAGACGGCATACTGGAAGCCAACCATGTTTCTACCCTTGCTTGCCTCGGCTCTCCCTCCACTGCCACCGTGACGATTTTCGATGACGACCACGCCGGCATCTTTACCTTCGAGGAGCCCGTGACCCATGTGAGCGAGAGCATCGGCATCATGGAGGTGAAAGTATTGAGAACGTCTGGAGCCCGCGGAAATGTTATCGTTCCCTATAAAACCATCGAAGGGACGGCCAGAGGTGGAGGAGAGGACTTTGAGGACACTTGTGGAGAGCTCGAATTCCAGAACGATGAAATTGTGTAAGTTCCTTTTTTTATTTACATGTGTGTTGAGTGTGTTTGTGATGTGAGAATGTGGGCATGTTCTTTTAAACTAAATGCCCTACGAGGAATGGAACAGTCACTCTCCCAGACCACTTTCAAGTCTCTACCCTCCCTCTGCGCCATTAGTATGCGCTGGACCGAGATCTTAATGGGATTTCATTTGTACTTTGGCACTTTTACATATTTTAAGTGCATTATAGAGCATGATAAAATAAGTCTTGTGACAGTTTATCAAACCACTTATCCCGAGTTGAAAGATTTGCGTTCTATTTTCGATCACATAATATACACACAGTAAGGGGATATTTATCTCATCACATCAGGTCCCTAATTTCATTGCTGGGTACTAATTGGGAAAGCCCCAAGAGGGAACACCTCTGAAAAGAATTTCCTGGCTGCCAGGGCTGGCTGAAACAATCTCTGTTGCTTTCCTCTGACGCTGTGGTTTTGTGACAATGTAAGATAATTTTTTGCTTAAATGTTAGTACTTAATTATGACTTAATGACCAGTCCTGCGTTTTCAGTTTTATGCCAAAAAGGAAAAGTTATATAGCTCTTCTTTAGTTGCAGTCTCATTTTGCTCTATGTGATTAAACTAACCCTTTTATCCTACTGATATAGTGATGGAGAGAAAAATAAGGTTTTCTGTGCAAGCATCCTGGGTGACAGGGTGCAGGTCAGAGAAAAGAAGTGGGGAACAATTTATCCTTTCTGTTGCCACTTTACGGTGACATTTGCTAACATTGTAACAGGTAGTGCCTGGCTGTGCACTCATTTTCCATTGAGAGTTGCTATTTAGAGAGCTACTCCTCCTTCCTTGTCTAGAAAATTTGACTCAATGAGCAATGTCCAAACTAGCAAGAAGGAAGAAAGGAAACTATTTATAATATCTGCTGTGCAACAAAAAGATAATAAAGTGAATACGTTGGTGAATCATTGCCAGTTTAGGTATTTCAGGAAAAAATATGAAATATAGTCTGTTCTACCAGTGGTTAACTCTTGTGTAAATGGCATATACATGTTAAATGGCAAGTACATTACTCCAAGATGAAATTTCTCCTCCTAAAAGTGTAGGGAAAATAAACACGGGTGGGTGGGGGCAGGGCAGAGGGAACAGATTTTCCTAAGCCTTCCAATGCCTTTGACATTGTTTTATAGAGATGAGCAATTACTGAGTGTGATACTGCAATGAAATCAAGCAAACCAGAGATTATAATATTCATCTTCGGGTGTGTGTGGGGGGGTGTGAATAGCTTTTGATGACTATGTATTTTATGTTGGTTCTTATAATGTTAACGTTTCACTTACTGAGCTGTGTTTTGTTAGGACATGTTTTATTAAATGACAGTAATATGGTAGCACATGAATATCCTGCATATCCCAGGAAGGGTTTTCCGAAAGGCTTTTGCCTCGAACGTGATCCTGCCCAAGTTAGCATATAAGCTCTGTTCCTTCGCTAGGAATTCTGCCTCGTTACATTTTCTAATCATTTCAGTTATTGAGCCCTATTGTGTTAGGTAGCACTTGTAAGCCATATAAAAGTGTATCGCATGTTATTAAAGGAATATTGCATGTTATTAAATGAACTCGCAAGGGTAGCTCTTAAATACGGTCACATTGGTGTTTTGTTTTGTTTATTCATTTCACTTAGGATGTTTTCTCACAAAATTTAGTCTTGCTTTCTTTTAATAATGGCTCTGAACTTGTTTATTTGAGAGGCTTTTCCTGCCTATTCTGCTGTCCAGGACTTTTACCAAAACCATAAATAAATAATCTTCTTTTGGGCACAGTGTTGAAGAAGGGGGGAAAAATGATTGAGTGATTTGATTGAATAATTTATTCTGCCAGCTCCATTTAAAAAAACTCACCCTGTGCCATTAAATTTATTTAATTTTTGCTAAGGAAGAGCATTGCCAAACTCCTGCTTTAGAAATTTCTATGTCTTGTGAAAGTGGTAAGAATTGGTAGAATTATCAGTATGGCATCTCTATATACATGTTCTTAGGACTATTCTAGACCAATTGCTAGTTTCTAGTTTTAAAATCACTTACTGAATTTTGTTCACTAAGTTGAAATATGAAGTTTTAGAAATGGCAAAGCATTTTATTTATCAGTTGAATAAAATTACAGCCCTACGATTCTTTCCTTTTCTAGAATTTTAATTTTAAAGAATTTTTATCTTGACATCATAGAGTTTTACTAATGATGACAAACTTGATGGATGCTTGGTAGATCTCCTGCTTAAATAAATTTGTTTGAGTGACTGGGACTTAGCCTTAAGATAGGCACCAAAGATTCAAACACAATGTTTCTAGAAAAATATAATATTGTCAAAGTTCCCTCATTCTGTATTTTTTATGGATCATGTTTCTTCTGGTAGTTGCTTCCAGTGTCAGGTCCACATGGTCACATCCAAGTGAGAGAGTTTTGTCCTCATGCAAAGAAATTGAACTATGTGGAGTCAACCCAATTTATCTTTAAGCATGAATTTTTATCTTATCCAATTACACAATTACAGTTAATCTCAAGAGAGATTCTTCAAAACCCACAATACGTAGATGAGACTGTTGACACTACTGAGCTTCATTAAATACGTCAAAAAATGTTTTGTTTGTTTGTTTAATGCGGTGTGCAGAGCCAGAACTCACGATTCTTTCCAGAGTACCATAAAGAAATTCCTGGAAATACCTGGATTTAAAAGCTATCTAATTTTTGGGAACCATTAACCAAGGTAGAAACAGGGTCCAGTTTGATCAGGGATGGGGATCAAAAGGCAGTCCGTGTTATTGAATCTTTGGCTTTGAGAACAACATGGATTCCTAATCTTTGATCTTATTTTTAGTGTAGATGTCATTGAAGTTTATAAGTATGTCTATGCCTATTCATTTATATTTTTTTATAGAAATGAGTTGAATTATTTCAATCGGAACTTTTTAAAATCACATCCTATATTAGAAAGAAACTGATAAGTGACATGTGGTGCTTGTAGTCTCTAATAAAGTATATTCTTGGCAAAACATTTAAAAATTATAATGGAAAAACCTATTAAATTGATATAATTAACAGTTAATCCATGCGTTTGTATAAACTCAATCAATGACAAACACTAAGCCATGCCAGCTAATCTTGACTTTCAACAAGGAATTCTGTCTAATGTTAACAGCTAATAAAAAATAAATGAAGAATATGCTAATTTGATTTGTGGTTTGGTAGGTGATGTCCACAGAGTTGGCATGCTACTAGTGGTTGTTCTTTAATGATGCTAGTTTAGTAGTGATAATGATTACAAAATGTTGCTTGGTCTTCCAAGATCTAACTTAGCTTGACTGTTCCAGAAAATGGTAAGGCTAATTAACTAATACAAATACAAATCCAATTTAATTATAGTACTTAGTTATAGCTCAGCATTAATATCAGTTTTGGAAGACAATTCAAAAGATCACCAACATTTACTATTATATACTTAAAATGTAGAGTTGAAAAACAAAGTATGTAGGTTGGAGAATTTCTACGATCTTTTGCGTAGCAAATCAGTTGACTGGGTATTCCAGAGCAGCATAATTTATTAAATAATAGATCTGTCCAAAATTAATTTTGTTTTAACAACTATTACATTTTCAAGTATGATTGTAACTTTATTAATCAGGAAATAAAATATGCAAGACATCTTAACAAATATAGCTACTTGTTACTAAATATTTACTAAGTATTTATTTTGTTGGGGAAAAGAAATAGAAGAAAATAAAATTTTATTAGTATATAAATTTCATGGAATTATTATTATTATATTCCAGGGGAAAGAAATACTTTGTTTTTGCTATTTGTATTACCAGTATTCTTTTGCTCTATAAAATTCTAAGGAATAAAGACCTAGCTGTAGGAGAGAACAGCTCAATTCTGAGAGAAGATCAAATGTGTACAATAAGAAGGCAGGCAGCTGTAAAAAAAAAAAGCAGAAACAAACAAAAATATTAAGAAAACTTGAAGCAAAAGAAGAATAATTATGTGTATTTGGGGATTCAGAAATGATGAAAAATAATAGAGAAAATAATGTAAGACAAGAAAGGCTATTAGCGCATGTTACCGTGATTATAACAGAGTGAAGATTTACTTTTTGGCAGAAGGATGTCATCGGCTACATTAACTTACTAAATTTACCTGTTGCATTAAAACTTAATTTATTTAATTAAAGTTAAAAATATTGTACATTGACATAAAAGTTTCCTAGGTAATACACTATCATAAGAAATTTTGATGGAATAATTTTAGGATTTTAATGGATGTCTGCTTTGCTGGATTGTCTTTTCAGACTGGAATATTTATTGCTTCTTAGAACCAAACCACATGTAGTATTATCTGCAAATCTAAATGATAACTACAAGAAATGTTTTTATAAATGCATCTGCTTTCATAAATGCACAACATTTATAATAACAAGACAGGGTGAAAGTACAGAAAAACACTTATGACTTTGAACTCACCATTGCCAGGAGGGGCCTTAATTAATTATGTGCATAAGGGTTGTTTACCATGTCAGCCACACTGCCATGTTGGCTGTTGTAATCACATTTTCCTCTTGCTAATTAGAGTTTGGGGTTATAAAATAGATACATAAAGAAATTTTATCTTAGCAAATGAGGAGGCTTCATAGTTTAGACACACTGAACTGTTTAAATTATAGGCTGTTTTCTGAGTCATCATTCAAGACCGTTACAAAGGGGGCTAAGTGCTTCACTGGTTCGAGGCTAGAGAAGAATTTATATATTAATCAGTCTGCACATACTTCATAAGCTCTGATCTGTGCCCAACACTGGACTTCATCATGAGGAAGGAAACAGAACACTGTACCCCTTAGACTGTAAAATGGGAGATGAGATAACTCACATTTTGATAAGTATGGACTTCATCATTATGAAGACATGGTACAAGCCGTAGGAGAAGCCCTAATTTTGGACAAAATATTTGCATTTACTTTTGAAGGACAGAAGGCATAATTGGAGAGAAAAAAAATCATGTGCATTTCAAGATGGAGCCCTATCTTGGTAAACCTGAGAGTATGGGCAATTTCACCAAATAGACAAGATGGTTATCAAAAGTAATGAAAGACTCAGTGAACATTTCTTTTCTTTAACGGGATTTCAGATCATTACAGGGACATTTAAATTAACCTCAGTCTATATCCCTTTAAGCCAGTCACGGAAGGAACATACTGTATGATTCTACTTACACAAAGTATCTAAAATAATCCTGCATAGAAGCAGAGAGCAGAACTGTGGTTGCCAGGGGCAGGGGAGGGAGAAATGGGGAGCTGCTGATTAACAAGTATAATGAACGCTTCAGTAACACAAGATAAGTAAGTTCTAGAGATCTGCCATTCAACGTTGTGCTTGTAGTTAACAAAATTGTAGTGCGCAATTAAAAATCTCTTAATAGGGTAAAGCTCATGTGAAGTGTTTTTACTTCGATAATATAAAAATTTAAAAAATAAATAACTGATCCACTTGAAAACCAAAAAAGCTCATGTGCTTGTCCTTCTGTACCACATTGCCTCTTGTAGTTAGCTCCCAAAGAAAATTTACTAGGTTTCTGGTAAAATGTCGGTACTTTATTTTGCACTTTGTGAATTGGTCCTTGATCTCCAGGAACAGCTTTGACCTGAGCAGCCCTTAACCTTTGCCACCCACTCTTACCCCATTTTCTCAGTTCCCAGTATATTGCTGGCATCTTGGTAAAACATTTTACACTGAATTGTAAAATGGGAAGAAATTTTCTTTGATTTTCGTTCCTGCAGACACCGGTAACCTGGAAAAGAGATTTAAGCAAGCTTAATTCTTTTGAATGGAGCAACCTTCAGGGCGTAACACCTAAAACAGGATTATTTGTTACTGTGCTGCTCTGTCTTTGTTTGCGGAGGTGTAGAAAATTTTCTATGGCTTACAGTATCTCAAGGATTGTAGAGGTTTTCCTATAAGATGCAGGGTGGGGCAAAAGTAGGTTTGCCATTGTGAGTACTCGAAACGCAGAGCTTATTCTTACATGATTATTTTTAATTATTCTATTATTTTCCATATAAACAACTGTAGGTGTACTTTTGCCCCACCCTGTATCGTCATCATGTTCTGTCCTGGTTACTGAAATCTGCTCATCGGAGATTCTTTCTTTGGGATGGGAAAGCTGTTAGGCCCCTAGGACATTGCAAATGCCAGATAACCAGGTGTTATCTTTGCAACAGTAGAATAGAAGTGGCTCTAAGCCAGGTGACAGGAAAGGAAGAGAGAACAGCCAAAATGTAAGGCGGGTCTGTAGCACTAGGGAAGATCTTTATAACCATCTTGGGTGAGCCAGCCTAGGGGAGCCCCGGGCAAGGTGCTCATTGAGCAGGCAAACAGCTGCAGCGGCTAGTGGACGTTAGCTGCTGGCTTCCCACACTGCCTTGTACTTTCTGACCTGATAGTGGGGGGTCCAGAAGGTCCTGGGAGGGAAAGCAAGCAGTCAACAATATGGGCAGAATTAAAGGAAATCTCCTCTTTTCTTCCTCTCCTGGCTCTATATACCACCTACGTAATACCCATCTATTTGCCAAAAGGTTGAGCCCGCCAAGGGCTCATTCTTTTCACAGGCGAAATAAACAATGCCTTTTCATTTCCTGCCTTTCTCCGGAGGACTGGTGCTCCAGATGACATTTTCTTTCCTTCTCACAATGGTCTCCACAGGGTCAGATATGGCAGGAGGCATTGTGTTCTTTGGTGACAGTTGAAGATAGGGAGGCAAGGGACAAAAACAGAGCCATAAGCAGAGCTTCGGTCCTCTCGGGCTGGTATTCAATAACAGGGCCATCAAGGAAGCTCTCTTAACCTGGTTATTCAGATAGTAATGAAATCACCTGGGATATTTTATTTCCAGATACAGTTTTTCTTAGACTTAGGTAGGAGAGTTCTGGGCACCCCTGAAGCCCTGTGGTGACCTTTGGAACTACGATGACACCACTTTTCCATGTTAGACTTCCTGAGATAAAGATGGACTTGGGAATAGCCCTCAGTTTGGATTTCACGCCTGAGTTTGAGCTCCCCTCGGGTCCCCTGCTAGCTTTGTGACTTTAAGCAAATTAATGAAGCTCACCTTATACCTGTAATGTGGGGATGGTGACGGTGGAGGCGGTGGTGGCCTGAGCTGGAGTGAGAGCCAGGTTTCCTGCTCTTTTTCTTACAGTATTCATCCGATTTAACCCTCACAGCAACTTTATTAGGTAGGTGCTGTCATACTCGTTTTACAGGTTAGAGAGTTGAGGCTTGGAGAGCAACTCACTTCTTTTGGGTCACAGCTAGTAAGAGTGGACGTAGAGTTTAGCCTTAGGACCGCCGGACTGTAAAGTCGGTGCTGCCTCATTGGGGACCAGGAGCAGGATGTAGGAGGCCAGTGATGAGGGGACCCCGACTGCAGCATGGCTCATGCAGCTCAGAAGGAGAAATTAGAGTGGCCATTCCCTCTCTTCTGGGATTCTTGAACATGCATTAACCACATTGCACCCACCCCCAACTCCAGAAAAACCACAATTTACTGAGTTTGAGAAGCAAGAAAAGTGCTAAATGCTACAATCCCTCCATGGACCTGACCTGACCAGTTATTATCTATTATTTCCTCTCTCAGTATTTATTACCCTTTGTTCCTAAATAAAAACAGAAACTTTTTATTACTAGCTTTCTGTCCTTGCCTGCACGAGCCCTGTAACATTTTAACTTCCTTATATGGCTGAACAGTGAACGTAGCTTTTCTCCATACTTAAAATGGTAGTTTCTTGGTCTGTCTTTTTTATATATGTTAAAAGACGATGCAAATTAATGACAGCAGGGAGTCTGCCCTAGAGAACACTTGTTACCTTGTGTCAGTGCTACCAAGAGCTTTAAAGGGTTACACGCTCGGCTCCCGGAGGCCATTAATAGTCAGAATTCTTGGTTGGGAGGCTTTCCTAGAATAAGTGACCCACATGGCAGTTCATCTGATACAAACCTCCCCAGAGCAAATGGAACTTTTAGATTAAAAAAAATAAAATCCAATTTCAAGTTGCTCTTGCTTCTGAACTACATTTTTTTGCAGGAGATGAGAACAGCGAAAAACTTCGGCCCCAAATCCGATGACTATCTAGTGGCAACTCAGATACACGTTATAAAATCAGTATTCAGGTGTTTGTAACTAAATTACCTTTTTAGGTAAAGTAGTTTTATTTTATTTCTTTAACTTTTGCAGGTGAATTATTTTGCAGGTGGGTTATTTTGAGTAAACTTACCGTTGATACGTTTCTAAATGTAGTTAATTATAACTTTAAGAGAAGCCTCCAACCATTCCCTTTCAACAGAGAACTTTGCTCTTACATACTCACACACAATTTATCAAGGTAAAGGTGGG